>CM021107.1:259533451-259684167 GCA_007115665.2 Sequoiadendron giganteum | reverse complement strand
TCAAGTTCATGAACCAACAAGATGTATTATGTTGCATACATGGACTATCTTGCCAAATTTTTAACATCCAAGGAGACGACCAAGCCTCACCTAAGAAGGTGAATAAATGTACAAGAGGATGAACAAGAAAATCACCTAAGAAGGTGCATAAATCTCCAAGAGGACAAAAAAAAACTCACCTAAGAAGGCACATAAACATCCAAGAGGAAAATGAAAATCTTACTTAAGAAGGTGCATAAATATCCAAGAGGATGAATGATAAACTCACCTAAGAAGGCACATAAACATCCAAGAGGACGAAGACCAAACTCAAACCTCAAGGGGTGTTATAAATAACACCACCACAAAAGGTGTTCTCCCAAAAATGACAAAGGACATTGATAAATACATGAAAGGTCACACCTTAGGGAATATCACATATGAAATCACCATCAAGAGAAGATAAGTCATGGAATAAAGATCACACTTTAGGGAACACTAGCCATAATATTACCACCAAAGGGAACATCATATGCCAAGAAAAGTTAAACTCCAATGGGACATCAAGCTTAATACCAACACAAAGGAGACACTAACATATATTGATAATTCCACAATTTTGATTAACAAGATCACACTTTCTAGGAGATGTATCTTATCATCACTAAAAAGGGACCATTTCCTATGCAAACAATGTGCGGGGACTATATTCACCCCCCACCCCATCGCCCCTTAAAATGTTAGTGTACTTTCTACACTAATATTTTAAGGAGATAGAAAGAGATCCCTTGTGGCAAGGAATGCACCTAATGCAAGGCTATCAAACTCCTTGGCCCCCAAGTGTAGGGATAAAGATGATCCAAAAGTGAACGATGATATGTTGCTCCTTGCAAAATAAAATATTATTGCATAAAATTTAACTTATACCCCCATGCATGGTAATGAGCATCATGTGAGGCTACAAATACCACATGGCAAGGAGAAAAGTTTATATACCATAGTATAATCCGATGAATTTTGTTAGTGTAAGGATCAAATTCTTCCAATTTCTTTTTCAAAACACAACATTCATCAGTAACGTGTCCAAATGTTCTATGATACACACAACATGATGTGTTTTTATTCTTCCATTTAGTATATCTTCATTCATGAACATGTAGTAGCATAATGAATCCTAATTTAAAAAGTGTAGCTAAAGTTCGCTTAGTCTCAGATAAATGATGTGGAGAGGGTAATAAATTTTTTCTAATAGGACCATGAATTTTGTGAGGTTTGGATGATGTAGCAAATGTTTGATGTAAAGGTGGATGACTTGGGTAATCTATGCCTTTTTTGTCTTCAAATGGTGTTTGTTCTAAAAGGGAGTAGATTTCATGTTCATTCCTTATATCACATCATTATTTTGCCAATATCCTAAAGCCTTAGCCATAACATTGTTCAAAATGAATAGTGTGTTTGTAACTTTCTTCTCATATGATGTGGGGTTATTGGGTGGTGAGTGTTCCTTGTGATTGTTACCAATAGTTACTTCCATACGTATTGATTTAGGAATAAATTGTAGATCACTTTCCCTATGTGACCTGGAAAACATTTCAAGTGGTGGTATGGTGGGTGGTGTTGGTTGTGGGTGATTAGGCTATTCCATTGAAGGATAAAGGACCACATTGTTCTCAAGGTTAGGAAAGGTATTGTTTATGAATTCATTCATGATTTCCTCCTCTTGTCTCAAAATATCTTCGTTAAGGAGATATACATTGGAGATGAAGGAATATGAATTTCATCATATGAATTAGGGTCATTTCCAAACACATAACATGAGACATCAACCAAGGATTTCAAGGAATTCAACACTTTATCAATTTACATGTAGCCATTATGACAATATGATGCTTGCAATGAGGTTCATAATTTTATACAATAGTGAAATGAAAAACCAAAATAGATCTGGATAGAGGATATTGAAAGGGTTCTATCACAAAAAATTGAGCAAAAGTAGCTTGGACCAGGTCACCTAGGGTGCCTGTGTCTAGCATATATTTTTATACAATTTAAAATTTGATTGTGTATAATGTTGGGATATGGTGTTGTACACCATTGCATAAAATGTTATATTATAATGTTGTAATTAAATAATTATTTAGTTGTGATGCACCTAGGTGGTGTGATTATTCACACTAGGTTTAGTTATTTGGGGGACCACTTTACGTTCTATTGTAACATTGTATTATTATTTAATGTGAGGGAGACATGGGATAATAATTTAATATTGAGGAAATATTTAAAAAGTTAAAACTTAGTACCCAATATTAAATAAGGGGTTAGTGGTTTTGTGTTCACATGGTTTTGTGGCACATGGTTTTATCTTACCACTTGGTTGTATTTATGTGAGCTTAAATCTACAAAAGCAAGCACATGTTTAGTGGTTAACATTGGCTAGTTGAGTGGGCTGTCATTATTGAGTCTTTATGAGGAATGCATATGTGAAGCATGACATGAGATGTGTGGATTCATGCTTGGAAACATGAGGATGCATTGGAAGGCTTGATGATTCAGAGGTATTCATTGTAACTCTTGTATTGCTTTATTGTTGAATAATATGATGGAGTATGGATGCTTTTGGAGGCTAGGTTTTTCCCTCTTGAGGGTTTTTCCAAGGTATATCTTGTGTTATCTTGTGACTTGTCTATTTGATCTATGGATTATGGTTACTTTTATGCATGTTTGTCTCTCACGGGTTTATGTAAGAAATAGATTAACAATGTGGGTTGAATGCATTATTTCCTAAGTGGTTTCAGAGCTTTCATGGTTGATGGGTTTTTGGTTTGAGAATTTTTTTTTGCAAAGTTGAAGATATGGCTATGCATGAAAGACTTTAGGAATTACAAGGTATGAAACACATGTTGCAGGTGTTTGTTTGCATATTTGGGCTTTTGGGTTGTCAAGATTTGTTGGGTTTATTGCAGATTTGAAGTTTTCAAAATTTGGGTCAAAGAGGGTTTCTTGGTTTGAGCTTTCATATGAGGGTTTTGTAGGGGAAATTTGATGAATGACCTCTTGAGACAAAACATACCTCACGATCTTGGAGGCCTGAGACATGAAAACATAGAATTTGACCTATTTTGGAAAAGTTGAAAAAAGCAATTTTTTTTTAATCGTATGGCCTCCCGACTGTCCAATTTGTTTGTCTGCAAAAACATATTTAAAAAATCGGCAAAATAATTCTCATTGAAAATTTAATTAAAAATTAAAGCTTTCCAAAGACTTTTTAAAAGTTTTAAGAAGAATTTTTTTTATAAAATATACATGATAGTGGAGGGCGGGGTGCACAAACCTATACCCGCCCCTGCATTAGCCATTGTCTCATCGACCAGCCTTGTTGTACCTTGTATTTTCAGCCATGAATATGATTTAACCACCATAAAATAAAATCATCAACCTTTTTTCAGAAGCGTTAAACTTTGGAGTATTTAAAAAATTAGAATGGCCGACTATGTTTTAAAAGGAAAGTCTTTAATATTTAAACTCCAAATTAAATGATTTAAACCATGCCACCTATTTTCATTAAAGCTTTGCAATTAAAAAATTAAATTTTCCCAAAATTTGAAAATATTTTGAATTATAAATTTAAATCAAATTTTATTTTGAGTTGGGGTCCACATGGAGTTGCCTATATAGTGAAATTGGCAATTTTTTTCAAACTTCCATAACTTTTGTCTAGGATGTCAAATTTTTGACTTCTTATACTCATTGGAAAGGTGGTTCCAAGAACTACGTAGTGATATAGGTTTGGTTCCTTGATTTTTCTGATTTGATCAGTTTTCGGTGCCTGAAATCTAGATGTTCTCTTGTACATGGTTTTGAGCATAACTTTTGCATATAGAGTCAATTTTTCAATTTGAAATAGGCGTTGGAGAGCATGTGCAATGTATTGCATAGTGGTTCATATTGTTTATCATTTTTTGGTGCATGAAATGTATGATACTTTTTTGATCACTTGTAAGTGCTTGATATTTGAGGTGTGATTGTGTAGTATGCCAAAAGATCAATGAAGTAAAATTTCCTAAGTTTTCACTGTGTGAGTAAAAATAAACTATGTAATAAGCCATTGCAATAAATTTTTTCCTTTCTTTATTGAGAATATATGAACAAAGATGTTGTAACATCATACAAAAAGGATTTCCATTCCATTACAATGTTTCACAAAGTACAATATTCCAATAAAGTACACTACTACATATACAACTCCTTTGAGCTTCATAACATAAGATATAGATGGTCCAGGAATCCACCTTTCAAAACCTTGGTCTTCTGTTGCCTGTTGAGGAGGAGAAGCATCACTAAAGTGTTTTTCTACCAACCACAGACTCATATGCAATCCCCCACACATCTATCAATAATAGATGGCCCTACCCTTCGACGAAGGTATTAGTTGGGTAACCTCGTATGACATACCACTCGAAGCTTAGTGTTGTGCCTTAAATGTCTAGGATTTATAACCTATGCTAGGTACCCCTCATGCATTTAAATGGACACAGTGAAATGAAAGTTGAGCCTTGGGCAATCACACTACTTTGGCCAAAGTATTCTCACTCAATACTTCGAGTGATGGTCTACCATTCACTTACACCATAGCAAACTCATTTTGACTTAAGGCCATTATATCTATGCTTAGGAAATTCCTCTCCACGAGAAAGCTACTCCCTAGGATAACCTATCTCATTAACACAACCTAAGGTAACACAAATCATTAAAAAAAGTACTAGTTCCCTGCCTTCACTGGATAACAATCCTAGAAGTAACCTACTAGCCATCTAGCATAATTATCTATTATGAGTGTTCCTTAAGTTTGTCTATGTTTGATCATACATAGTATAATAACAATACCTATGACAAACAATCTCTCCTATCATGGAGTAATTACAAAAATTACACAAATAAATTAAATAATTTCCACTTTTCTTTCAGAGAAAACATTACTTTTCTCTATGTGCAAGTAACTATAAGAGACTATTTTAAACAGTCAAGAAGAAAATCATTCAAAATTAATACAAACAAGGGAAGAATATCCTCATGCCTATGATAAGCTTTCTAATCAACTGGCTACAATCACAAAACTTCCAAAACATCAACTAGCCTGGTATCGATCCTTCAACAAAGACTCAATAACTACTATCTCTCAAGTTGGAAAATACTTCTCTCAATAATAAAAAAAATTCTCTCTAATGCTCAAAGCTCTCACTCACTATAATAGTCAAAATAATGTAGAAAGGTATGTAAATAGAATGCATAAACTTGCTCAAGGAATAATGCGTCCCAAACAAGTGCACTAGCTCGACTATTTATATAGCAAACTAGTAACTACTCAACCTACAGTTTAGGCATGGTTTTTGACAGTAGTTGTAGTGACCCTCCTGATGTCACTTTTATTTTGGCTATTCTGTGACACTGTTAGCAGATAGACCTTTGATATTATGTTATTTTGATGTTTTATGTCATGATTTATATGACCGGTTGTGAAACTCATTGATGATACACTATATTTTATGATGTGATGTTTACTTTCATGAGATGACATTTATGATGGTTATCTATGCTGTTATGTTTTACACATTATGATGTTATGTTAGTTAGATGTTTACGTCAATCAGTGAAGAAGATGATTTAGCAGTACTCATCAGTGAGTGCCCTACTATATCGCGATTCTTCTTCACTGTGTGCTTTCATATTTATACATGTGGGATTAATCGTGCAATGTTACACAGTTTTCAGGTATAGGCATTCACTCCACCTGCTTGTTAGGTCTGAGTGTGCCATGACCCAATGGAATCATCGATGCGAGATAGACTTGTTCTTTTTCCTTAGCCATCATTCTAAAAGGAATGAGTATCTGTCGTTACCCTCTTGTCATGTCACCTATTCGTCGCGTGCTTGTAGTCGTTTGTTTATAATTAATTTTGCAATGCTTATATTATGTTAATTTGAATTATTATAATGTTTTAATTAATATTAATGTTTCTTTATTTGATTTAATGATGTAATTAAATTAAAGAAGTTATTTTTAGTTTATTATGTGATTAAATTTAAATATTAAAATATCTTGTTTCGAAAAGAGGAATGATTTGTAAATTGATTTCATTATTCAAGTTGACGTTTCAAAAATAGAACTTTGAGTGATGATCTCAGGTTGAAGGTCTTGTTAATCTATTGTGTCAATTGAGTTAATGGATGCGTTGCATGCTGAAACAAAAGTTAAAATTGAGATTGGAATAATTATAAAAGGATATAATCTGGAAAAAAGGGGATGATTAGATAGACAGTTTTTGGATTTTGAATAATAGGAAAGATAAAGATTGTTTTCAAAAGTTATTTTCTAGAATTTTCGAGGTATGTAGAATTGATCCAAAAAGCTGCAAATTTAGTTCAAGACTATGTTCTGTTTGTGGAAAGAGAAAAGTTTGAATCTTCGGTGTTTAGCTGAGTTCGTTCTTCGTTTCAAGGATACGCTTCCAGGTTCTTTTCTTGTTTGAATTTCAAAGTTTATTTGTTGTAAACATGATAATATGCTGTGACGATTTCATCCTCAATCCATGTTTTCACCATAGAGAATGAAACATATTAGTTTCTAAATATTTGCAAATCATCACGTTTGATTAAGGAATGAAAACAATATTATGAAATTGAGTTTGTTACAAAATAATAAAGAAGAAAAAATTGTTATTTCTGTTACGCAAGGTTAGATTGGTTAGTGGTGTCAGATTTACCGATTTGTTGAATCCCTTTCTTTTGTAGTTGATGGATTCATTCTTCTGAGAAGTCAGCATCTGAATCTATTCCTATATCACTCTTCTTTGAGCATGTATTATGTATTATTGTACTGAATTGGCTGCGTGAGGTTGTCTGGATATCTCTTTTAAATTATGAGAGTTTGACCTCTTTAATGGTTATTTTATGCATCGAATCTATAGCTTCAGTTCTTTCCCAAAAAAAAAACTTCTGTCGACTCTGCACTTGTCCTACCCGAGACTACATCTCTGTGCGAGTTAGTTTTTGGATATCTTCATTACCATGGCTACATATATTCTGCATGCATAGGGATGCTCTATTCACCATGCATGGCTGACTCATCTCTGTTGTTCATTGTGTTGTATAGAATAACCATCGTTTCTTTAGGTTTGGGCATAGAAGTTTGCAAACGATGGCTTTTGTTTTAGACTATAAAGGAGTCTTTCTGTTAGCAGTTCTTGTAAGTTCTGTCGATGTAGCTAGTCGTCCATCCAAAAGGATTCTTTCTATTTGCACGAGCACTGTAATAGTTTCTTTTTTCAACAAATCATCCACCTAAGTTAATTTCAACGGTTATGAGATTCGGTTCTTTATTTTCTGTATTGGTTTATTGAGATAGCGGTTTATCCATGCGTAGGGAATTGTAAAATAAATATGGCAGTGAACTAGTATTATTAATTTAGTTAACATTTCATAGTTTTCATTCAAGTAACAGTAAGCCATCACTGATTTGGACGATGGGCTCTTGCCTCAATCAACCATCAATGGAGGAACCTTTGATTTGATAAGTGTCTGCAACCGCTCCCATGGCTTTATCTGTGTTGTCATCGATGCTTTCCTAACCTGTTGTCGACCTCTGCTTGGAGAAAACTTAGAGTCTTTCTTCTCTCCCGTGTAGTGTTTGCATGCAATGGTAATACCGACTCAACTTAAGTTGGTCGAAGTTATCCCTACTGCATATTCGTGGTTATGTAGGTGTTTGTATGATATTTTCCTTTGCATGTAGATGTCAATTCGTAATTGATCAGCTATCAGTTCATCGAAACTTGGAGTTTAAGTTTGTAACTATAATTTATATTGTTATTTAAATATGCCCTCGTTAATTCATACTATAGATTATTATAAATATTAATAATTTATAAACACTAATATAGATGTACCAATATATTTAGTTATGAACATTATTAAATATGGTTGATAAATTGATATGTTGATATCTTTTATATGGTTAATTGTAATAACAAATGTAAGTAAGGATGATTAAAATCCTTTGTAGATTGTGAATAGTAGAATGTCTTTTATTGAATATTTAGGCTGTTAGTTAATGTATGTAATACATTGTAATTTTTTTATATGTACCTGAAACCTATCTTAGAATTGGTTTATTTTAAATTAATTACTTACCTTATGTTTGAGTAGTTTAAAACAACAATGACTATATTAAGTGATTTATTGATTTAAAAAAAAATAAGCTAGGGAATGTGACCTCGTTTATTAATATAGAAATTAGAAATTTGTGATTGATGGATGTTAACCTATCAAACTATTATTTAGATTATTTAAGTTTTAAATTGAGAAAAGGGTTGCGAACGAATTAATATCATGATTAGATATTGTTTTGATTAACTCATGTTGTAATTCTGGGTTTATGATAAGAGTAAGGTAGCATGATATGAGTGTGAGAAATGTAATTAGATATTCATGGTTTATCACCCTTTTGTATTATTATGTTAGATGGTCAATTATCTTTGTCATCTTCAAATATGTATATTGGATTAAGTTATGGAAGTGTTCTTGTAGGATGTTATTCCTACCTTGTTGGGATGGTTGTTAGCATTATGTTCCCAGAGGCTTGGAGGGTATTGTGAATATGTTGTAGTATGATTGTAAAATTGCAAGGATTTAGACCATTCTTGTTGTGATTCATATCGTTATTTTGAGGTTAATGTCTTCTCTTTGGTCATGGAGTCTTTTTGTAATGGTGTCTTTTTCACCATGCATGATACGTCATTATGTTTATATATTGGATTAGTTGACTATAGGTCCTTGTTTAAGAATTTCATGTTTTATGAATAATTTCCTTCTTGTTGTAATCTATTTGTGGAGTTGTACCTTAGTACAAGTGGCTTTCGTTAGGGGCCAGACCTGAAAGTGGTTGCATGGGTAACCTCTCGGAAGTTGGTGTTAATTTGATAACCTTAACTAAGGTACTGGGAGTTTGTTAGTTGAGTTGTCATGTGAGTCAACCTTGTTATTGTATTTGATTCTTTATGAGGTCAGTTCGGCTTGAGGACTTGTTCTATCTCCTAGCATGGGGGGTGGGCTTTCGAGCTCCACACGGTTGGGAGGAACGTGCCATATTCTCCATTGGGTCCCCCTCAGGTATTTTTGATCGTGACAAGTTTTATTGGCTAGATCTAGATTGCTCAATGGTTGTGGAGCATAGTTCTTTGGATGAGTCATGACTTGGACTTCTTCTCTTCCTCATCTCATTCTTCATTATATCACACTCATGATGTGCATGAGATGCTTGTATCGATATTTGTATTATTTTGAGATTTTTCACAATCTCAATTATTGTATGTAACTCTTATTGTATATGTATATCTAGTCATGAATTCTCATGAGTAAGTTAATTATATGGCTATTGTATTATATTTTTGTTATTTATAGTAGCATAGTTGTGGAACCCTGAAACGATTACGGTAGTTGTTGTCACATGTTATCTGTTTAAAAATAATAATTTATTCTGTTATTTATGTGAATGTCATAACAATTTTCGGGTTCCACGATGGGGCATTACAGTAGCAAGCATGCATAGAAACACATATATCACAACTAAAAAGGTGACAAATTTGTAAGCACATACTCAACTTAAATAGCTATAGATCGACAAAAATTAGAGACTAATTCAAATCTTCACCTAATAGAATTCGGTTTGCAATTCAAAATGGACATCTATAGATATAAGGATTCAAAGGTGGCACCAAGCATCATTATTCAATTGAAGAGATGGAGCGGTTTCCTTCATAAAAAAAATAGTCAATATCAAATATGCGCCACCAAGTTTATATCAACTTAGTCATGATATGAGTCGATTCACTTATTAAATTGGCTTGATAAAGTCATCGATATGTATACATGCCTTTACAGATGTTGGTCAATGCAAAATAACATGGCACTTACACTTTACAAAGTCCATGAGTTTCCCACAAAAAAGCGTCGACTTATTGTCTCATTCAACATTGACTTAATGGTTGCTCTTTGTTTGTAGATTACAAGCTATTCTTTCCGAGACAACAAGAGTAAAATGCGGCTAAAGAATACAATCAAATCTTTATCATACTTCAGCCTTGATTTAGTTTAATAAATCGACCTCCAAGTTATCTATGATAATCGACTTCAAATCCATATATGGTATTTTAAATACTTATATATACATATATGTTGGTTCACATATATATATGTATATTTATATATATATGTTAATATATATGTTCATATATATATCCATATTTATCATATGTTAATAAAGAATGTATATGTAATTGATATACAAACAAATATAATCAAGATAGAAATCATATTGTTATATTAATATATCGATTATGTATACATATATATTTATGCCTCTATGTACATGTATATGTATGTATACATGCATCAATACATTCGTATTGGAATTTCCATTTGCCACCCTACACATATATTGATACATACATACATATGGATATATGTATATACTTTATATATATACACATTCGTTTCTCACACCAAATCAAACATAATTGATTTGGTATTGATAAGAGACTATGAGTGATATATCTATAGGTATACATATGCATGACGTTAGTTCCATCGGATAGTTCCATGCACATAAGTAGCTCATGCATGAGTGTGCATAGATAGGTCTACCTATGTACCCTCATGTACACGTTCCTTTGTGTGTATGATCTATCATTGTGATGAATGTGTGTGCACATACACATTCCTCGTATGTTCCACATATCAATACAAGAATAGTAACAAAGAAAGAACTCATAAGCTCAAACAGATAAAAATTACCCAATAATTCACTCAATAGTAAATAAGACCATTACTAATGTAGACATATTGACTAAGGATGACTTACCAACTTCCCACTTAATAACTTGACTCAATTATTCTTCTATGGTGTGTGTAAGTTCATATAGGTTACGTTATTGGTTACTCGACCAAGACCTTCTCCTGAGTGATACTTCCCCTTTGCCTGGAGGAATTGAACATATACCTGCAACTACTAACACATGCACATGACAGTTAGCTATTCACAAAATATGTAGTATACATAATACATCTCCAAAGTTAGAGTATCAACTCAATATTCATCCAATCACATAAATGCATTCCTTCATATAATATTAAATGAGATGACATTCATTCATAAGGTAGTGATAACAAAGTGCAAGTACAATTTATTCATCCACTAAATTCACATTACATTCACATTTACCCTACATAGTAATAGTAAATAGTAATTACACAGTTGGGGTGTAACAAATTGTGTGAGGATTTGGACGATTCAAGAGGCGAAACCTTGAGGGAGTACATATTTTATATGATATTTATGATCGTACAACTGATTATTAGTTTGGTGCTTCTTGGTATAGGTTTACAGGTGTTTTTTAGAGCTGGAATTTGATGGTGATAGGTACACATGTTGTTTTTGGTTTTGAGGACATGGTTTGACACGAGTGGAGACTTGGAGTCTTGTGTGGGTGATAGTTGAGTGTAGGTACAATGTTTTCTATGGTTATGGTATCATGGGTATGCAGGTATACTTGATGCATTGGCACGAAATGATCATGTATGTGGTTGTTTGGTGGTGTTTTAGTTTGGTGTTAGGAGGTTGTTTCTATCTCCTTGATTGGTTCCTTAAATTTGGTTACTCATTTGTGGACATTTTTGGAAAATCAGATTTGTGGTTGATTTGGTGTTTGAGTCTTGATACATCTACAAGATTATCTTCTTTGATATCTCAGTTTCCAATTTACTAGCCTGATGATGAGTTTGCATGTTTCAATGATTAGATCTATGAGTTATGTGATTGGTAGGTATGTGTAGCCTATTGATTACAATTGGATGAATCATATGTGAACTATCTATATCCACCGGGATTGATTCATTGTTGTTGTAGGCTTCATTAGTTGGCCTTGTCTATGGTCATTTGTGCATTGGTATGTTGTTTTGGGATAAGAAGATGGATGATTAGAGTACTTGATTAGTCAATTGATGGGACTTGTAGCATGTGGTTTGATCACGATGTCATGATAGCTTGGTACATTCATTGGTTATACACTTTTAGTGGGAGATTTTGATAGTGATGAATTGGTGGTGTTTGATTGGTTTGTGATGGTTTTATGACAGTAGTATGTATCTTCTTGGCTTGGAGATCTTGGTTTCACTTGTATGTTATTGACATTATAGTTGAGTGTGTGTAGACTTGGATGATCTTCATAGAGGATATGGTTGTCATGATGCCATGTGTAACTCAGTATCACGGTTCAATGGAAGTTGTTGGCAATGATATGGATGTTGTTGGACTAATCGCCAACATCTCCCTTCGGGTTCACGACATGGTTTAACCGCCTCCCGTGGATCTTAACTAAAGCTTGTATCGGGCATTAACAAGTTGATATTTTGGTGCAACGACAAGGACAAAAATTGGTATTAGAGTTGGTCACGGGTTCAAACCCCTTAGGTGACGCTGAGGGGGGGATTGTTGGACTAACTGCCAACATCTCCTTTCGGGTTCGCGTCATGGTTTAACCGCCTCCCGTGGATCTTAATTGAAGCTTTTATTAGGCATTAATAGGTCGATATTTTGGTGCAATGACAAGGCCAATAGATGCATCATTGGTGATGGTTATCTTCATGTGACTAGAAACATGGTTTCTTGGTTTAGAGTTTTTTTTTATTATGTCATGATATACTCTTGATTCTAGATTAGAGTTTTGCTGTTACATGTTCTCTTGATACTAGGATGTATGCATTAGTGCATATGATCTCCTAGGAGGAGATGGTTAGATCGTGGTTTCATGATAGGTTCCCAATTTTGTGATTGGAGCTTTGACATTTATCTTGGTAGTTCTCTTTGTATTGAGTACATGATCACTTGCTTGATTACTTCATGATGGTGCTATGTTGAATTTGGAGTTTGGCATGTATTGATCGGTTACAGGTGCTCATGGATGCTTGGAAATGTAGGTGATGATGGAATTCTCTTGGGGGGTATGTGCAAGATCATGATGGGCCAAAAAGTGGCGATATGTAAGTGATATGATGGCCCATGTGGCTGATGACCTTTTCTTTACTCAAAATTGATGAAACAAAAAGGGTTTTTAAAAGATATTCTCAACTTTCCACCAATATAAATTATTCTTTACTTTTAATTTAATAAATAATTATTATTCATTTTCTATTTGAATTACGACTAAATTCCTGATTGATAGGCTGATTGAGAAACATCTATAACTTTCAAACGGTATCACATTTTTTGAATCCAAAACATGTGTCACATTCTATGCTTTGCATACTATAGGATTAAAGAAATAAAAATTGAATTTAATGAAGTTTTAACCATGTTAAGGTGGTTAGACATACGAGTTTTAATATTTTTTAAAATTTGTAATAATTTTTTTATAATAAATTATTTACTTGGAAAAAAATTACAAAAAAATATGCATCACATCAGGACATGAGTCCTCTACTTATATGTAAAATCTTATAAAAATATATTATCATTTTATTGTGGTTAGGGTGGTTAGACAGACACCTACTTCTTATTTTTCCTTGAAATTTAAGTACTATTGCATTGAAATTTCAAATTTTCACCAAATAGATTTTTTTGTTTTTTTAATAAACCTAGTAGTTTAGAAAATACATTCAATTTGCTACATATTCTATTCTTACATATTTTGGAAATAATATAGATAAATTATTCAAATTTTTACGTCAAGTTTTCTAACTCTGATTTTCTAAATTTTCATCGCCACTTAAGGGCCTCTTTTTTCCATGATGATCCTGCACATACATTGGGATTAGAGACATTTTCTTGAGATGGTTACTCTTTGGAGGGTTCAGCAAGAAGATCAAGGAGTCTTCACTTGGGTATGGATGTGAGCTCATGGTGGAACTAGATAGAGGAGATTGTTCTTGGAGTGAGTCATGATGACTTGGTTATCTTGGAGGAGCATTCTCATTCCCCACTCTTGCTCTACTCAGGGGTTTATCATTTGAGAGCTATTTTCTATTATTTCTTTCAGATGTGTTATGTTTTGTGCTTTGATTTCTCATGGGATTGAGTATACTCATGGTGATTGATTTTGGGAGAATCATTTGAGGATTGGTTAGCATGAGTTTATATGCTTTGTCTTTCATGGATATGGATCTTTATCTATGGATAGTTAGTTATAGAGGATTCATTTGAGGGATGTTTGACATGGTTATCTCCTTGTGAATTTAATTTTATGTCATCATTTATTGATGAGGAGTTTAGGAGATGTTTTATGGGCGGATTTCCTATTTTGGGAATGGTTACTTTTAGTTTGATCTTCTTGATTACAGAGGCTTACATCCATGTTAGCATTTGCATGATTCATATGTTGTTTGATCTAAGAGATTGAACGTTGTTTTGGGTGTTGTTGAGGCTTCTCATTTGGGGTTGTTAGGAGATAATACTTGACACAACATTGCACTTTTGAGGTGTTGGTAGAAGGACATGTTATGGTTTACAAGTTTTATCTCTTCATGGTTCCTTCTTGGAGGTTCATGTTTATGTGATTTTGGAGGATGGTGACAACATGTTGTGATAGATTATGTAGCTATTTAAGTTGCATGTTTGGATCATTGTTATTATTCTTCGTACTTTATTGTTGATTATTTATCACACCTTGATATAGTGTTGATTGGTATACTTGAAATGATTTGAATTTACTATGCAATGGGAGTTCTTGGATATGTATGTTCTTCATTGTTTTTTTTCATATAGGGAGCTTGTGATTTCAATTTATTGGTTGCATATGTTCTTGGCATGGGTTTGCTGATATTACTAATACCTTGGATGTATGGATGGTTGGATGTATTAGCATGTATTGTGGATGCTATTTTCGATCATGTGGGTTTTTACACTTGACAATAGCTTGTTTGGAGCCTTTTTTATCACTTGGATTTGATGCTTGTGTTATTGGATTGGTGCATCTTCACCTTGTCATGTTCCTTTTCTTCCATAAGTTGCACATTGGAGGATGAGAGGAGTTCTTGCTTTAGATGGTGGTCACTTTGGTTTTATTGCAGGTATCTTGATGGAGCATGAGATCATGTTGGATATTCATGTGATTTCATGTATGGATATGATGATGTACTTCATGTATTGACCCCTTATGCAATGTATACAAGTGGGAGAATGTTGGGATATGGTGTTGTACACCATTGCATAAAATGTTATATTATAATTTTGTAATTAAATAATTATTTAGTTGTGATGCACCTAGGTGGCATGGTTATTCACACTAGGTAATTATTTGGGTGACCACTTTATGTTGTATTGTAATATTATATTATTATTTAATGCATGGGAGACATGGGATAATATTTTAATATTGGGGAAATATTTAAAAAGTGAAAACTTAGTACCCAATATTAAATGAGATTAGTGGTTTTTTGTTCACATGGTTTTGTGGTACATGGTTTTATCTTACCATTTGGTTGTATTTGTGTGGGCTTGAATCTATGAAAGAAAGCAATGTTTAGTGGTTAAGGTTGGATGGTTGAGTGGGTTGTCATTATTGAGTCTTTTTGAGGAGTGCATTTGTGAAGCATGGTATGAGATGTGTGGATTCATGGTTGGACACATGAGGATGCATTGGAAGGCTTGATGCTTTAGAGGTATTCATTGTAACTCTTGAATTGCTTTATTACTGAATAATATGATGGAGTATGAACTCTTTTGGAGGCTAGATTTTTCCTTATTGAGGATTTTCCTAGGGTATATCTTGTGTTATCTTGTGGTTTGTCTATTTGATCTATGCATTATGGTTACTTGTATGCATGTTTATCTCTCATGGGGTTATGTAGGAAATGGATTAAGAATGTGGGTTGAATGCATTATTTCCTAACATATAATACTATTTGAGGTTCCTATTTCTATGTGTATGGAGGTGTGATAATGAATATTTTTCTAGAACTTGTCCAATTTATGCTTATGTAATTCAAAATGCAAGTATGCATCAATTTGAAAAATGTGCAAGCAATAAAAGACAATTGTAAGTGCAATTTTCAGATCTAAGATGCAATAATTAACTAATTATAATATGTCCAAATTTTGAAAATGATGATATGGATGCCTTTCTGAAACAAAATAATGCAATTTTTCACTTTTTTGAGCTACATGCAAGATGCCTAAATGAATGCAATGATTTTTTTTAGATTTGATTTTAGATTTTAAATGACGTAATGCAGATTTGTAAATGAAATTGGAATGTAGATTTGACCTATAATGACCGAAATTAACCCTATTGCAACCTATAATGCAATATTATATGCCAATTTTTGAATTTTTATGCCCTTTTATGGTGCAAAAATGAATGCGTAAATAAAAAATGAAAAATAATGTAATGCCAAACCTAGATCTAAGATGATTTGCCTCAAATTTTAGAAGGTTTACAATGCTAACATGTTTGGTTCACTAGAATGAAATGGTGGAAAAGTGAAACCCTAGGATTTGACTCTAGGGTTTAGGCAACTTGGGATTTCATTTATAATTTGAGGTAGTGGGGGTGTGATGAATTTGGACAAGATATCAGACTATCTTACAACCTAAAAGGTGATTCAACCTATCCTTGACCAAATTTGGAATGGATTTTGGAATGAAATGCAATGATTTAACAAGGCTAATGATGCAAATAACTATTTTGATGCAAAAAAACCAAATTCAAAAAGTCAGAGAAATTCAGACTTTGAAAATAGACTGAGTAGAGTACTGTGCACCTAGCATATAAATTTGAAGCTGATTTCTTAGGACCAAGTCACCTAGGGTGACTATGTCCTAGTTGTTGAGCCTGATACCTAATTTCACAATCATTTGGAGCTTGCTCAGAGCCTTCTTTTCCTAGGTATCACATTGTCAGATCTTTGTCACGTGTTGAGATAACTGAGTTTCCATATGTTGTCAAGTTGTAGGGTTTGAATGCAACAATGAATAATTGACATTCAACCTTCTCCAAATCTTCTTCAAACTTGAAATCTGCACATTCAAAGAGAGAAAAAGGGTTGTGCCATGTAGCACCTTTCCTCGATAAAACCCCATGTTGGTGTTTCCACCTCCTCAATGGAAATGCCAATAAAAGAGAGCTTATCCTTTTGAAGTATAGAGGCTAAATGATAAATGAATGGTGAATCAATAATGGGTTGCAACTCAACACACAAAAAATATCTTTGAAGGACTGAAATCATACACATCTCCTCAAGGCTTGATTGTTGTTTTCTTGAAGACCTATAAGGGTTAGATCTCACTAACAAAATGATAACATAAACATGAACAAACTCACATAAAACTTGACATGATGCTTCAATGTTGAAATGCTATGATAAATCTGCTCTTCACTGCTCTTGACTTGATAATAATTACTCTTGATAATGATTATTACTCAATATTTTTCCTTCTTTCTAGTTAGTTTCTAAATGGTGAAATGATTAGGTATTTATATGCAATTAACCTAATTTCCCAAAAAATAAATCTCGATAGCCAACATTTGACATTTAAAATTAAAATAATAAAATGTCAACTCTGATATATTGAATTTTGGAGGAAAAATAGGGGGAGCAAGTCACCTAGGGCTAATAGGTCTTGGCCCTATTTTGTAGGATCTTGTAATGCCCCTCTGTTTTGCTTTCTGATCTGGACAGTGTGTCCTTGTTTTGCTTTATTTTTTGTTTCTGGATATTCAGATACTATATCTTGTGTGTGTTATTTGATTGCTATTTATAGAGCGACAAACTATTTTATGTGATGTGGTGTATCTTATCTGATGCTTTATTTTACATGCTTTAATTGGTGTAATGATGTTAATTGATATAACATGTTATTGCATAAGAGATTATTGGATTATGATGGAAATTTCAGTTATGATGAGTGTATTGGTGAAGGGGACGAGATCACATCACTCGCTTGTGAGTGCCCTGCGATTCCCTGATTTCCTCTTCACGATGTGTATTTTATGCTGCTTATATATATATGATGTTGTTTACTTGGTTTTTAGGTTTGCAGGTACATGACATTGACTCCACTTGGTTTCATAGGTTTGAGCGTGTCGATCCAACAGTTAAGTTGAATGGAAGATATTAACTAGGTAACTTGTGTCAAGTCTACACCCTAGCTATAGTGTGTCGCCAGTCGTGTGTGTTGAGTCTTTTTTTTTGGACTGCAGGAATCGGGTAGCACGACCCCCTATAAACTGCAGTGCGCCTGGTAAACTTTTTAACGTGACCGGTGGCGCTGGCACGACATGCCCTCCGGTACCACGGGTTTGGGGGAAGACTAGACTTCGTGACCTCTTGCCTGCAACAGGATGCTTTAGCTAGTCGAGCTAGGACCCCCGCCCCTGTGTGTGTTGAGTCTTTGATTGCCTAGTTTTAATAGTATTTAATTCTGAGGGGTTCTTGTTTATGGAAATAAATATTTAGAATTATTGCATTGTTTAATGTTGTTATTTATTTAATTAAAGTTTATATTGTGGATAGAAGTTTATATTTAAATTAATTAATTAAATTTAATCCAATGGGTTTATTTATTAAATAATTAAAATTAAATAATTAAATTGTATGTTGAGAAAATTAAAAGAAAGAAAAGAATTTAATTCATTTTGGAATTTTATTTTATTTGGTGGAAATTAATTTCAATTTGGAATTAAATTATAATTTAGAATTATTAAATTAAATGAAAATTAGATTTGGTTGTTAGAAGATATTTCAATTATGCTAGCATGTGAGAGTTAAATTAATTAAGAGTTTGTTGAAAGTTTATTCACGGAGAGAATTTTGGGGATTGGAAAAAAAGGAGGAAAGCTTCTTCACGGGTTGTGAGGATTTTTTTTTTAAAATTGATTTTTGGAAGAAGAAATAAAAAATACACAAAGGATTGTAGAATTCTTGGCCATAGGATTGTATTGGAGTTGTTCTTGTATTTTTGTTGTGATTGTTGGATACTTCTTTGGTTGGAATCACTGAAATTATTGGATAGAAGCTGTGGAAGCTTTGGAGGAGGCTTGGCATCAAATTCTCTGTTTACCTGAAGCTTCTTGATTTAGGTTTTCTTCCGTGTTATTTTATTGTTTATAATTTACATTTGAAATTGTAGTGTTTAAAGAATTGTTTGTTAATTCCATTTAGGAAAAGGATTTGTTGTTAGAAAAAGAAAATTCTTAAAAGCTTTTGTTTTCCCGTGAAGTTTTGTTTTAGGGAAATCATGAAATCTCTGTTAGGATTTAATTCATTTGAGGAAATTGATAGATTTAACATTAAATTAAACTTAGGGGTAAAACAACACTTAGATTTGTTTAGAAAATTTAAACCTCTGTAGAAAAATGAAATTCTTCTTTAAATCTTGTGCAGAAATTGCGGTGGAAAAACCTAGAGGATTTGCTTGTTGAAAGCTTCTAGAAAGGAACCTATGTAATACCCCTCCATTTTGTCTTCTGGTTGGGCAGTGTGTCTTTGTGTGGGTATGTTGCTTTGATGAGTTTTTGGTTATTCAGATGTTATCTTTATTCCATGCTTTGGATTAGCATAGTGGTTATTTAAATTAAAGATGTTTTATGCTTTGAAATATATTAATATGTTAGATCTATCGGTTAGTTGCATTGTATTGGTGAAGGGGATGGTATTGCATCACTCGCTTGCGAGTGCCCTACGATCCTACGATTTCCTCTTCACGGTGTGTATTTTATGCTGTTCATATTATATGTTGTTGTTTACTTGAATTACAGGTTGACAGGTACAAGACATCGACTCCACCTGGTTTCATAGGTTGGAGCGTGTTCAATACCCAATGGTATTCGATTGGGAGATGGTAGCTAGGTTTCCGTGCCAAGTCGTCACCCTAGTCCTAGTATGTCGTCAGGTGTTTGTCGAGTTGTGTTGTTTTGAATATTGTGCCCTCTCTTCGTTATTTAATTGCAAGTTAGAAAAAGGGTAATTAAATGGCTTAATGCATTTTAGTTGTTGATTAATTTGATCTGGGAATTATGTTGAAATATAATTTATTTTATTATTAATTTAATTTAATTAATAATTTTTTTTTTTTTTTTGCTGGTTAAAACACTGCAGAGGGGCAGTACCCTATATTAATTCGAAGATCAAATTATAGGATTTTAGTTTGTGGCCAAGGTCCACTGAGGCCAATTGGAAAATGGCCTAATGACCAGATTGATACAACATTCTAGGCCCTAGATACAAAACAAAACAAACAGGACTAACTGTGCTAAGATTTATACTAGGAGACACAAGACATTATGCTTCTGCCAAATCCACCGAGTCATCTTCGTCTGAGTCCTCCTCAACCACCTTTTTCTTGTATACTATGTAGTTGGAGACCTTCGGGCAGTCAACTTTGCACTTGTTGTGTGCAGGTCCCAGAGCCTTCTCCTTAGGGTCTCTGTCGTTCGACGGAAACCACTCTTCGCCTGTGCCGAAACCCCATTCAGTGTTGTCTTCATCCGGGAGGTTAGTATTGAGGCCTTTTATCACCACATAGTGCACTGCCCATCCACAAGGAAGGTTGGTGGTGAGTTTCGCCACCCTGTCCCACAACTTTTCATACCCTATTGGGTCAACAGTCCTTACCAGAGGAAACTTCGACACCTCTCGACCCCAAATGCTTAACACATTGTACTGCTGGGGCATAGGTATGAGGTTGTTGTCGTCGATGTTGTTTAGAGCTCCATCGATGTCTCCCAGCCATGTATGGTGAAACAACATCTGGGTCAGCTTTTTTGCAGAGGATTTCGGGACACCCATGTCAATGCTAGTCACTAGGAACATGTCCGAGATTTCCACATTTGACCAGAATCTGTGGTGGGCTTTGAGGAACTCGGGGCCTAGAACCTTCTTTGTTGCTTCGAGAACCACTGGGTGAGGGTAGGACAACAACCCGCTGAGCCTTTTGACTGAAATTATCCCACAGAATGCTTGTTGTTGTTTTTCCGTGTCTAGTGCTAGCGGAGTCTCCATGCTGCAGGCTTGTGCTTAGGACCTTTGGCGGGCTCAGTTTGTTGAAATGAAAATACCAACTATCGGGTGCTGATTTATGCGTTGGGCGAACATAAGGCTTCATGATTTACTGCCTTGTACTCATGTTAGAAGACTCGTGTGAGAGTGCTGGCTGTGCGTCGGGAAACTTGTAGAGTATTTATGGTTTGGTAAATTAGGATCTGCACAATCTGCCTGAGCTCTTGGAACTTGCATTATGGGCTTCACTACGTCAGACACTTGATGGGTTCGTCACACTAGGAGGGATCCGATACACTTTGATTTCCTCGAGACTTGACGAGGTGGGGCTTACGTGGAGAACTCAGATGCTGATTTTGCCAGCGCGTCTGCCATGCTATTACCCTCTCTCTATATATGGCTAATTTTGAATTCATCAAATTTGGCGGTTAAAATTTTGATGTGTTGTAGAAGGTGGTTTAATTTCCAGTTTGGTGTAGTGCCCCGGCTGATTACATTGATCGTTATTAGTGAGTCACCTTCTAGATGTATCTTGGGAACTCCTAATTCAATTCCCAATTGGAGGCCAAGAGTTGCTGCCCTGAACTCTGCCTCATTGTTGGTGTAGAAGCCTAGTTGTGAGGATAATTCTGCTAGTCGATTTCCTTGAGAGTCATTTGCGACACACCCTCCACCACCTGGGCTTGGGTTACCTCGGGCCGCCCCATCAAAGTTTATTTTGACCCATCCTAGCTCAGGTGCCTGCCAAGAGAGTTCTGACCTCTGGGTTTTTGTTGACTTGCTTGTCCCATTCCCGGCTAGCAACAGAGGTTTTAGGCCTTTGAATTTTTTTGTTAGACCATCGTCCCAGTTTGTGAAGATTCACTGGTTCGATGAGTTGGACTGAGCCTCCTCATTTATTACTTCTATTATTGCCTTTTCAATTTTGTCCCAAAGCCTTTCCTTGTTCAGTTCTTTGTTTTGGAAAATTCTCCTATTTATTTCCTTCCAGATTTCCCAGATTACTATTGATGGGGAGGCTTGCCAGATTCCTCCAAACAATGATTTGCCGGTTTTTTTTTGCCACATTTTGAACCATGAGGCCAAATTTGAAGGGATGGGGATTTGGAGGGCTAGTTTTCTTTTGAGAATGGACCAACACTCATATGCTATGGGGCAATGCAGGAGTAAGTGGTTGGATATTTCTTCACTAGCTTTGCATAGTATACATCTGCCTAGGCCTTGGATACCGAAGTTGGCTAGCCTGTCTGATGTGAGTATTTTTTTTTGAACTGCTAGCCACACGAAGAGCTTTGCCTTGGGTAAGCATTTGTTTCCCCAGAACAGTTTGCAAGGCCACTCTTGGTTTTTTAGTGCTAATTCTTTCACCATATATCCAAGTTTTACTTTATAAGAGCCGTTGGGGGACCCATGCCAATGGATCATGTCTGGGCCTAGAGATGTCTTTGAGGATGCTTGAAAGTTTGTCTTTTTGGGCCTGGGGGGCATTGAGGATCTGTAGATCTTTCCAGCTCCAGGAGCTGACACCATGACTATGTGTTTTTCTTCCGTAGTCTGCCACTTTGACACCCCAATGTCTGGTTGTTTCCTCCTTTATTATCTCTAGACCTATGGAATGGCATATCGAGGGGTGTCCACCCCATGAATCATTCTAGAAGGATACATTTTCACCGCTATTGATTTCCTAGGTCACATGTTGTGAGATTATGTCTCTACTATCTAGGATAAAGTTCCATATGGCCGATCCTCTTGGAGGGTTGATTGTGATTAGAATTCTAGTCGGATCGTCTGAGTCTAGGTATTTTCTCCTTAGGATTTTGACCCATTTTTGATCCCCTTTGGAGTGGATATCCCAAGCCAATTTGGCCCCCATGGCTTGGTTCATTATTGTCAGTTGTCTGAGGCCTGTTCCTCCAGCCTCCTGAGGTCTGCAGATCTTGTCCCAGGCCACTAGAGGAAATTTATTGTGCTCTCCCGTTCCTGACCATAGGAATCTTCTAAATATTTGGTTGAGGTCTTCTTCTACTGCTCTGGGTAGTTTTAAACAGGACATTGAGTAAACGGGAATGGCTGAGAGGACTGATTTGATCATTAGAAGTCTTCCTGCTGAAGACAACTATTTTCCTTTCCAGGTTCCCATTTTGGTTTTGCAGTTGTTGATGAGATTTTCCTAGTAGTAGTTTTTGTTGATGCCTACAAATAGTGGCATGCCTAGGAAGCGCCCTGGGAGATTGGCCACCTTGAGATTCAATATTTTGGCTAGAGGTCTCTGTAAGCTTGGTTGCGTGTTTAGGAAAAAGATTGCAAATTTTCCCCAATTGATACTTTGCCTCAAAGCCAAACAATATTCATCAAGGAATGTTCTGATCGTCCTTGCCTCCCTTCTACTAGCTTCCCCAAATAGGATTGTGTTGTCTACAAATTAGAGATGAGATATTGGCTTCAAGCCATTTGCTACCTGTATACCTTTCCATTTTCCTTCACTGACTAGTTTTTGTATTCCCCTACCCAGGACTTCTGCCATTATTATAAATAGGAAGGGGGAGATGGGGTCTCCCTATCTTAATCCTCCTGTGGAAGAGAAAAAACCGTGGGCCGATCCATTCACCAGGACTGAGAATTTAGTTGTGGAGATGCAACTGTTGACCTAGGTAATCCAGCTTTGTCCAAAACTAAATTTGGTTAGGACTTCTACTAAGAATTGTCTATCTACCATGTCATATGCTTTAAGGATTTCTAGTTTCAGCAACATGCAGGCACTTCTGGTTTTCCTTGCTGTGTGGATGTTCTCATGAGCTATGATTATGCCTTCCATGATTGATTTGCAGGAGCGAAGCCACTTTGATCCTCTGAGATTACTTTGTTAAGGACGACTTTGAAACGGTTCACAATTATTTTGGTGACCACTTTGTACACTGTGTTGCAGAGGGCTATTGGTCTGAAGTCACTCATAGTTTGGGGGTCCTTTGTTTTTGGGATTAGGGCTAGGAAAGTATGGTTCATGGTGCCTAGCATTTCCATTCTCTTTCTTGATTCTTCTACTACTGCTCCTAGGTCCGCTCCCACTATGTGCCAGAATTTCTGGAAGAAACTAGCTGGCAATCCATCCGGACCTGGTGCTTTATCTGGGTTCATTTGGATGACTATTTTTTTGACTTCTTCAAGGGGGATTTTTTGGAATAGGAGGTGATTTTGCTCTTCATTGATTAGAGAATGGATAAAGCTCAACAACCTATCTCTGATGACTCTGTTTTCAGGGACGACTTTGTTTAGCAATTCTGCAAAGAAATTGGTTGCTTCCTTATTGACTTCTGCACTGGTTTGGGTCATTTCACCATTTGATTTTTTGATTTCTGAGATTTTGTTCCTGGTTCTGTTTGCAATTGCTGAATTGTGAAAGAATTTGGTGTTCCTATCACCTTCTTTCAACCAGGTTTCCCTTGATTTTTGACGCCAGTATCATTCTTCTTTCTTTAGTAGTTCTGAGAGTTCCTCTTTTAGGGTTTTTTCATTTTCATAGTCCTCTGCATCCATCCCGTTTTCAATAACATGTTCGTTCAGAATTTTGATTTCTTGCTCCACTCTTAACTTCTCTTGAAAATTTTTTTTGAAGCGAGAAGTGTTCCAATCTTTGAGTTTCGACTTGACGTGGGCTAGTTTTTTGCTGATTTTGAAAAGGCAAGTACTATCTCCAAATTTAGTTTCATTCCACCATTGTTCAATCAGGTTTGGAAGTTGTGCATCTCTAAGCCACATATTTTTGAACTTGAAGGGGCTCCCGAGGGGTGGGACATCATGCCCGAGGGTGAGAGCAATGGGGAAGTGATTTGGGCTTCTACAGTGTTTTCCTTCTCCTCCCAATCTCCCTAGAGGAGGAATCGATCTAGCCTTTCAGCGATGTTTGTAAATCCTTTCCTTCTATTGGACCATGTGAATAGCCCATTTTTCGTGCTTATGTCTTTTAGATGATCGTTGTCGATGAACTCCTGGAAGTCTCTCTGGATGGCTGTAGTTCTCCCACGCCCACCATGCTTCTCCTTATTATTCAGGGTTGCATTAAAATCTCTTGCTATGACTCGAAGAACTCCAATTTTGTTTTCCAGGACGCTTGTTATTTTGTCCCAGACTTGTTTCTTTGCCAGTGTGGGGATTGGCCCATATATGTTGATACAAAAGAAGTGGATGTTTTTCATTAGGTCTTTGAATTTGAGCATCTGCCAGTTACTCTCCTCTTGCTCTACTGAACCTTCTATTGAGAGAGGGTCCCATAGGGCTCCAATTCCACCCGAAGCACCAGTTGCTTCCCTGAAATGGACTTTCCATTCTTTCTAGAAGGCCAACCTCTTTCGACTTTCTTCATTGCTCCATTTTGTTTCCTGAATGAGTACAATATCTGCCTTTAGCAGGTCAATTTGACGCTTGACCAAGTGCCATTTGTCAGGGGCATTGATGCCCCTGACATTCCAAGATATAATCCTCATTTTGTGCAGGGAAGGATTATCTCCTTCCCGACATGGATTTTTTGTTGTCCTGAAGTGTTGCCAACTAATAGCAGCTTGACTTTGTTTGAAGGCCTACCTCTGCTAGAACTCTTTTGGAAGTTTGGAGCCTTTATTCGGGATTCTGATTGTTTTAGCTATCTTATTTCTGATAACACCCCTGGCTCTGCTTCCTCCCAGATTTCCATTTCCTCTTCTGAGAGAGGGTAGGTTTCTTCCTCTTCTTGGAGAGTATTTGTCCCTTTAGTGGTAGGCATAGAGGAGCTGGGGGGGTTGGGGTTTGAGCAGGGACTTTTTCCAATATTAGGGAGCATTGAGGTTCTATTTCTTTAGATAGGATCCCTAGCTGGAAGCTTATATCTTTTTGCAAGTCCTGGGCCTCTTCCATTAGGACATTTAGAGCTTGTTTTGTTTTGGTAGGATTTTCTTCTAGGGATTCTAGAGGAGGAATATCCAAGTCAAGGGGAGGCTCTGCATAGTCTGGATGCAGTCCTGGGTTAAGGGAGGGTTCTTTAGAGGGGTTTTTAGGAGGGGAGAAGCATGGGGCAGAGGGTTTGGGGGATGGGGTACAATTTTCTAGGGAATTTTTTCCTTTGGAAGGGCCTGCCGAGCATGATCCTCTAAACAAGCATTTTCTTTGCTCTTGTCCTGCCCAAATTTCAATCTCATGTTGCCATCTTCCTAATTTTGTTAGTATTTCCAAGTTTTTATAGATCCCAACTTTTACATCTATTTCGACCAAGATGCTAGCTATAGCTCCTTCTATTCCATTGATGAAATCCTCATTTACTCCTAGGAAAAATCCAAGGGCATCTCCAATACGGATTAGGGCATCTAGATTCCAAAATTCTGACGGAAGGTCGATTAGTTTGAGCCAGATAGGAGTTTGAATTATTTTGTAATTCTAGGGGTCAAAATTCACCTTCCAGTTTAGGCAATGAAAGCTATGGCCATTCATGAACAGGGGTTTCCCATTGACTGCTTCAAATTTTAGATTTTGATCACTGAATTCTAAGAGAAAAAAAGAGTTTGGGAGTTGGCTTATGCTTACCTGGTTTTGAAATTTTCTTTTCCACCAGTCTTTGATTTCATCGCTAGGGCATCCGTGACCTGTCCATTTGGCAAACATTGCTAGTTCCAACAGCCGCTCCACTCTTTGTTCGATTGTGCCCGTTAGTAATTGGAAGAGTTTTCTTCCCCGGGGGCGTAGCCCTTTGTTTGGATTTGGGTTGGCTACTCACCTGTTGGCTTTCCGGTTGATTAAATCCTTGTCTCTTTGGTTTAGCCTTCCTCGATGCCCCCCAACCTGCTGAAATGTTTTTTCAGCGTTAGTGTTTTTTGGGTTCTTATTTCTCCATATTTTGCTGGTACGGGCCGGGTTGGAGATGCCTTTGTTGTGCTAGTTCGGTTTCGAGGTTTTTCCCCAGCAGACATTTTCCTAGATCCACCCACGCCGTTGGGCCTTAGCTGTGTACTCTTAGTTGTTTTTTTGAATTGTCTTCTTGTTGTGATTGTAGGGTTGAGTGATTCTCCGGTTATGGTTCGAAGAGTTTCTCAAGCGGAGCGGGTCGCACTTGTCTACCCATTCTCCATTATCAAATACCCACTGGGGGATGTGTGCATTTGGTTGAGGGTTAGATTCTGCCTAATTTTTTGTTTCGGTATCTTCCTCCAGAGCCCAATTGCCCCAAGATTTTCTAGATTTCGGGACTGGCTCAAGATCCTGCTCTTTTCCACCTGCGGGCTCTTACAATTTTTCGCTTCCCATGCTTATTGTTTTATTTGATGATATTGATAGGGAAGATATAATTAATAAATAATTTAATCGTTGATTGAATCTATTTATTAATTAATTAAATTTATGATGTCGAAAAGATTTAATTTATTTATTTTGAAGTTATTGTTATATTGTTGAAATTGAAAATAAAGAAAATGCATAAAAGTCAATTTGAGAAATTTGGAATTGAAAAATTGAAAAAATGATTTAAAAGTCAAATTTGAAAGTTTGAATTCAAAAATTGAGGAAATTGACATATTTTTTAATTTTCTGTTTTGAAAAATTTATGAGGGTGGTTGTAGGATTTTTTGAGAAAATTTTCATTATCTTTGAATTTCTTCTCAAGTTTGAAAATGGAGTTTTTTGGAGAAAAAAAAATTGAAAAGAGAAGAGGAAGGAATTGTGCAACTTAGTGGGTTTTTGGATTTAAGCTTGAAGAATCTGAGAATCTGAAGAGGGGATCAAGGTATCAACATGGTCTTCACTCAACTACAGATTAAACAGGTTCATGTTTCTTTTAAATGAGTTTCTTTTGAAATTTTTAATTGTGAGGGTTGTTGAAAAGCTTTGAATCTATTGTTTGATTGCAAAATAAATCAATTGGGATCTTGTGTTTTTCAACTTGGAGGAAAACTTGGTTAAGAATAGAGTGTTTCCAAATTTAAATATATATACTTGAATGTAATTTATTGGTTTTATTCTTTGTGTTCTTCAATATGGGTAAATGAAAATATGAATATATATGAACATGGTTTATAATTTATTTTATATCCTTGCCCTAGCAAAGTAATGCTGACAAAATTTTATTTAATTTTGAAATTCTTAAGGGCTGTATTATTTTGCTTCTAGGTTTTATCTTTTTCATTTCAGAAAAATAAAATGATAGTCATTTGTTTTTTAAAAAAATAAAAAATAAAAAGTAAAATAAAATAATTGTTTTTGTTATTGGGGGGCTGGGGCTCACCCCACTGCCACCCCCTTGGGAAGCGGCTTGGGGGAGCCACGCCAACAACCCCCATGGCCGCGCAGACTGCGCAGCCGCGCCACCACTATTGGTGGTCAGCTCTGTTGCCCGCGCCCGCACCATTCCCTCCGCCGTCCGTGCCTCCTGCAGCCCACGACAGTGCCTCCCTCCACTGCCCGTAGTGGCCGAATCTGTCGGCACCCCCTCCTGTGGCTGCCGCACCATTAAATCGCCGCCCTGCAATAAAAAAAGGCCGTCGCCCGATGTGGAATCCACCGCGACTAAGAGAAAAGCGTGGCCGCCTAGCCCTAATCCGCGATGCGCGACTCGAGGTGGTCTGGGGGTTTCTCTTTTGGAAACAAATAAATTTTATATTAAAATATTAATATATTAAAATATTAATATATTAATATTATATTATTATATTTATAATATGAATATATTAATATATATTATAATAATATAATATGTATTAATATTTAGTATTATATTTTATAATAGTATAATATTATTTATATTTGTTTTAGTAATTAAAATATATATGTTTATAAATTATAATGGTGATTTAAATGATGTTATGAGGTATTTGATTAATAACATGTTTTTTTTATGGAATTGAGAAATTTTAAAAAAATATGTTATAGTGGACATAATTGGTTTATTTTAAAAATAATAATTTAAGTAAGTGACATAGTTTTGGTTGTAAATAATATGAATATAAGTCATGTTAAATTTTTTAAATTGGTTATACGAAAAGGAAGAAACAATAGTCATTTTTAATCAATGTATTTTGAATTGAAGAAATAACTGGTTATTTATTATTATGCAAGTAAGGAATTAAACATTGAGTTTTAACCTCTCCCTTATTTGAAAGACTTAAGTTAATTAGTTTATTTAATACAATAAAATACAGAATTTTATTAAGAGAAATGGATTTAATATATCCAAGATTAGTTTATTTCTGAGCGCAAATTTCCTTCAATGATCATATCCTTTGTGATCTCGTTTTGGGAAATAGGTTAAGTGCCTCTTATTTGTAAGTATTCCAGATGGGGTCCTTTAATGTATGGGTTGTCGTGTCATGTAGTCAACTTGTTTTGTATCCCTTGGGTAGTGCATGGGAAGTTATCAGTGTCTACCCGGTTTCTAAGAACGGGGACGTTTTGTGTCTCCTAAGAAAGGAGTGGATTATGGGATCCGTGCCTCCTTGTAAGGAGTGACCTTGTTTTATGTTTGTTGCCTCCAGTGTTGGAGTGTGTTTCAGTTTGTGTCACCTCCTGAGAAAGGAGTGGTTGTGATACCTTGTTTGTTGCACTTTGTACCCTTGGTGTTTGGATGGTATGTGTGTTGTCAAGTAGAAGAGTGGCTTCCGTAGGGGCCAGAGCCCGTAAGAGGTAAGATTGGGTAACCTTCGGAAGTGGTGTAATTAAGTGATAACTAAATCAATATACTTAGATTTTGGGTAGTACTTCACACTAAAATGATAATTATCCCTCACTCATAGATCCAAGTGCTCGGTTAGGCTTGGAATGGGTGGGAAGGCTTGTTGAGGCAAGGTCATCTATCTTGTATGTACGAAAGGTATTTGACTCCGCATTAGTAAGTATGAGGTCGGGGATCGATTTGAGGCCACCATCCTGATGATCCGTAGTGGGTAACTCATGACGAGCTGTGCAATGACACTCTATCTAGGACAACAGTTGGTTTTTGATTTTTCTTTAGTATGTATGAGGGCCAAGGATTGGTTGAGGCCACCATCTTGACGATCCGTAGTGGGTAACTCATGATGTGCTGTGTGATGGCACTTTGTGTGACCATAGTTGGTACTTGTTTATTGTGGGTATGGTTTCCGTAACATACCTGATGGGACCATGGTTGGTATTCGATTATTCAGTGTATGGTTCTCATAACATACTTGATCTGCTTTATTTCTAGAAGCATTGTGTCCTTGTAGTGTTGTACTTGCATGGTATTTGAGTTGTATTTGAGTTGTACTTGAGTTGTACCTTGGGATGTACTTGTGAGGTTCATGTGTTGGTTGTTTCAGTTTGGTTCCATTTTGTGTAGCTTGTGTCTAGAGGTGTTGGTCTTGGCTAGGATTCCTGGTTACTATCCCCTAGCATGGGGGGTGGGCCTTTGGATTCCACTTGGTTGGGTGGCGTGCACCTAAATCCATTGGGTTCTTTCTTCATGTTCATGTGGACGAGAATTCCAGTTGGAGAGCTCATGGTTTTCTATATCAGTTCTTGCTTTATTCTTTTTAGTTGATATCGAGGTGGAAGTTGTAATTGTAATTATGTTTAATGAACTTGCCTCATTTAGGGAATGAGTGTTGTAACCTTATTGTTTATAATGGATTAATGCAATGGAAGTTATCTTTATGCTTGTTGTTAATTATCTTAATTGGAATTCATGTGTTTAAATTATTAAGTAATTGAATGACATGGTTTAAATCATGTTTTTTGTTGAGGTTCTATATAACCTCTGTCTCATAACCTTAGAGGTTGTTGGAATTAGTTAGTGAACTTGCTTATTAATTATCCTTTTAAAAAAAAAAATTTAGCCTGTTTAAATAGTTGTTTGCAACTTCCTCTAGGGTTGCATGGCGGGGTGTTACAACCTAGATCTTTCTTAGTTACCTTGTTCTTTTATTAGTGTATGAATTTGAGAAAAGTTAGTTGAGATATTTAATTTTAAATCCTCTATAAATTTGGAATGTTCTCTCAAAATTTTTATATTTTCTTCCTATAGATGGATGTTTTGTAATTTTTCCCAATTTATCCAGTAATTGAAATTCTGTTTAAATATATATATATATATATATACATTATATGTATTATACATTGATATATATACATATATTCATTATGATATTGAGGATTTAATTTATTTTTATTTTAAAAAAATCGTCATTCGTACGGCGTGCTGGGAAAATGAAATTTCAGATTTCATTTGTGTTTAGAAAAATTATATAATTTTTTTTAAAAAATGTTTTGTTTGGTGGTTGGTGGGGAGGTCAAACCCCACCACCCACCGTACCGTGCCACATGGGAGAGCGCTGCTCCCATGGCAGTAGCGTTGCCCCAGCCGATGGGACCGGCTATACATAGTACAGATCGACGCCCAACACTTGGGTTGGCCGACTGTACTGTGTACAGTCCAACACCCAATGCACTAGGCCGGTTGTACTATGTACAGTCCAGTGGACTTTGTGACTTGTTTTTTTATATATTTATTTTAAACTATATTCGGAATTAAATTCCGTTTGTTTTATTTCTGTTTTCAAAAATCGGGAAAATTCCTGTGGTTTCATAAATTCTTAATTGGAAAAATATTTAAATATATATACATTACGTATATATATATATAATGTGTATATGTTTATATATATATTTTTTTAATATGAGTTTTTGTGATTTGAATAAACAACAACAGTATTTATAAATATATATTTAATGAATATATACCATGAGTATATATATATATAATTATATATTAAAATATAATTGTGTATGTATACCTTATGAATATATATTATATATATATGTTGTTAATTTAAATAGTTTTTATTTCAAAAATTATTATATCTTATGTTGATTGGAAAATGTAAGGAAATTAAATTAGAAGGATTTATGTTGTTTTTAAAAGTATTTAAAAAAATGGTTTTATTGCAGAGGCAATTTTATTGAGGTAATTAAATATTTTGTCAAGGAAATTGGTTTATTTACTATGAAATGTATTAGAAAGAGATATGAATTTAATATCCAAAAATAGATTATTCCTTGCCATTGCTTGTTGTAATTATTTCCCTTATGTTCATGATTGGGGAAAAAGGGTTATTTGGGTTTTAATTTGTAAGTCTTCTAGAGGTTGAGGGTTGTCGATTTATTATGTCAACCATTTATATTTCCCTAGGGTAGTGCTTTATGTGATTGGTTTCCTCCAAGTGTTTGGAGTGAGTTTCCTTATATGTTGCCTCCTAGAGTTGGAGCGGTTGCATTGTCTAGTTGTATGCACTTGAGTTACCCTTGGAGTTTAGTTTTGTATAGTATGTTGTCAATTAGAAGAGTGACTTTTGTTAGGCGCCAGAGCCCAAAGAGGTAAACTGGGTAACCTTCAAAGGTGATTTAATCAAGTGATAACTAAATTAATGTACTTAGATGATTAGGAAGTGGTACACACTAATCAAGATAATTTAGCCTCACTCATAGACACAAGGGTTCGTTTAGACTTGGGATGAGTGGGAAGGCTTGGAATGGTAAGGTCAACTATCTTGTCCTTACGAGAGGTAGTCAATTCTGCATGAGTGAGTATGAGGGCCGAGATTCGGTTGAGGTCACCAGGATTGTCGGAGCCTATGAAGAATGCCCAGAGGAGATCTCATGACAAACTATGTGATGACACTCTGTCTAGGACAACATTGGTATTTGTTTTGTGTGTATGGATTTCTCATCATACTTGATCAAATTATATGTCTGGAAGCAATGTGACCATGTTAGAGTTAGACTTATATTGTACATGTGTTTAGTTGAGTTAGTATGTGTCAGTATGAGTCTGCCTATGGTTAGAGGTTGTAGATTTTGTCCATGTTATGTTGTTACTATCTCCTAGCATGGGGGGTGGGCCTTCAGGTACCACTTGGTTGGGTGGAACATGCACCATACACCATTGGGTCCCCCTTTATCTTCAACACTTGGTGGTGAGACATCCAGTTGGACAGCTCACAGTTCTTGTTTTAATTTAAGCATTGTAATATTTCAACTTGTTATAAGTTATTTTACCCCTCTTATGTTTACGAGGTGGAATTATGTAATTGTAACACATTTGTACTATTGCCTCATTCTGGGAATGAGAGATGTAACCTTTTCTTTTAAGTTAATGGATTTTTATCTTGGATGTTTTTTCTCTTTAAGATATGTTGTATCTTAATGTTGTTTAATGCTTAAATCATAAGGTAATTAAATGTTATGGCTTATGTTAGTGTATGTTTGGGTTTAAGTAATCCTGGTTACGTAGCCTTAGGGGATGTTATCAATGGTAGATGAACATGTATGTTTAATTCACTTTAATAAAAAAAAAATTGTATGCTTTTATTGTGAATTGAAACTTCCTCTAGAGTTGCGTGGTGGGGCATTACAGATCTAAGGTGTCAGGGATAAAATATTAAATGAATGCATTGGTTTTCTACATGGGTTTTCTTGGTAAATATTTAAATGAGCCATGGAATGCATAGTTTAGGACATTAGATGTATACTTAGGTCCAATTAATTAAGGGGGAACAAAACATAGTGTGAAATTGTCATGGGCAACAATCTATGATGCTACAATATATATATATATATATATCTATTTATCTATATATTAATCTCAATTTGATATAAATTATCAATTTTCATATGAATTTTAATTTTTATATTAATTCAATTGAATTGATATATAATTTATAAAAAAATTGATATCAATATGTTCAATTTAATTGGTATCAAAATAGGTATTGATATCAAAATGTTTATAAATTATATATCAACATGCTTTTGCATGGCTTGCTTCTCAAAATTGCATACTTACAAGCAACCGATTGGTAAGATCAGGAATAACTCAATCGTTTAACTATGTTCTTTGTGGAAAATTGAAGAAATAGTAGATCATTTTCTCCTCAATTGTGACTATGCACAATACTACTATAAATGGTGTCAAGAAAAATTAAGCTGGCACTCACCCTTGGATAAATCTCTTCTTAAGGTCTTTATTGGTTGGCCATTATTATACAAATATTCCCTCTTCTCTTCATTATGGCTAGTGTCTCCAACTATCATAATTTGAAATGTATGGTGGGAAAGAAATCATCAAATTTTCAGGAAAAAGTTCATTTCAAAGGAGGACCATATAATTAAAATTGATGTTTCAATCTTTGAGTTGGTAATGGCATAAGTTTTCAAGTCCTCACTTTCAAATAGATCCTTTTTAGATTGGGACTCTAGGATAATTAAGACCTGGCCTATTCTTTCAATTCCAAAACATGGGGCTTTCTTAGTTTAAGCTAAGGCGGACAGAAGGAAATTTGTTTGGACTCCACCACCTTTTGATTTTGTCAAGTTAAACTTGGATGGACTAGCCAGAGGCAACCTAGGAAAGTCTGGTGTAGGATGTGTGATTAGAAATGAGCTTGGAGGTCTTGTGAAAGCAGTTATTGTCAAACTTCCACTAGGAACAAATAACATTGTAGAAGCACACGCCTTGTTGGGTAGTTTGAAATTGGTTGTTTCTTTAAAAATTGAAAAGATTATTATGGAAGGAGACTCTTTAAACCTCATTAATGCTTGCATAAATAGAAAGTCTCTAACTAAAAATTAGGGTACATCCTTGTTCATGCTTGGGAGCTGTTATAGAACTTCACAGTCTTTGAATTCAAACACTGCTACAAGGAAGCAAATGTTGTGGCAGATGCTTTAGCCAATATTGCCATTGAAATGGATGAGAATATTTTTTTGGATGAAAGAAATGTTTCTACTTTTGACAGATTGGCTTGGATCATTGATCACAAGTGTTTACCCTATCAACAGGATGTCTGCTAACGTGTTTTTATCTTTTGCAGGGTCTTGAATTATATACTCTTGTACTATTACCTTGTTGTTAGTTCAATCAAATCATTAATTTTTTTTACAAAATTTGGACCAGTGTACACAATCTTCAGTATTGTTGTTCCAAGATAAATTCATTTTCTAAGGGTTGCTCCAAATTATTTCTCAAGGATGACCAAATTTCTTTAGTTTCCTCGTTCTCAAAAGAGTCTAAGAAAAATACCTTAGGTCTTACGGAACCAAATGAAGTGGACACACTGATCTCTTTCAATAGTTTTCTCACCACTCCTTCAATCTTAGTTGTTGTGTTGCACCTTGATCACTGCAAAGCGGCATGTCCCAGTTTCAAGGAGGCATCTCCAAAGTATAAGAACCTTCAATTGTGGGCAATGTTTTACAATTGTGAATAACTTCATATCTAATTAAGGTGTCCAAATTTTGAGATGTTGTAAAGGGCTAGCTCTAGATTCTAGCCTCATGACACCTTTTTCAGTAACTCCTGCCACACCCCTTTCTATGCCTTTCGTATGTTGGCTTCAGGTCTTGGTGAAGGAATTATTATATGCCCCTTCATCTATGCATGCACTTAGTCATCTTATGAAGTCAACAAGAAGTATTGGGAGTGTGGACTCTTGGTAAAAATATAATTGTCTTTGGTGCAACTTCCAGTGTAAATCCATTGAGAGGTCCTAATGTTTCCATGAATATATCCACACTATTTGGTTTTTCTAAAGAGCATGCAATGACAACTATTTCTTTGAATTACAGATCAGTAATTCTTCATGGTTTATCTCAAAATAACTGCTTCAAGGTGGAAATTCAAGTCACTAGCCATCCTCTGGATGGGTTTGTTGGTTCAATTAGAGCCTAGTTTAATGCTTCAAAATTTTGGGATCCTATCTCAAGTGGGGATGGTGATGTAGTTTTGAATGAAAATCTGGTTGTGAGTGGACAATTGAACAATGGTAAAGATACCTCATATAGGGCAAAGTAAAGGCTTCAAGGTTCTTGCCAATCAGTTTTTGTATCTTCTAGATAGAATAATAGTGTCATGTTTTTTCATAAAGATGCCTCAAATTTTCTTCCACTTGATGGCAATATTCTGCAAATGGTATTGGGGGTACTTTTCTTCAATTTGTTGATGCATTGGCTGCTAAGCATAAGCCAATAACAAACAAAAACCTACAACAATATATTTTATCTATAGATGCCATGAATATATTTAAATTTTCTAAGTAGGTAATTTCTATTAGTATTGAATGCATGTTGTTTCAGAGAGTTGGTGTTCATGTAGTCAACACTACAGTTTTGACAGCTTTCAAATAAATTGCAAACAAATATCCGCTGTCATGTGATGATGATTTTGTTATATAAATCTTCACTAATTCTTCACCTTCAAGCTCCTTTTTCATTGTTGCTAAGGGTATTATTGTAACTCCTACTAAATAAGTGTTAATGGTGTGTTGGGAATCCTTATTACCATCTAATTATGGTAGGGATTCAAGTTTTTTTAGAAGATTTTATGTTTGTGTTATTGCTTCACAAAGGGATGTAATAGTTTTGAAATCACATGGTAGAACCATTGGGGTTGAAGTGCAAAAACGAGTGCCTGGGGTCTTGGGTTCTAACACCAAACATGGAAGAAAATACTTTTTCATATATTGCTTTTTTGGTGGCAACAATGCCAACAATGGGTGTTGTGGAAGAGAACGCAACTTGCGTCATTTTTGTTGCCCTTGTGGAACTCTTTCCTAATTTTTTATGTATCTTCTTTCTATTTTAAATTTTTAATAAATTTTTGAGACGTGCATCTTTCACTTAAAAAATACATCAATATTCATTGAATTGATATCAAATTTTTAATATTCATAGATTAAAATTGATATAACAATATATCCATTATCAAATTTTATACCAATTTTTTTTTATTAATTCAATTAAATTGGTATACAAGTTATAAGCTCATTTTGATATCAATATTATCAAATACAAATTGATATTAATTTTTATTTTTATTTCCATCAAATCAATTATCATATGAGTGATAAATTTTATATATTTGTTAATCTATTATCAATTTTCATATTCTAAAACTATATGTGGCTTCAAGTCAATGGTGCATAGAATTTAATTTTTTTCGACACATCTTCATAATTTGAAGAATAAGTTGTATAGTAAAATAATATAAGATAAATTAATTTTATATAATTTTGATTTCATTATCAAAGTATTTAGAGAAAGTTGTAATCTAAGTTGCCTTTTTGAAAGAAAAATTACTTACCAAGAATCCCTAATACCAAATAGTTTTTTTTTAAGGGCATGTTGAAACAAGTTGCCCCTAGAAGAGTACTTGGCATTCCATACTTTGCATATTTTTCAATAAGACCTAGTGAATGTAAGTGTTAGTGTAAATAGTGTCTTTATTTATCTAGTTAGGATATCACCTTTCTATGACTGACCTATTCACACTGATAGTTTAAGTTTACTTAGGAATTTTAGGTTTGTTTCTCACTTCATACCATTGAGACATGTGTCCTCATCACATGAAACATCTATTGATACTTGCTCACACACTTTTGAAATGAGCTCACTAAGTGTTCCATCTTTGGAGAGGTAGTAATCCATTGTCTCCTACCTTCTCACCTCATCCATCTTACTTATATATGCAAGTTTACTCATTGTATTAGGTAAAAGCACAAACCCGTGTCACACTTTATAAAGGAATCGACCAACAACAAAAAAATTCTGAACTTCGACCACATAAAAGTGCTCTTTATGTTTTGAATTTCAAAATGGTGTAAACTAATGAAATGTAGAAGTATTGATGAAGATTATTCCTGTAATTTTTTATTTAAAAAAATAAATCATTTTCATTATGTTTTTTTCAATTTAAGGACAAATTTTGGAATACTAAAAATCTCAAAAAAGAGTGACTTCACGGGCCTTCAAGAAACAAATTGAAAAAAACTTTATTTTTCTCTATTTTTTTTTTCTCCAAATAGGTAACTTCAATATCTACTGCATGGAATTTTGTTTTTCAAATTTTGATGTATATTTTTCTTGTAATAACATTTTAAAGTCAAACATGTCAGAATTTGACAGTTTTCACAGGCCGTCAACTATTTTCAATTTTTTTAACAAATTTTCAAAAAAAAAATTCTACCTTTTTGAAGAAGACTCTCTCCTCTACTACACCATATAAGTTTTAAATTTTTTAATATGTTTTACTATATTTTTTAAAATTTCTAATCAACCTATTTTTTCATTTTAACAAAATAATTTCATTATTTTAAAAATAACATATATTAAAACTCATCAAAATATTAAAAATATTATATATTTGGATTCACCACTCCGAGCTCTACAAAAGGGTATTTTTTTTTTTTGTAGAACAATAATTATGAGACAAGAAACACTATACCAAAGTTGAATATTTCAGAAAATTCTGAAAAAGGGTGAGCTGGCTGCCATGTAGGATGCCACCTGGATATATTCGGCCGAGTCTATTTCGGCCGAATAGGTTTCAACGAAAACCTACTCGACTGAGCATGTGTCGGCCTAAAGTGACTCAAATGGAAATGGTCGATACAATATATATATATTTTGTTTAGATTTTTCAATTCAAGTAAATTCAGTAAAATATATTTTGACCAAGGAAGACTGATTTCGACTACAAAAAGCTTGTTTCGACAAAAGAAGGTTTATTTTGACAAAAGAAAACATATTTAAACAATAGGAGAGCTATATTTGAAGGTACATTGATCTTGAACTTATTTAATTGATTATGTTTTTATTTTCATTAATGTATTTGAAATTTGTTTTCGCTATTTATATTCTTAGATTTCATTATTATTGATCACCAATTTTATGTTATTCCATTGCTTTTTCAAGTGTTAGATATTTATGCAATATTAATTGTACATGTTTCATTGAAAGCTCATGTGTGTACAAATTTGTATGCAGGTGAATTCAAATTTGAGTGCATGGCGTGTAAAAGGAATAGATCAAGGAAGTATGATCGAACACAAATAAGACAAAGGAAGAGAAGAGCGGGTGAAGGAAAATCTCATGAAGAACAACCCATGGAAAATATCAATGACCAAGGTGACGTACATGTACAAGAACAATCTGAATCTAATAATAAATTTCTTTTGGACTATGGTATGGAAAATATGATGGAGATGGATGAGGATTCTCTTTTCAATAATATTTCATCTAAAGATATGTTATTTGAAAGCACATTAAAATTACACTCAAAAATAATATGGGATGTTTTTTTGAAGAAAAATATCTAATTGGAAGAGCACAGTTAGTTGCAAAGTTATTTAGACAAAAAGAAATGAACCTCGCTTTGGAGGTTTTAGGGGTTGATAATAGGAAAAAGTCACCAGATTTAAAACACACAATTGTTGAAAAATTGCAAGAAGCATTAGAAGGTATTGAAAAAATGAGTCGATCTAAAGATTTGAGTGTTGCATATAGAGCATTGATCACTATAATTTCTAGTAAGAAATTATCACATAGAAGACAAGTTCAAGCAATTTATGAATTACTAAATATTTCTAGGAGAATTGTTCAAAGGTATATTGAAAACAAAAATTAAATAGATGAAAAATTGAGAAAAAATGGGTAAATATTTGTAGGGTTCCTTGAAAAGATAGAATTTCGGAAGATGTAAAGAAATAGGTGGTTGAATATTGGACTAATCACTCCCGTGTTTCATCCAATAGAAGGGATACTATACAAATAATAAGTGATGATGGTACAAAAATTTCTCATCCAAAACATTTTATAGATACAACACAAAGTGAACTTTTTGAAGAATTCAAGCAAGATTTTTCAAATGTGAAGATTTGTCAAAGGATGTTTGAGACACTACAACCATCATTTGTACATATAAATAAAGTATGTGAAACTTTTTGTTGTCAAAATCATGTTGAATTTGAGTTACACCAACAATCATATAGAAAAACTATGACAACAAATGATCAAAATTTAGCCATCCCTGGAAGTACAACACAATTTGTGAAGTCTCTTGTATGCAAAAAATTAGAAGATTCAAAAGAATTCAATGTTCAGTGTATACAAAATGTATGTAATGATTGTGGAGATTTGAAGAATCTTTTACATGTTGACAATAATGAAATGCAAGTTGTTTGGAAGAGATTTGAATATGAGACATACTTAATGAAGTCAGGAGTTGAGGCCAAAAAAATTGTTCTCAAAGAGAGTGGATTGCCTTACAATGAATTCATGAGTAAATTTCTCAATATCATATATCCACATATCCAACATTGTCATGGTGCAAGATGGCAAGCTAAAAAATTTCATGATTTAAAGAATTGCTTTCCACCAGGTTGTATTCTCTCTATTGTAGATTTCTCTAAGAACTATACATTTAGTCCTCAAATTGAGATTCAAAGTCAATATTATCAGTTAGAGCAAGTTGCAATATTTGTGCAAGTTTGTTATAGGCATGCCGAATTAGAGGTTGATGGAATACAAAGTAGTAAAGATGATCCAATTATCATCAAAGAGGTTCACTTTTATATCAGTGATGATACAAATCATGATAGAAGCTATGTAGCTCATTGTTTCAAAATGTTTTTTGAAGACCTGAGACAATGTGGGATAAATCAAGAACAGCACTAGATATGGTCTGATGGATGTGCTGGTAAGTGTGTACATTATTTTTAATTTATTTCTATTTACTTAAATAATTTTGAGACTTAAATCAAGTCTAATTGCACTATATATATACAATTTTTCTTTTTTGACTTGAGCTAATTTGGTTTTAGTGTAATTATTTGTAACTTTGTGCAAGAAAATTTAAGTCTTCAAAAGCTTTTGTTTGGTTAAGCCATCAACATTCTAGACACAACACCAAATTTTTGTGGAATTTTTATGAGAGTGGACATTGAAAAGGAGAGCACGATGGAGCAGGAGCATGTGTGAAGCATGCACTTCGTCAACATGAACTTGCTGGTAAATTTCACCATATATATATATATATATATGGAACATGTAGATATATTTTTGAAAAGATTAGATATATATTTAAATTAAATTAAGAATTCTTTTAAGTTCCTTGTTTGAAAGTAATAGGTGACAAATTGTGCCAACACATGTGTACTTTTAGGTAATGCCATACAAAATGCAAATGAAATTGTTGAATGGTGTAAAAGTCATTTTTCCGCTCACAACTCAACATACAACACATGGTATTTTTGGGAAGTTATAGGTACATCTAGTCAAATTTTTTTAAAAATTTGAATTTCAAAGTTCAAGCAAATACATGATTTTTAATTGAATTTTCAAATTTGAATTTACAGATATTGATCGATCAAATCCTTATAATTGTCAAGCAATTCATGGTATTAGAAGTTTGCATCAAATCATGACAATGGGAAGTAGTAAGCCTTATGCAATTAATGTGAGAGAAAAATCATGTTTTTGTGTTGATTGATTGAGAACAATGCAAATATTGTTCAATGTGAGAATATTAGAGATGGGTATGTTTCACAATGGGAAATGAAACAATTAATATCAATGCCTTCGTTTGCTAAAGATGACAATGTTGATGTCTATGATCCTCTATATTTAGCTGATTATGAATGTGTATCTGATTTAGTTGTTATAGGTATGGAAATTGATCTTAATTTAGTTTTAATTTGATTTAAATATTCTATGTTTAAGTAAGTTTTAAGCATGTGTTTAATTTAGTTAAAATTGATTAAAAATATATGGTGTGTGTAAAAGAGATATTTTCGTTGTTGTTGCAGATCTCGACAATGCATAAGGTGTAGATTACTATCTACTAAGATGTACACAACCAAAAAGAAAATTGGTGGAATCGATGATAGATGGTGATGGACAAGAGTATCCCATTGGATCAATCATTATTTAAGGCACATATTATCAACAGATAAAGATAGATAAAAATGGTATTTATTTTGTTGATTATATGCTAGGACAAAAGGTTCTACATTATAGTCACCTAGTTATAGCAACAAAAATAAATTTAGAAACTTTACCTAAAAAGGACATGCCAAACAAAAGTGGAGGTTTCCTATTGAAGATCATGAATTTTTTTTAGAGATAATTAAAGATAGAGAGGATCCAGATTTTATGTACTAGGAGCTTTAAGTTGTTTTTTGGATATGCAAGTGTGTGTACTCAAACTCTTTATAGATCTCTAGATATATATATTTATATATTTATTGGACATGTGGCATGATTTAGAATGGGTTTTTTCAAAGGCTTGGTCATAAATATTCCATGTGGTATTCTTAATTTAGTTCAAGAATATTTTTTAAGTTCACTTGAATCTTCGATTTCATTTGTTGAATCTTAGATCATGTACACATGTACATATGTATAATATGCAATTCCTAAATTAAAAAGTTCACAATTTTCCTAGAAATTCCCTTAAATCATGTATATTCCTTGATTGTATAAATTTATGTTTGACATGTGGAATGACCTTAAACTTGTTCACCTTCAAATTTTTAAACTTTAATATGACCTTACTTGTTCACCTTCAAATTTTTGATTGAATCCATTTTCATATCTTAGAATATATGTCACATCCTAGAGAAAATTATTATTTTCATCCTAAGCATCCCACTTCATCCTAATCATTCATTAGATCACATGTTCTAGAATAATCACCATTCTAATCCTAATCATGTTCATGTATAATCATGAAATCATACAATTTTCTCTAAATTTGATAGGTGTTGCATATTGGTACAACTACTAGAAAATGGTGCTAGGACACTACTTGAATGTTAGAAATAATAGAAAAGGTATAGTGTAGATTTTTCACTATATTTTAAAATATTTTTTTATGGTTTCATCTATTCATTTTTCATCCACCTCACTAGCCCTTATAGTTGCCGGTCCTTTATAATGATAATTAATCAAAATTATTCTAACTCATTCTAGTCTGTAGAGATGTCTTTTCTTATCAACTCTTTATTTTCATTGGATCCCCCCTTTAATCTAAAGTTCCATTGGGAGTGTGGTTCATTTTCGCATCCCAACACTTTGAGGCTCTATTGATTATGAATGATAACTATTGGATGGTTTGTGGGAGCCCATAGAGATTCAAATATAACTTTATGAGCATAAAACCTTTCCATTTGATAGTTGATCTTACATGAACATAATTGATTTACCTATTTTTTACCCCTTTCTTTTTACAATTTCAATGCTTGTGTAGGAAGGATTTGGACTGCAACATGTAGGAATTATTTTTATCCTAACAATGTTTTTTAGAAGACATTATTAAATTTGACATAAAGGTTGTTGCTATTTTTAGATAAAGTATAGTTCAATATGTATAGTACAATTTAAATTTTATGATTTATTTTATTTAATTTTGAATCTAGATATAAAAATTTCGAGCTCATTCCTATTATGATGTAAGCTAGAGAACATTCAAAATTAATAAAGAGTAAATAGTGGTCTTCCATTTTTAGCAAAGTGCCTAAAGTTTGTAATATGGTATTTATATAGCTATAAGATAATTTTGATCTAAATATTTGATGTTGCAAATTCTATTATTTTGAAATCAATTTTAAATTATTATCTACAAAGAATATTGGGTGAATTCTCTTTGGGTAGATTTTCATATTTTCATTAACTCTAGATAATTAGAAATAAGTTTTATTTTTTTGATTTTGAATAACAAATTTTTATTTTGAATAAAAGATATAAATGTTTTGAGTAATGGATGATTATTTTATAAAATAGTTATGCATTCTATTATAACTGATATAGATATCCATTAGTAATAGATAGATATATTCTAGATTGGTTTTATCAAACCAAAACTAACTTTTAGAAGATGATAAAAAATTACAAAGAAATCTTATGTACTAGACAACGAGCTTAACCCCTGTATAACATAATTTCTTTGTATTTAGTGAATAGACTATTATGATGGATAATTATCTAATGAAGATATTTTTATGATTAATTGAATATTAAAATTTTTGCCAAGATTTTCTTACACATGTGTCTTTTTAAAATTTGATTATTTTAATTTAGAGTGTGGTATGATAATGTCTATTTTTGTATTATAGTTCCAATATAAAGATGTTTATAAGTTAATTCTAGGAAAGTGCAATGGATTTTGATTATGCATGGTTGTTTGATATGATTAGCTAGAGATTAGGTCACACAACTATATATCATGATAATTGAATACAAATTGTGTGTCATAGTTATACATGATCTAACTTAGTCAAGTTTAAGTAGGTAAGGTCAATATAGATGTGTGTAACAAGTGTGAACAAACCATAATTTAAATTTAAATTTAAACCTGAACAAACTTGCTAAATAAATAAAACCATAATTTAATTTGCATGATGTAAATAGATGTTTAACAAGTGTTTGAAAACCATATATAATGCATGACAACAAATATATTCAAACAAACCATAAAACATAAACATGTACACATGTGTGAATGTGATGTAAATCATAACAAGCACGTACGTATATATACCATAAAACATATAAACATGTATGTACATAATGTGATGTATGTATAAACCATAAAAAATGTCTCGACAATATAATAATCTGATCTCAAAGAGAGGGATATCTATTGTGAATAGAATCATCAAATCTCTGACTCGATCTCTCCCTCAATCCATGGACTAATCCCTCTGCCGATCCAAGATGTGTGGATCCATGTCCCAATCCAAGCTCTCTGGATGCGTGTCCTAAGTCTCATCCCAAACCCTGCATGTGTTCAAGTACACACATGAAATTATCTAAACTTGTATGTGTACAAACTTTCAATGTGTTCAAACTTACAAATCGAGTAATTAAATTTTAAATTATAAAATTATTTAAATGTACCTCAACTATGTGCTGCATGGGATCTCCATCATGTGTGGATCCATGTCTCGATCCAAGCTCTTTGGATCTATGACCTAAGCCCTGCATGTGTTCAAGTATATGCACACATAAAATTTTAAAATTTGATTTAATTTAAGTGTGTGTGTATATATGTAAAAAATTCTATAAATGTATTTCAGTTGTGTGTTGCATGGGATCGCCATCATGTGCCAAATTTCCAAACTCTGAAAAATCACCATACTACTTAAAAATTTTCAAGTACACAATTTCAATCAGGAGCTAAACATGTTAAACATGTATCATACGTATTTTTTTAGAACACAATTAAATGTATATATATATAAATTATTCAAGTACCTATTGCTCCTGATCGATGGCTCTACCAATGTCACTAAGATCACGAGAATGCAAGGACACCGCAAGGGGATTTGTAGCATGCATAGTATCAGTGCCAAAAAGAAGCTGAGTATATGCACCATGGACAACATCAGGTGCCATAGTAACCTAAGGAACATGATCTATAACATCTTGATGAGCTAGACAAGCTAAAGGATTGATAGAAACTTGATGTGCATGGGATCATATAGGCTGCTCTAGAATATCCCTTGGAGTTTCCACCTCGTGGCTCGAATATGTACCAGGATATCACTGTCTAATAATTTCCTATAAACGGTCAAGAGAGATCCCATGGTCCTCATTGATGACCCAATATGCTACTAGTAAATATGAAATTGAGACTCTACACACATTACACAAAGTCGTGTGGTTCATATTCTTGATATCTGAAGGAGTAGGTAGATCGACCCGAATAAATGGATCATAAGATGTTGATGTAGCCTTTATGGCAGGAAGGCTGATCTGCAAGCGTAATAAGTATCTACCAACTCGATCAAATGACATCTGATCAATCTATGTCGTAATAGAGGCAATGCTATCAATAATATGGGATTGAGTGGAGGATGCTGCTGACTCCCCTATTGTTGCCAATTCCACATGTTTTGGTAAAACCAAGGTTTGGGCCAACTAATGCCCTCTTGTCCATAGGCAGTGGAAAACCTAGACATCTAAACTGTGGTTTGTCAGAAAAATGGCCTTTACCTTGGCTAGCATGCTCAGGATGAGATGTGTAGTCCACATCTATCTGTAAATGAAATTCTGCATATAATTGTTTCACAAAATATGCTGACAACTCATCATTGTGAGGCCATCTATGATACACTGCCAACCATCTAGGGTATATGAATGGCGCAACAAGAGGATCTACACACCTCATAATGACATATCCTCTAATTCTATTTTTTCCTCTATAATGAGGGAACATGGTTAACACATTTTCAGTTGAAACTAATTTGGAAACTTCTCTATAATTCATTGTGCCAGTAACACTCCTAGCAAGAGACAAATAAAATTTGTCAATGATGATCTCACCCTAAGGGTTGAATGATTGAATTGTCTCAATCATTCGATGAATCTCATCTCTAATAGTGACTAATCTATCTTGATTAGCCAAATTGGGGGAGTTGTGAATTATTTTCTCTAAACATTTTAGAGCATTGTTTAATCTAAAAATACTATCCTGATATAAATTTGATCTATTTTGAGCCTTGTTATGCCTTGCATAACCACCCCATCTTTTTCCTTGGTCAAAATGGGTCCCCCTTTGTTATTTTTGTACTTAGTTGTTTTTGAAACAAAGTTTGGAGTTTTGTTTTGCCAATAATTTGTTTTTCTTTTGTTTCTCTGTCGGAATCGGAACCGGAAATGAATCGGGTTCTGAAAGTTCTTTCGAAACTTGTTTTGGTTTCAATCCCGATAGTCTTTTCCTTGTGTCTTTTGTTTTGTCTTCAGCGGACCCGGAGTCGGAGTGGGTGTTAACTTAGTCTTTACTGAAAATTGCAAAATCATAATCAACTCCGCCCCTGCCTCTGCTATTTTTACTTTTGGTTTTGGCCTTTGTCTTTTTGTTTAGTTTTGTTATGTCGGTCTTTTGTTTTGCTTTTTGTGTTTGGTTTTGTTTTGTGTTTAGTTGGCGGACCCGGAACCGGAATTGGAATGAAGTTTGGAAATTTCTCAAAATTTTTTGAATTAGTTTCTATTTTAGTTCCGCCCCCACCATTTTTTTGGATCGTTGACTTATTGACTGAAGTCGCACTGTTGTGAAGTGTTGGTTCACTTTCAGTTCCGACTCCGCCTTAACTGCATGCTAATGCATTAATGACAGCTAGTTGTGTAGGTAGAAATCTTCATTTTTATCTTCATATAAGGGTTAAACGAGTCATTATTATCATTATTAAGAGATTGAAGAGCACGAAAGAGCAGCGACAGAGTTCATTCGAGCGAAAAGATTGAAAGAGGAGAAGATTGTTGTGAATGGATTAGTTCAGAAGGTTAGCTGCATTCTTGTGTATTCGAGGTAGGTTTTCTTATTGTTGTTCTTCATTTTATTTACTGTTGCGTGTTTTGTATATATGTTTTCCCGTGCTCTGAATCATGTCATTTTTATTGTTTCATTTTAAACAAGTTTGTGATTCTTGGCGCGTTTTTTTGAATGGTTGTTTTATGTTGTTGGTCTGGTTGTTTCCTCGTTTCTGTTTGTTTTTGTTTTAGTTCTTTCTATTTTAGGGCACGGTTGCTTTCACGCTTTCATCGTGATTGCATTGTGTTGTTTTGGATTTGCAGTGAGTTAGATTAAGTTTAGTTTTTAAATGGTGGTTAGTTAGATTAGAGATTTACAGTGAGTTAGGGTAACTTGATTCATCATTATTTACTTAGGGTTTTGTCGCATTTTGCATTCTGGTAAATGGCAAGGTTTAAAATCCATGCCCTAGTTTTTATCATGTTTATTAGATTAGGATTTCGTTGGTCTCTGTGATCACTTTTAAATGATTAAAATATGATACCTTAGGATTCAGTCATTCCCCATGGTCATATGAGTAAAGTGTTTTAAAACCTGTTTTTCATCTAATATGACCTTGGTTTTAATCATCAAGTTATGTGTTAAATCGATAAAATCTTTGATGACGTCATGGTCAACCTAAGCGGAGGCGGGATCAGAATCTATCTTGAACTTGAGAATTCGGTTTTGCAAAAGGTATCGATTCCATGTTTCATCCTGTGTCCGGCTCTGCGCATAATGAGAAAATCTTCCTTCAAAATAACGATGACCAAATCGGAAGCGGAGGTGGAATGGAAATAGAGTATGAAAAAATGAAAATTTGAAGAAAACCAAATCCGTTTTCCATTCCAATCTCGGTTCCGATGACCTTCCCGAGTCCGACTCCAAGCCCATTCATTGTTAGTGAAATTTCTATATCAGTTTTTGCTCCGAGTCTGGCAGTGTTGTAAAAGGAGATTGTTTTAGGTTGTGTTTCTGCCTGGTTCTGCCTCCTGTGCATATATGAAAGGTATGGTTTTAAAGTATGTTTGGTGCTGATATCTAAAAATCTAATTAGAGGTTTTGCTTGCAAGAAAGTTGAAAGATGTCAGGAACATCAGGGGAAGCTGCTCTGAGAAACCAGCCTACATAAACATCCAAGGCAACATCAAAACCTAAGAAGTTAAAGCCATAACAACTGCCTTATACATTAAGGTATAATCACAGGAGTCCGATTGTGAAGATGAGCAAGGTGGAATCATATTGGTCGGATATCACTGACACCAATTTAGGTCAATACAATTTTGAGGAGTGGTATTCAAAAGCATTTGATAAGGATATTACATTGACTACGGAAAGAATTGTCAGCTCTGGGTTAGCTCATATCACTTTATTTCCTATATCTGTCTAGTGTCCGAAGTTAATCATGATAGTAGCCAGTGCTTACAATCCTGCTACAAGACTATGCATGGATTCAAAAGACAATGTGATTATTAATCTCACTCCTCAAGCATTTCAGAGTATATTTGATGTTCTAGATCCAAAGAGCTTGGTGCAATTAAAAGAGGCAGAGGCCTTGGAGCAATATAGTAAGTATAAGGGAATGAATAAATCTCACTTGAACAAGAAGTGGTTGAAGACAGAAAATAAATCTCTAAGTAAACTTGTAGATCAGCCAAAGAGGGCAGATTTCTATGAAGAGGTAGCAAGGTTGATTGTGATGTTGTCTAGGGTGTTTGGAAAGAGAGATGCATTTTATTTCAAGGAGTGGATGTTTCCTTTTATTCAGACTATCTTGAAAGGAGAACAACAGTTTGATTGGACAATGATTATTTATGATGCCATACATGATCAGTTAACTAGGATTAGAGAAACCAAGTGTTTCTTTATGACCTCTTACATTGTTTATGCAACAACAAGAGTGGGTGTTTTCCCAAGTTTGAACAGAGTGGGCATAATGGGAGCCTTGGATGGACAAAAGAAGGTATGAGAGCACTATGATCAATTATCTCTTCAGGTTGTTGAGACTCATTTTAGAAGAGTCAATGATGCATTTTTATATGTGGTCATCAATCAATTAAATGGAGATGCAGGATATCGGTTAAGTCAAGAATTCATGGCATTCATTGTTGAATGGGGATGTTGGTACATCCAATACCCCAAATTTACATACTTCAGGTTATTTGGTTTTGAAGGCCATCCACATTTGCTTCCAAGGTGCTGCAGTAACAGGATGGTACTAATGGAGTTTGTATATCAAGCTATTGGAGTTAATGCTCGGTTTGGGATTAAGCATAAAACTAGATGTCATAAATTTCCCATGAAATTGGGTGAATATAGCTGTCAACACTTGAAGGGAGCAAAGGTGGTATGTAATGAGTTGATACAATTGAAATTGGGATTGTATACAGCTCGTAAGTATTTTGATCCAAAGAAGAAGATGTATGCTTTATTACCTTCGGTGTTCACACTAGACATTTTAATTTGTTAGAAGACTTTTGGAGTGATAGGCAAGATGAGTATGACTTGAGGAAGAAGAATTATGAAAGATTATCAGTCTCACTCATGTCAGAGCTTGGTATTAAAGAAAACATTCATGATACTTTGGTGGATGATGGAATGGTGTTGGATCCATCCTATGAAGCGTTGAATATTGGCACCAAGAACCTGGATCCAATTGATTGGGATGCTGAAGAGACAATTGATATCAAGAAGATTGGAAAGACAATGTTGGATAGAAGTGTGCAATGGTTACTGCTAAGAACTCAAGCTTCTCAAGGACCAGTTCTTAAAAAGGGTAAAGGATACAAGAGAATTAAGAGAAAGACACCTCCCAAAGAGCCATTAGAATTCCTTCCTCCAGACATTGAAGAAATAGAACTTGAGGTGGTAGATGATGGAGAGGAAACACAAGAAGGAGATGTTCCAGTAGGATATGTTGTTTCAACACCTACATTAGGTGAATCATCCACCCAAGCCCCACTTACAAGAAAGAAGAGTAAAGAGGTTCAAGAAGGAGCTCTTCATACCATGGTTGAAGCTTCTACGGGAAAAGAAGTGGAGGAAGAAGTTCTAGAAGTTGAGACAGATTCAAATGAAACTCTATCAAAAAAGGATTTGCAAGAAAACATGCCTTTAGAGGAGACTATTGAGCAGATTCTGACACAAGAAGAGCAATGGAAAATGTTTGAAGAGGAAAAAAGGAAGTCTGATGCAAGGGCTGCAGCAGAGAGACAAAAAGAAATGGATGCTAAGGTACAAGCTACTGCTCTACTTCACCAGCAACAATTATAGTCAAAACAAGTTGAAATTAAGGCAGTAGATGATGAAGTAGAGAAGCAAAGGAGGCAACAAGAACATGAGCTTAAAGTTAAAGCAAAAAATGATAAGTTAGAGTTGATACAAAAGATCCATGATCTTGAGGAGGAAAAATCAAGAAACCGGAGAGAAAAGGAAATCTTGGTTGCTAGGTTGAAACAAGCAAAGGAAGCTCGACAAAAAGAGGAAGAATCAGAAAAGATAAGGAAGGAAAAAGAGGCTGAAGAGCTGATTAGGAAACAATAGGAAGAAGAAGTAGAAGCTGAAAAACTTAAGACTTTGGAGGCAGAAAGGTTAGAAAGGGAAAAACTAGAGGCCTTAGAAAAAGAGAAATTGGAAAGGGAGGCTCTAGAAAGGGAAGCTTTAGAAAAGGAAGAATTAGAAAGAGCAAGAATAGAGAAGGAAGAATTAGAAAAGGAAAGGTTGGAAAAGGAAAGAGTAGAGAGAAATCAGTTGGAGGAAGAGAGGTTGAGGAAAGAAGAAGAAGATAAGAAAATACAAGAACAAAAGGATAGAGAAGAGGCTGAAAGACTTGTGCAAATGCATATACTACAAGAACAACAAGAGAAAGCAAGGGTTGAATCCCAATCTCAAGTGAGTATGCAACCACCTTCTACATTTATTGCTCCCTCTTCCTCTACGATGACTACTACTCCAAGTGCTCCTACATGGCTAAAACTGGACCTGCAGAAGAGAGCAGTAATACCTTCACAACCTCTCAATTGGGAGGATATGATGAAGGGGATTGAGCAGGAGAGGCCTAAAAAGAAGGCTAAAATTCTACATTCTACCCGACTCACAGACAAAGGAGAAATTGTTGCTGAATGTGCCATGCCGATAATAGAAAAGGAGGTAGGGGATATGTAGTTAATAGATTATCAGCTGAGTACGGTCAATTTGGGAAGACCCACTAGAAATCAGCAAATGAATTTGATTGATGTGGTGGCTTCAATGACCAAGTCAAGAATGATCAAGGACAAGCAAAAGAAGGATGAGCTTAAAGCTTAATTGGATCAGTTGCATTCATTCTTGAAGAGTGTCTCCTCTCTAAGGTCACAACAGGTAGCAGCCATTGAGACTCCTATTTTGTTAAGCAAAAAGGAGGTAGATGATTTGGTGCAGGTTAGAGGAAAGGCGGAGATGGTAGACAGGTGGATAGATAAATTGAACCAAGAGGTAGGAGAGGTTTTAGTGAAAGGATTTGAAGCCTACAAGGATACAGAAGGGTTGATTAAAGAGATGTATCAATACATTGAGGCATCAGAAAAGCAAGAAGAGGAATACAAAGAATACAATCAGAAGTTAGAAAAGGTGAGTGAATTGCCTCTAACAACTCCTCTGGAACAATCCATACTTGAGGAAGACAACAAGGATTTTGTGGAGAAAACTTCTCGTATACTCCGGTTTAGGACTGAATTTTTGTGTAAGCATAAGAATGAAATTCAAGAGACTGTAAATAATTTGATTGAGCAATTGGAAGAGTTAGAAGCAGTTATTGCCATTATTGTAGATATAAATGCATTTACGAAAGATGGCATGCCTTTCAATCAAATAAAGGAAAAGTGGGATGAAATATTCAAAGGACTTATGCAAAAAGAAGATGATGGCGAAGAGTTGATGTTAGATCGACTAGTAGAGGTCAAAGAAGAGATAAAAGCTACTGGGAGAGAGTTAATAAAGGTGAAAAGTATGAAGGAGTTTGCTCTAGCTGAGTTGGATCAGATCAAATTTGAAGATTACTAGATTGATGGGCCAGAGATGGATACTTTACAGCAAGTCTTCACCAGCTACGATGAGTTCATGGCAAATCCAGCTTCGCATGCATGAATCCTTGCATGCATGATTTTTATCTTCCTTGCATGTTGCATGCATACAACACTAACAGTCTTGGGGGTGCATGACTTCTTTTCTTTTCTTCTATCTTCTATTTTTAGTTAAGACTAAATGTTTAAATGTAAGAACTCAAGATCAAATTGATCTGAGTTTCCAAGAGAGTCTAATTCCTAAAAAGGTGGATAACCTAAAATTAGAAGTAGAGTTCGAACTTTTGTATATCTATAAATACCAAATGGGTATCATATTGTAAAGGTCGGCTAATTGAGAATTGGATTGGCTTACCTAATTCTAGGAGATAGAATATTGTAGTGATTTTACAGAGATACATTGTACTTGATCTTTTACAATGAATAGAATTATAGGTTTACTCAAAATATGGTGTTTAGAATTAAATTGTCTGTTTGATAAGGCTGATAAGTTATGATCTATCTGTATGCAGTGATTGTGCTGAACATAAGAGTTTCTTGAATGATGAAAGTCATTTGAAGGAATCAAATTTAAGGATTATCTTATTAGATTGTCATTGAGTTGAAGTTATTAAAAAGTCTGTTGATCTATAATCTTGATGAATGAATGTGTGTTGTCTTGAAACCCTTGAAATATTTGTGAAGAGTAATTGTGAAGTTAATTAAGCACCTAAAATGTATGCAGTGGTATAGATTATGCTATAGATTGTGTCATCTTATGGTTTTTGTGATCTGTTAGGAAACATTCATTATTGAAGGTATATGTCCAGATACTAGATAAATTCGATTCATACTTATTGTTTTACCCATTTGTCCTATCTTTTTCTTTTATTTGAAAACCCCATTGATCTACTAAAATAGTCAATAAAATGAGTCATTGCTTGAATCTTTTGTTACCAGCACAGGCCCCTTGAATATTACAGTTGCATGAACCGATTGAGTGACACCAGACAGTTGAGAACCAACTACCAGGACTTTGGGAGTTAGGCTACTATATGTTGTCTTTCTTTTTCAGGAGAAATAGAGTAGAAATATTCTGTTTTAACGTTGTTTGTGTCATCTTCACCATCAACAAGCATCTTGATTAGAATGAGGGGAATGATGAGATCCCTCATCGGCCATGATATATAGATGTAAATGTAAATATAGAGATTTGCATATCATCAAAACAAAATATACATGAACAACACATACATTAAACTTGAACATAAATCAAATTTCAAAACTAAAACAAATATATATATATAAATTTAAAGTACAATCTTTTCAATAGATCTATGCACATATGTGTGTATGTATATATATATATATATATATATATGCATTTTAAATATATCTAGATATCTAGGTAATCAAAACATCAAACGTATGTTTGGAACACAAATGGAAAGATGATAATATAAATTTACCTAAGAAAAATGAAATTTTATAAAAGTTGCAAAATTGGCTTCAAGAACCCCTTATAATTAAAACCATTTAAAAATTCTATGTGATCCCATTAAAGATAGATTGGGAGAGAAAATTATCTACCATCAATTCATTCTATATAAAAATCATAAAATTAACCATTAATTATATTCAAGAATCTCACAATAGCAATCAAGTAAATTTATATATGTGTGTATGCACATGTGTATGCGTGTATGCGTGTATGCATGTATGTATGCATATATATATATGTACACATACATGTGCATGTGTGTATGTATGTATGTGTATATGTGTATGTGTGCATGCACGTGTATGCAAGTGTATATGTGCATGTGTGCATGTGTGTATATGCATATATGTGTATCTGTGTATAGACAAATGTGTACATACATACATATGTATGCATATATATACATACATGTACACAACATGTACATGACATATGCATATATATGTGTGTATATATGTATATATTTGAATTTATGTATGCATAAATATATATATGTACATGCACACGTACATATATTTATACACACATACTCAAGTACGTACATACATACACATTTATGAACATATGTGCATGCACATGTATGTGTACATACATACATATACATACATGCACACATACACATATATGTATACATGCACACATACACATATACACACATGCACACATGCACATATACACATATACACATACATACACACATACACACATGCACACATACACATATATACATACATACATACATACATACACACATGCACATGTATGTACATATATATATGCATACATACATGCATACACACATACACATACATACACACATACACATGTACATACAAACATATATACATACATACATGTACATACATACACACATACATTATATACATGTACAAATATATGCATGTACATACATACATACACACATACGTGCATACATATATGCATATGTATACATGCATACACACATATCCACATGTATATAATACAAACATACATACATGTACACACACATATACATGTACACACATATGTGAACATGTACGTGCATATATGTACATGTACATGTACACAAACACATATATGTACACACATGTACATACACATATGTATACATACATGTACGTGCATGGACAGTGAATTAGAAATTTGGGGTTTTCAATTTTGGGTTTATAGATCTACAATGAAGAATCTAGAAAAACCATGCATTAAACAAAGCAAATTCAGTTGCTTGTTTAATTTGATCTTCTCCAATAAGGTTGGGTCAGAAGGTACCTATCAATTTGGCTTGTTGTTGCATTGAGGTTTCCAAATGAAACAATATGAATTTTTTGAATCTAAATGAAGAAAATTCAGTTGCTTGTTTGCATTGAGGTTTCAAAATGAAACAATATGAATTTGATGAATGTAAATGAAGCAAATTCAGTCGCTTGTTTAATTTGATCTTCTCCAAAAGGTTTGGGTCAAAAGGTACCTATCAATTTGGCTTGTTGTTGCATTGAGGTTTCCAAATGAAACAATATGAATTTGATGAAGAAATGAAGCAAATTCAGTTGCTTGTTTAATTTGATCTTCTCCAATAAGGTTTGGGTTAGAAGGTACTTATCAATTTGGCTTGTTGTTGCATTGAGGTTTCCAAATGAAACAATATGAATTTGATAGCTATTAATGTGGTATGGTTGGATAATTCTTTAATAAATATGGTATAAACTCAAGTGTGGAATTTGAGAGTAAATGACATGTAATGTAAATCAACAAATAGTTACTATTGGTGATCAATCATCTTTTTTAGATGGATTTTAATATATTTCTATTCTCAGAAGATAAATTTGATCTAGAATAAAGTATGTCTTTGAATCCTCAAAGGGTTTTAATGATTTAGTGTAAGATTTTAAATTGTGTGATCTAAAACCTAATAATCGAGTTTTTAATTGGAATGACCAAAGAGAGAGTCTATTATATTGATGAAAAATTGTGTAGGTTCTTGAATTCTTTTTCTTTGCTTCTCACATTGTCATGTAGTTAGATCAAGCCATTACTCTATTGAGTTGGAGTTAGAAATGATTGGTAAAATAGTATGAGCTCCATTTATATTTTAATTTATATTGCTCAAGCACCCTAATTTCCATAAGATGGACTAGAAGGAAGTTAATAATGTATCTCACATTTTGGCTATGTTTATCACTCATCAAAAGCTAAAAATACTAAAAAGAAGAATGAGGATTTGGAATATAGAGGTCTTTAGTAGTCTTTTTGCAAATAAAAACCATATATGTGAAGAATTGGAGTTAAATTATCTCAAATTTTAGTCAGTTGAGCTTTCATATTTGGAAAAGAAGTTGTTTCTTGTAAGCAATTTTTTTTTGAAGTTGAAGAGATCTATTAGCATAAAAGTAAGGATAAATGGATTATATTTGGGTACAAGACTATGAAGTATTTTCATGAATTATCTCAATAAATAAAGTAATATAAAATAGTTTCAATAATAGAGGATGGTAATGGGAAAGGCATCATGCCATAGGGGGAATAATTAAGAATACAACTAAATTATTTGAAAAATTGTTGACTTTTGAAGGAAAGAAATAGGTGGAGACTATTCTATTCATATATTATATCCATGAACTTGTCTCTAAAGATGAAGATACTAGGTTAATGGAACAATTCAAGTTAGAAGAGGTATAAAGTGTAGTTTATGGTTTCAAGGATGATAGTGAGCCAAGATTAGATTGGATTTTTCAATCTTTATGGTTTCAACAACCTCTATTTTGTTGTTGCTGGTATAAAGTGTGGTAGTTGGTTTGTTGTTTCCACAACCTCTATTTTGTAATCTTATAGCTGTTGTTTTGTTACAACTGTGTACCCTTGATCTGTAATTTGATTTTTTTTTTAATCTTTTTCCAATATATATAAAAAAAATTAGATTGGCTTTTGGCTAGCTTTTTCAAAGACTTTGGGAATTGGTAGGTTAGGAACTATTGGAATCCATAAATGAATCTATTAAATTGATTTAGGTGTTCAATGAGTTTAGGTTTACTATGTTATCTAAATTAGTGCCAAAAAAGAGGTGGTTAAGAGTTTTGGGGATTTAAGACCCATAGATTTATGTAGTACTATCAATAAGATATTTTCATAGGGTACTTGTTTATAGGGTGTGTGATGCAGAGCAAAGAGGATTCACAACTCAACATTCCATTTACTTCATAAATTTCATAGAATTATTCATCTCAAATAATTATTAAGTGCATTCTAGATCACATTAGAAACATAGCCATGGTAGCCCACAATTTAATGCAATGAACAGTCATTAATAACTTCTACAAAACAAATAATAAAGCCAATCGCTTCAGTGGGATTTAAGATAACATAATTAAAAACATTAGTTCCAATTTTTATAAAGATCCAATGGTTGAAAATAAAGTTATTGTATTTTTCCCAAAACTGCAAACCCTAGGCAGTGTTCAAACCTGCCCTCACCAAAATATTCATATCTTCCACAAAACTCAATAAAATTTAACGAGACAAAAATAATTGGAAACTAGAAACAGATATCTTTCCATCCATATATCATAATCTATTATTTGAGTGCATACCAGGCCGTACAAATCACAACTTCAACCTGGAAACAATGTAGAAATCATAAAATGCACACCAAACTTGAGGTTGCCATTCATCAAACTTCACAACTAATGTCTCCAACCCCCCAATTCAAGTTTTTGGAGGGTGTACTTATACATTTCCAACCAAAACCAACTATTTTCAACCACCTTTTAATTATTTGGTTGAAAAAATACCTTAATGACACTTTTGACAAGTTGCTTGACAACTTTCTTGAGCAACTTTTATAATTTTTACAATATGGAACAACTTTACACATTATTTAATAAATGAATTCAAATATGACTTCCTAAGACTCAAACACCTATAAAATGGTTTTATAAACCTTATTATAAGACCCAATACATAAAATAGAGCAACTATTTACAAATGGCCTCATGGAGGCTTGAAAGCAACTTGGTGCTCTTGCACCATACACCCCTTGAAGAAAAAACTCAAGTCCCCTGAGTTAGCATAAAATAAAGCACCTACAAAAGAAATGAATCTTCACTATCACCTGCAATCACAAACACTTGTATCTTCATCTTAACCCATGGTTTTATCTTCCTCTTCTTCTTCTTATGCCTTCTATCAATCATCTTTTCAACATCTAGGCTCCAAAACTCCATTTCTTGTGTATAAACCTTGGTAGCATCATCTATATCTTCATTCTTATAATTAGAGTACCATATATAATCTGAATCATCCTCTTGAAAACCTTCATATACCTCATTATAAAATTGATCAACAACATCTTTATTAACAACCTTATTATCAACAACTTGATCATGAATATCAACATCAATGTTATCAACAAATTTATCATCATCAACTTGAGTATCAATACAAGGGTTATCAATAACATCAAAAACCTTCTCAACTTGTTCATCAACAAAAATTTCATCAACTAGTTGATTACCAACAACAACCACATCACTAATCTCAACATCAACATGTTTATTAACCAACGAAGAAGTTTGTTCATCTTCAAGCACAATCGAAATATCATGCATCTCAACTTGTAACTTATCTTGCTCAACTTGAACAATAGATTCAAACTTTACCTCTATCTCATTTTTTGCCTTCTTTTGTTTTCTTTGCTTCTTCATAATCTTCTTTAGAGGCCATTTTAACCTCTTTGACATTGGTATATTCCAACTCCTTTGTGCTTCCTTAAGAAGTTGGTGTTCTTTGTCTAATCTTTCCAACCTTTGGCTTATATCATCCATGGCTTTCTTAAACTCTATTATTCTTTCCTTCTTTCTTTCCTTCTTTCTCATTTATTTTTCCTCTCTTTCCTTCTTCCTTCATGAATCCTTAGCCTGCCAACATCTTCTCAAAAATTCCATCTTCACAAGCAAGTCTCTCCTTGCTTCCACTTCACCTTGCCACACCTAGGCAATCAGGTTCCTTCCTCAACTTGCAAACAACCACAAACAAACCACAAACAACTTCCCAGAGCATCTTCAGGCTTTGATACCACTATGATGCAGAGCAAAGAGGATTCACAACTCAACATTCCATTTACTTCACAAATTTCATAGAATTATTCATCTCAAATAATTATTAAGTGCATTCTAGATCACATTAGAAACATAGCCATGGTAGCCCACAATTTAATGCAATGAACAATCATTAATAAATTCTACAAAAAAAATAATAAATCCAATCATTTTAGTGGAATTTAAGATAACATAATTACAAACATCACTTCCAATTTTTATAAAGATCCAATGGTTGAAAATAAAGTTATTGTATTTTTCCCAAAACTGCAAACCCTAGGCAGTGTTCAAACCTGCCCTCACCAAAATATTCATATCTTCCACAAAACTCAATAAAATTTAATGAGACAAAAATAATTGGAAACTAGAAATAAAGATATTTCCATCCATATATCATAATATATTATTTGAGTGCATACTAGGCCATACAAATCACAACTTCAACCTGGAAACAATGTAGAAATCATAAAATGCACACCAAACTTGAGGTTGCCATTCATCAAACTTCACAAATAATGTCTCCAACCCCCCAATTCGAGTTTTGGAGGGTGTACTTATACATTTCCAACCAAAACCAACTATTTTCAACCACCTTTTAATTAGTTGGTTGACAAAATACCTTAATGACACTTTTGACAAGTTGCTTGAAAACTTTCTTGAGCAACTTTTACAATTTTTACAATATGGAACAACTTTACACATTATTTGATAAATGAATTCAAATATGACTTCCTAAGACTCAAACACCTATAAAATGGTTTTATAAACCTTATTATAAGACCCAATACATAAAATAGAGCAACTATTTACAAATGGCCTCATGGAGGCTTGAAAGCAACTTGGTGCTCCTGCACCAGTGTGATATCAAAGTGTGTAACTTTATATTGATATTTTTGGTGTGCCTAATTATTGTAAAAGGAGATAGAATGAACATAGTGTCCTCTCACTCTAGGAATTGTATGCAAATTAATAAGGTCAAAGTATATGAATGATATTGAAAGAAAATTGTTGCATGGAGTGTTTACTATGGTCTATATAGTTATATAGCTTGTAGATAGAAATTAGAATTTGGACTAATGTTACAATTCCCTAGTCTCGAGTTCACCTTGAAATTGCAGAACATGGATGCACTTTATATATTAACTTAGCTACAAAAGGTACAAAAATCCTTAAGGTAGACAATGATAATTTTTGTGCAATAGGCATACCCATAAGAGAGATAGAAATATACATGAGGAGGCTGCCACGTCAGCACCAAATCATCACCACTTGGTTTTGGCCAAAATTTGTTCAACCGAAACCTATTCGATTTGAAAGGATTCAACCGAAACTATTTGTTTGGCCAAAAGTGTGACACTATTGTGCTTTTACCCTATTATACACTATTTATTTTATATTGATAGACATACTATTGTGCTCATATTTTCACTTGTGGAAGATTATCAATTTGAATTATTTGATCTTTGCATTCTCCAACATAATATAAAAACCATGAGAGCACATTCCTTCTCACATCAAGGTGAATCTCACACATATCCATATCAATTCATGGAGCCAAAAAAAATCTGCCATTGCATTCAGAAGGCTTGAGAAACAAAGAATAACCTTTCATTTGATGAAATTCAATAATTTATTTTTTTTGCAATTTTTATATTCTTTGTAATCCATATGGTATAGAAAATTTATAGAAAAATGATATTTTTTAGGAGAGACCAAAATCTCCTCCTACCCATCTGCTCGTTTCTATTGGAAAAACAAGGATAAACAATTGAGAGGGGGGGTGAATCAATTGTTACAAAATTTAAACTTATTTAACCTTTATCAACCTTTAATCTTAGATCTGATAATTAACAGTGAAAGCATGCATCAACAACACATCAGAAACACATGAACACCAAAATTTTATACGTGGAAACCTTGTTAGGGGAAAAACCATGGTGGATGTTAGTCCACAAGATTATACCCTATTAGAAGTATAATGAAAAGTGAATAAGGAATGCACATGCATTCATGCACACTTCCTAGAGCTCACTGCTCAGAAGGGAAGGCTCGCTACCTTACACAAAGAAATCAGATTAAATCCATTTGATGAGGTTGAACTAAGAAATTAGCTTCTACAAAAGCCTGATGACAATTCTGGTTAGGCACAAAAAAACTTCTTCACACTTCGCTCAATCTTCTTCACACTCTGCTCTAAAATCGAATGATCTAATCTTTATTCACACATATAATCTATATACATTCACCGAGCATACACTACACTTTTCACACTTCAAAATGAAGAAAAAATCACTCTTATATATCCACTACATGAATTTACATCAACAACTTTGTCGATCACAAATAAAGAATAAATTACAAACTGTCAGCCCAATTCAAGAATAAATCTCAATGCACACCAACCTAAGTTGGTCACAACATAATGAAGACCTAAATCAACATCCTCAAACAAACCAAAAAAAAAAACTTAATCCATAAGGATCCACAACACGTTGCCACCATCATGTCAGCCAAGAACATGAAAACCTCGAACATACAAAGGAAAATATTCAATCATGAGCACATTGATCAACGCGGACATACCAAAATGATAGAGAAAAATCTAGAAACATCATTGATCATCACAACAACATACAAAACAAATCAATTTACCATAATTGCATTCTCTTCTTCTAGAAACACCTGCTACAGTAACATAATAACTCTAGGAACTCATAACTTTCTCCAAACTTGATGCGTACCACTGAAAATTTCAGACAACATGCTAGATAGGCTCAATAAAAACCCCTTTGATGCACGACTTATGATTACCATCTTACAAAACTTTCCACCATTTTGATCAACACAGCTTCACAGACTATCTGCAACATATTTATTCTAATTTTCTCAATATCCTCGACATATACAGCCTTCAGAATCATCAATGCTAATAGTGTTGACATAAATGACAACCACATATCAGCAACACAACCACAACATCCAAAAATATCCCCCTTTGGCATTGATGGCAACACATGATGTGAAAAATACCATCAACACAACTAAATCTTCACACAGTATTCTTCTCCCCCTTTGTTTTGCACTTCTCCCCCTTAGATTTTACAAGGTTTTTCATATTACACTTCTCCCCCTTTGACATCAATGACAAAGGTACACAAAATATCTAAATCATCTGACTACTCCCCCTGAGTAGCAACCACCACAACATCAATCCGAAACAAGATACGACTATGAGTGCATAGATTGATGCAAAGACTTGCATCTTAGTTCATATTAGGAGGGGAAATTACCCCTAACTTGCCTCTAAGATACTCAAAATTATCCTTAGGCAATGGTTTAGTAAAGATATCTGATATTTGCTCCTTAGTGGGCACATATTCCAATCTGACCTCTTTATCACTCACTTTGTCTCTCAAAAAGTGATACTTGATAGATATATGTTTTGTCTTTGAATGTAACACTAGATTCTTGAAAATGTTTATGGCACTTGAGTTATCACAAAATATAGCAATAGGCTCATTATACTCAATTCTGATATCTCTTAGCATCTGTTTCATCCATAATACTTGAGTGCAATTGTTTGCAACAACAATATATTCTGCCTCAGCAGTAGATAAGGAAATGGAATTCTGATTTTTACTTAGCGATGACACCAACTTCTTCCCCAAGAAGAATGCACCACCACTTGTACTTTTCTTGTCATCCACATCTCCTACCCAATCTACATCTATAAATGCATTTAGAGTAAGATCAACATCCTTAGGATACCGAAGACCAAAATCAACTATTCCTTTCAAGTATCTAAAAATTCTCTTTATTGTAGTCACATGTGATTCCTTTGGATCAACTTGATATCTAGCAACCATGCATACAACATTCATAATTTTTGGTCTAGTCTAAGTCAAATATAAAAATCCACCAATCATTGACCTGTACCTTGTTTGATTAGCCTTAGGAGAATCATCATTTTGTGTTATCTTGCATCCAGTTACCATGGGTATACCAATAGGTTTTGATTCTTCCATGCCAAACTTTTTTAGTAACTCTCTTACATATTTTGACTGAGATACGAATATTCCATCCTCTAACTAAGTAATTTTCAATCCTAAAAAGAATTTCAGCTCTCCAATCATTGATATCTCAAAATCACTTTTCATTTCATCAACAAACTTTATACATAAGTCATCATTACCTTAAAAAATAATGTCATCAACAAAAACTTCAATAATCAACTCTTTGTCCTGATCCATCTTGAAATACAAATTGCTGTCAATAGTACCTTTATTGAATCCAAGCTTCAACAATTATCTATCCAATCTAGCATACCAGGCTCTAGGGGCTTGTTTGAGTCCATACAGTGCTTTCTTCAACCGACAAACCATGTCTTTTTCATCAGTCAATTGAAATCCATCCAGTTGTTCAACATAAACTTCTTCTTCTAATTCACCATTCAGAAATGCTGACTTCACATCCATTTGATAGAATTTTTAATTATTGAAAGTAGCATAAGCAAGAAACAAGCTTACAACTTCAATTCTAGCAACAGGGGAAAAGCTTTATTCAAAATCAATACCTTCCATCTGTGAGTATCCTTTACATACTAGTCTTGCTTTATTTTTTACCACTTCACCTTGTTCATTCAACTTATTCCGAAAGACCCATTTGGTTCCAATCACATTTGTATCTTGAGGTCTAGGAACAAGAATCCATGTATAATTTTTCTCTATCTGCATCAGTTATTCCTTCATTGCTTCCATCCAATATTCATGAAGCATTGCTAGGTTCTATCTTGGAAATCAGGCAATACTCTTCTGCAATTTTTCTTCTAGTTTGCACACCTTTGTTCTTGTCTCCTATAATCTGATTTTTAGAGTGATTTAACTTTACATACCTTGGGACTTTGGGATTCTCTCTGAATTTTGGTTCTTCTGTTCTCTTTTCTACACTTCCACTAGCTTCTCCTTCACGATTCTCTTGATTCACCAGAACAATTTGAACTTGATTATGTGTCTGCGCATTCTTTCCATTATCTGTACTATCTTGTTGGTCATCTGAATCATATCCACAGTATCTGGATGATCTAACAGTGTCTTCATCAACTCCGACATTTGCACTTTCAACCACTTTATTCAATCTTCTATTGTAGCACCGGTAAGCTTTTCTCTTAGTAGAGTAACCCAGAAAGATTCCTTCATCACTTCTAGTATCAAACTTTCCATTATCTTCATCTCTCTTGATATAAAAACTACTTCCAAATATTTTGAAATATTTAACAGTTGGCTTATAACCAAACCATAGCTCAAAAGGAGTCTTACCAGAATTACCATTAAAATTTACCCGGTTGATAGTGTATACAACAATGCTTACAACTTATCTCCAATAGATATGAGGAACATTGCCTTCCAACATCATCTTTCTAGCAACATCTAGAATTGTTATGTTCTTCCTTTCAACAACTCCGTTCTATTGATGGGTTTGGGGAGCAGATAACTGTCTTTTGATTCCATGACCTTCACAAAATAAATTGAACTCTCGGGAAGTGAATTCATCACCTCTGTCTGATCTTAAGCATTTGAACTTCAAACCTGTCTCATTTTCTACCAAGGCCTTGAAACATTTAAAATTTTCTAGTGCTTCATGTTTCTCTCTCAAGAAAGCAACCCAAATCATCCTAGAGTAATCATCAATAAGCAACATAAAGTACCTTTCTCCTTGTAGACTTCTGATTCTGGATGGACCGCATAGATCAGTGTGCACCAATTTTAGTAATCCATTTGAATGATGTTGTTTGCTCCGAAAACAAATTCTTGTCTGCTTTCCCATCTAATATTCCTTACATATAGTGTTAGTAGGCTTCACTAGCTTAGGTAGATCTCTGATTGCTTGAGTGGAGCTTACTTTGACAATGTTATCAAAATTTACATGACACAACCTCCTATGCCATAACCAACTTACATCAACTTGAGAAATTAAATAACTTTCACTTGTAGCACTTAGGTGAAAAATATTACCTCTTGTCTTTGTACCTGAAGCAATTACATTTCTAGAACTTCCCAATATCCTACACTTGCCATCTTTGAATTGAATATTTTATCCCTATTCAACCATCTATCCAACACTCAAAAAATTATGTTTCAATCCTTCAACATAAAGAACATCATCAGTATTGTATTTACCACCAAGAGAAATAGTGCCTCTACTGCAAATATTACAACACCACCATCATACTTCTCCAAGCTTAGAAACTTGCTTTTGTCACCAGTAATATGATGTGAGAATCCGTTGTTAATTACCCACTAATCTTTTTCATCAATCTTGGCTGCAAGAGATTTCTTAATATTCTGATTGTTAGCAGATTCAATGGACACTGTACCATTTTCCTTGATAGCAATGAATACCCATCCATCTTCATTTCCACTTTCTTTATCAGATTCACCATCAGTAACACCTTCTTCAGCATAATAACACTTCTTTTCAAATGTAGACTTGTCAGGCTTATACTTAGAAACTCTTTCAAGAAACCTAGATGCAAAATGACCTATCTTATTGCAAGAGAAACATTTAATAGGAAAATTTCCTTTGCACTTACAATGTCCTCTAGATTATCTTTCCACAATCAATGCTTCCAACTCTTCTAGCTCTCTTTCTTCATCTTCAATTTTTTTCATCTCATCTTCATATTTGAATGATTTTTTGGAACTTTCTCCCAAATCATATCTCTATTGGATTTTTTTGGATAGAGTAGCTTTGAATGCATATTCTATCTTAGGGGTGGACTCACCAAATTCACTTAACCCAAAGGTAACTAGTTTACCAATCAACATGTCTTTTTCCACATTTGTTACCGTCCCGAGTTCTTCAATAGCATGAGCTTTTGTTTTGTAATAAGTAGGCACTGATCTGAGCACTTTAGCCACAATCTCATCTTCATCCATGACTCCACTGACACATCTAATACCCATCACTAGTTCATTTAACTTCTGCATGAAAGCAACAATATTTTCATCTTCACTCATCTTCAAGTTCTCCCACTTGCCTTTCATACTTGTTAGCTTAGCATTCTTCGCTTGTGCATCTCCTTCATACAATGTCTCTAATTTCTTCTAGATCTCATGTGTTGTCTTCAAACATATCACATTTGTCATATCTGAATCTTTCAAAGTACTCAACAATGCTTCTGTAGCCCTGATATTAGTTTCAACTTCTTTGATCTCATCAATAGTAGTGGGACCATTCTAAGGAATAATATATCTGTTCTTTGTAATCTCCCAGAAAGGTTCACCAATGCACTTCAAATGACACTCCATTCTGACCTTCCACAAAGAGTAATTTGTAACATGAAATCTAGGACTATCCTTCTTGTATGATGCCATCTTGGATCACCTCAAGCTATTAAGATTCTTTAGAGGAACCTGCTCTAATACTAATTATTGGAAAAACAAGGATAAACAACTGAGAGGGGGGGGTGAATTAGTTGTTAAAAAATTTAAACTTATTTAACCTCTATCAACCTTTAATCTTAGATCTGATAATTAACAGTGAAAGCATTAATCAACAACACATTAGAAACACATTAACACCAAGATTTAATACGTAGAAACCCTGTTAGGGGAAAAACCATGGTGTATGTTAGTCCACAAGATTATACCCTATTAGAAGTATAATGAAAAGTGAATAAGGAATGCACATGCATTCATGCACACTACCTAGAGCTCACTACACAGAAGGGAAGGCTCACTACCTTACATAAAGCAATCAGATTAAATCCATCTGATGAGGTTGAACTGAGAAATTAGCTTCTACAAAAACCTGATGACAGTTCCAGTTAGGCACAAAAACACTTCTTCACACTTCACTCAATCTTCTTCACACTCTGCTCTGAAATCGAATGATCTGATCTTTATTCACACATATACTTTGCATACATTCACTGAGCATACGCTACACTTTTCATACTTCAAAATGAAGAAACAATCGCTCTTATATATCCGCTACATGAATTTACATCAACAACTTTGTCAGCCACAAATAAAGAATAAATTACAAACTATCAGCTCAATTCAAGAATAAATCTCAATGCACACCAACCTAATTCATTCACAACATAATGAAGACCTAAATCAACAACCTCGAACATGCCAAACAATAAAAACTTAATCCATAAGGATCCACAACACGCTGCCACCATCATGTCGGCCAAGAACATGAAAACCTTGAACACACAAAGGAAAATCTTCGATCATGAGCACATCGATCAATGTGGACATACCACAATGATAGAGAACAATCTAGAAACATCATTGATCATCACATCAACATACACAATAACTCAATTTACCATAATTGCATTCTCTTCTTCCAGAAACACTTGCTACAGTAACAAAATAACTATAGGAACTTAGAAACTCATAACTTTCTCCAATCTTGATGCATACCACTGAAACTTCCAAACAACATACTAGATAGGCTCAGCAACAAACCCTTTGATGCATGAATTTTGATTACCAACTTACAAAACTTTCCACGATTCTGATCAACACAACTTCATAGACTGCCTGCAACATATTTATTATAATTTTCTCAATATCCTCGATATATACAACCTTTAGAATCATCAATGCTAATAGTGTTGACATCAATGAAAACCACATATTAGCAACACAACCAAAACATCCAACAGTTTCATCATAATTTGACCTATTTACAAGCATGATTTAGAGTATTTGACCTTTTCTTGGAGGATTCACTTGTGGTTTGTTATTCTTATTTGCAAGGTTTTTTTGTTGATGGGTCAAGAGATATTATCTATAGTCATGCCATCCATATCTGCTAAAGGTGATCCAATCCCAATCTATAGTGTTGAGCCAGTTTGTGCATTTTTGCATGTCACCGATGGTTTCATTTGAAAATAAACTTGAGCAATTTGGTGATTAGAGCAAAGGTATTGACTTGCAAATTTGGCTTCTCCCCTACAATAGAGTTTTCATCTCCATGCAATTAGCTTCTCCATACAACCTCTTCCACATTTGGGATATTATTTCCAAGAGAACTTGTATTAAGTAGAGCTATTTCAAGATTTTGAGTTGGTGCCACCATTCAAGCCCTCCATAACTCAAGAGAAGGCAACTACACATAAAAAAAGAGACCACTTTAAAATTTTATTGTTTGGGTGATTTGGCAGGGGCACATGACTTGCAAATAACCTTTGTAATGACTTAACATTACATAGTTACATTTTTTTATTGAGGCATCCTTCAAAGACCACCTTTGGCACCAAGGGATCCACCCAATTTTTACATGACCTTCCATACACCCATGTGACCTCAACAATATCCACACAACCATCAGGTAAATTTCTATGCATTAGCACACAAATTGACATTTGTTTGTAGGTTGCACCATACCATTTGGAATTTATGCATGTAAATGAGTTCAACTCATTTTGGAATAAATAATTGGTTGAACATTTTTTCAAATATATGTACGCTACCTCATACTTCGTTTTTGGTGACTTACATGCTACCACACCTATTCTCCAAGGCATCTCTATCTCTCCTACGTGGATCCATTTGAGACTACAGTCTGTGAAAAGTGTGTTGGGTGGCTACCTTATTATATGCCATTTGAATTGGGAAACTCTACTACAACAAGAATCCATGACACTATTCACTATCTTTTCTCACGATTCCCAACTCCCATGAAGTCCTCAATGTCCTCTTCATCAACCAAAGCTAGGAAATCACAATCCAAGTGGTCCATTGACTTAGGATTGTTGGTTAGAGTCAAAATTTGCATTAAAATCTTATTGCAGATATTTTTTAAACTTGTTAATAGTTTAATCCATGGTTAGTTAGTTGCTGGCTCATTTTAGAGTTTTCTTGTAATGGGGAATTTTTTAATTTTTTGCATATCTTGCAAATGAGGAGTCAAAATTGAAGTCTGAATAGTCGACAGGAAGTTGGTTTTGTAATCAATATTTTGACATTGAGATGATTTGAATTTTATGTTGGTTATTAGCATTTTTTGGCCTCTAAAGTTAAAATTGTAATTGAATTTTGATGGGGCATAACTTTCACCATAATTATAAAAAAAAATCACTTTTTTTGATGCATATCAAAATTTCACAAGGAATTCATTTTTTCTTGTATTTTATCAAATTTGTATAACCCATTTTGGAAAAATTACTGTGCATTATAAAAAAATTATTTGGTACCCAATCTTCATAGCTTGTAAAAAATTCTTGTACATTGTTTTGGGGGCTGCAATCAACACTAATCATTCTTGTGGGGCTCTCTAAATCAAGGGGGGAAATCTAGGTGTTTTAATTTTTTAGTTTGTTGGTTCATGTGATCATGTCTCTCACACAAAATCCCTTCCAATTGAGTATTCTTCGTAATACTCCAAATAAATAGAAAATAAAGTGTGAATATTGTGGGATGAAAAGGCATACATCAAAAGATTGTCTTCAAAATCAAAGTACAAAAATGAAGCAACTTATTCTCGATCATGGTATCGCCTTACTTGATAATCTAAATCTAACACATACAAAAACACCATCCAATCTCACTAAGACATCTTGTGAGACACCATCATTTAGGGATGAACAATGTAGTTGCATGGCTTGCATTGATATCTCATATCCAATATGACCTGATGATACATTTGAATCTAGTGTTGAACCATTCATGAGTTCTAATAATTATTTACACCAATACATTATTATCATCTTTCTATATTAGCCACATTGGGATGCATATCTACCAGACATCACATCTTTGTTTGTATAACCCCACCTTGTAGATATCGATGACACTATTGAGGACATTTGTCTTCTCTATGATGTTAGATTCGATGAAGTTACATCATCATTGCCATATTTGGATCTTTCTCTTACCTCGACTACATCAAATTCTATTGTGACAAATTATGTAGATATTGATGAGTTGACCTATTTGACTCAATCATCATCTATGTTGACATCACCTATAGCAGTATCAAATTCTCATTGGTTTAGTTTTCACCATACTTTCATGGTCTCTATTTTTGAATCTTATATGATACCTGGTCCATCTTATCAGCATCCATCACACATCAACATTGGATTGAAGATCATCGAGCATCATTCAAAGGAATACTTTTCACCATTTCAATCTTTGGATTATGTGCATAATTCAAAGATATTCATCTTACTTCCTTCATATTTTTATCTCGAATGGGGAGTCATCTTGAACATATTTGTGGTATTATTTCTTCCCAAGGGGAGAAATTTTATTTAGTGATCATGGATCTAGTGTCGAGCATCTATTAGTAATATAGGCATAATTTTGAGGGGAAGATGCATGGTTTCTCTTCTACTATTAGTTTTGGGAGGAAGTATCTCTTCACATGGAGTTCATTACTTTACATTTTATGGGGGGTCACATAGACCTTTCTTTTCTCTCCCATGAGGGAAAATTCATTGTACATTATGCTAAAAGTAGTCCTTGGGGGGTCATCATGAGTCCTCCATCTATCACTTATATTCTTCACTTGTGTAGTTCATTGCAGTTACATCATTTCTCTTTTTGGAGAGGAGTTTTATTTTCCATTTGGTTTTCTCCTTTACTCCAATTTATGAGAAATGTGTGCATGAGTACCTAACATGACCTAGTAGCTAGGACAAATAATTAGTGCATACATTTCTTCCCAAGTTGCACTTAAGGTGGGTGTTAGTGTAAATAGTGTATTTATCCATCTAGTTAGGATATCACCTTTCTATGATTAGTCTATTCACAATCATAGCTTAATTTTACTTTCGGATTTTAGGATTTTTTTTCACTACATAGCATTGAGACATGTGTCCTCATCACTTGAGACACCTATTGACACTTTCTCACACACTTGTCAAGTGAGCTCACAAATGTCCCATCTTTGGAGGGGTAGTCATTCATTGTCTCCTACCTTCTCACCTCATCCACCTTGCCGATATATGCAGGGTTTCCCATTGTATTATACAATTTTCATTTTATATTGATAGACCTACTATTGTGCTCATATTTTCACTTGTGGAAGGTTATCAATTCAAACTCTTTGATCTTGGAATTCTCCAACAATAAGTACTAGTGCTAATTTTTGATGCATGTAGTTAGATCATGCTTTAAATTTGTAGTATGCATTTATTTAACTTATAAATTATATTTAGTTATTAATTTGTAAAATATATTTATTTACAAGATGTATCTATTTAAAGTAAAATTAATTTAACTTTTTTTTATAATTGTAATTGACATCATGAATTAATTATTATTATTATTTTGATATGATATCATTCTAGGGCATGTTAGTGTTGGCATTCCATACCATAGACCTAGTACACATGCCAATCCGAATTGATAAATAATCATTACACCTTTGGTCACTCTTTTTGCACCCATCATTATTGCCCGCATTCACTAGGATGGGATGATTTTAGTACTAGGAGCATTAAGAAATATCTTAAAGAACTTGAGATTAGTAGAGAACATGGAGGAGATTGAGTTGGTTTTTCCAACACCCCAAGCACATTAAAACTAGTGCCCACTTTTTTCAAGAATTACAATCAAACCTATTAAGGTCGTAATACATCCACTTTAGGGGTTGTAGTAAAGGAGTCATTCTTGTCTAGTTTTTTATAAAATAGTACACCTTCTACTTCTACATAAATATGTCACATTTTAAACATATAAATATATATTAAAAATTGTTTATATCCATTTTTAATTCTCTAAAGTCAGATTGATTAATGTTAAGTTACATAAATAATTGCTACATACATACACATGTAAATTACAAATTATTGATAAAAATAAGTATCTTGTTTGTCATGTGTAAATGAGGGGTAATCTCCAAGGTTGGACCATTTATTATTCATGACTATTCATCATGGGACACCTTATGTGGTAGAACAAGAATTGCCCTTAACCTAGAACTCATTAAATACAATTAGCACTTTAAAATTAGATATTATTAGAATTTATATTCATTTGGAATAACTAAAATGTACACTTCTATAAGAAATTTAAAGTATGATATTTAATTCTAATAATTATTTATAATCATGTTTATATGGTAGTTTAGAGGTCATGATGAATTCATGGACCAAACCAACTACAAAGTTTCATCAATCCTCTAGGCTTAGATTCTCTTGAGTTATTTTTGGTGTGTAAATTATTTATAGTAAAAATATGCATTATGTCCAACTGAAAAGCTTGCATGTACATTAAATAAATTTAATAGTTTGTACATAAGTTTGTATTTTTTTGTTAAAAATTATATAATTTTGTAATTTTAAATTCAATATTTATAATATATATGTATATGTATATGTATATATGTATGCATCTATATATGCAAGATAATATACTAGCCCAAGTGATCTATGGGTTAAGAGCATAACACAAGGTAAAACACAAGATGTGAAATTGTGAGCCTTATAGAAAGGAGAGACTGAGTTAGTCAAATGCTATCATTTTTATGCTTTGGTAATAGGGACAAGGTTTGAGGTAGTGTCCAGAAAAAGGTTTTTCTTTTTGTTTTAGATTTAATTTTTGACATAATTTGAAAATATAAAAGGAAGAAAAGAGTTTAGAGATAAAGATTAGAAATTAGATCTATATTAGAAGTGAAAATATAATAAGATCAAGTTCACCAATTATTTTTTTTGGGAACCTTATAAGTATTAAAATGTACCTAGGAGATTACAACTTCTTTGCACACTAATATATTTAAATAGATACAAGTTATAGTAACTAATCACATTTAAATTTACAATAACATAGATTAAATGCATGAGTTGAGAAATATGAATGTAAATTAGGAAAGCATAAGAGAGAGATGGAGAGGGATTACACATATGTAGAGATGTTATGGAATAAAGTCGATTAAAGAAGAAATGATGGGGATGAGTAGAAGAACACATATATGAAATTTGGAGTCCCTCATAGTTGTACCAAAAAAATGCATTAATTTATGGTACTAGAGTAGACACTTCAGTCAATCTTGAGCACTCATCCAGATGTCAGTACTCAGGTTGGGTGTTAGAGAACTTCTAGATATGCTAGAAAGGTCAAATTTTACTTCCAAGGGGGATAGACCTTGGATATAATGCAAAAGGATACTAGAGAGGGTAGATATACACCAAATAACTAAAAAATTTAAGCTAATATAACCCTAATTTTTTTATGACTAATCATCTAATTTTTCTAACTCCAAATCCACCCAAAGATTGCTTGCAAGTGCCTTTCATCTTGAGATTTTTACCATCTAAGAGAGGTATGGAAAAATGGTTGGGATATTTGGGAAACCATCTTAGTTAGTCTGTAGGAGGTATGTTTCAACCATTAGCAATAAATCCTTGTAAAGACTAGATGTTTGTGCTCCTATGTGGTGTGTTTATGGTGTGTGCATGATATTATAGCTACCAATAAACTATAAGAGGATACCTATTTTTTAGGTGGAATGTGCTTCTATAATGGTGGGAAAAAGGGAGATGGAAAACACCACTTATATTTTTTGTTGCATAGACAGTTGTCATTGCACCAAAAGATTGACCTGTTAATCCTCGATGCATCATCCAAAGTTAATGAATCCATAGGAGATGGTTAAGCCATGTCATGAACCCAAGCGTTGAATTACATAACATAAGGAGACCAAGGGCACAAACCTTGCAACAATCACCCCTAGCACAAGCGAGGGGTTCAAACCCATGACCTATGCTTTGATACCAATTGTTGGCCCACATTTGTATTTGTGTCAAAATATTGATCTATCAATGCCCGATACAAATGGTAGAGATGAATTTCATGGGAGGCGGTTAGTCCCTTGTCATGAATCCCAAGGGGAGAACTAACCATATACCAATTTTTTTTTAGGGAAGTATTGAAGATAACCTAGGTTGGCAGAAAGATTTAGAGAAGGAATTTGGGGATATGAAATCCCTAGAGAATAAAAGAACAAAACTGGGATCTAATGTTGAAGGGAAATATTGGGAATCACATAAGAAGCTTTAGCAATAGAGGGATATAGATATAAGAAATTAGTATGAAGGATTAGAAAGGAAAAAAATTAATATAAAGACTGTTGTTTCACATATAATGATTCAAAATATGGAAGAAGGGCTTTTATGTTGAGATGAATTCAATTTGATTGTTTAAAATTAAATTAGGGATTTGAACCATAAATTGGAATGTATTTAAAATTTTGAATCTAGAATGTATGTGATTTTTGTTTTACACATCACCCAAATGACTTTTATCTAAATATTTAATTTTAACTTGAGACATTTTGGGATGATTCTAGACATTGAAATAGATTTAGGGGTAGCAAAAAACATATCAATGATAGGTTTTGTTGGGAAATGGTGTACACCTTGCATAATGCTTAGCATATAAAATTAATAATTAATTGTAGTTCATCTAGGAAATATAAGGATGGATGCATCACATGGGTTATATATTCTTGGAGGCAATTTACATATTATATGTAACATTGGGATAAATATTTAAATTTGGTTGCATATTGAAATTATTTAATATTAAGAAAAATTAGTACCAAAAAGTAAATGAGGGGGAAATATTTTTTAAAGCTCATGGTTTACATAACACCACTTAGTGGTTTTGTGTAAGATTGTTTCTAAAAAATCAAGCACATGAGTAGTTGTTGAGGTTAGCTTGTATAGCCTTTGGCATGTTGGCTAAGGTTGGATAAAACATCTCTTGAAGGTTGCATACATGTGAGGAGAGAGGAGAGGAAACATGGATCGGGATGTGTAACATGAATTTCATTTTCTTGTTCACATGGATTCCAATTAGGAAGGTTGATGTTTCATAATCCTTGCATAGAGACTTTGCAAGTGATTTGTAATTTTTGTTCATGAGATAATACATTAAGTTGTGTGAGTGATTATGGAGGTTGGGTTTTTTCCTTAGGAGGTTTTTCTTAGGGCATTGTAGACACCTAAAAATTTCTAACACATTCTTCTAATTCATCATTTCCGATCATTATCACTCATCACCCTTTTCATCACTATTAATTAAATAGTTTTCAATTATTTGATTAAACTAACCAATTTCCATTAATTAATTAAATAATTTAAATTGTTTAATTATTTCATTATTATTCCCAACCATCACCTTTAATTAAATATTTTTTAGTTATTTAATTAGTTGAATCATTTTCCCTCATCCACTTTAAATAAATAAATTTTAATCATTTAATTAATTCTAAATATTCTTCTTATCCACATAATTAAATAATTTTTAATTATTTAATTAAATCTTGCATTATCTTCTCATCTACATAATTACATAATTTTTAATTATAATTAAATCATGCATTCTTTCTCATCTCTCATAGTTAAATAATTTATTAATTATTTAAATAGCTAATTATTCCTCTAAAATTAAATAAATTATTTAATTTATTTAGTTTGTACATGTTCAAAAAATGTGCCTCAACCTTGCAATTGCATAAGGTACTATTGATACATAAGGTATTGTTCATCCGACGATGACAGGGGAGGGGCATGGGGGGATCCCCCCCCACGAGGGGTCCGGGGGATCATCCCCCCGATTGGGGTCTAGGGGCAGCGTGCCCTGGTGAGGGCTCAGGGGTAGCGCCCTCAAAAGGAAAATTTTATTTATATTTTATTATTATAAATCTGGACCATTCATCATTATGTCTCATATCCGACGATTGATATTTTATTAGTTTGACTTGTCCTAGAAGACAACCCTATTTTATGAGGGCATTGTATTATGACTGTGTATTATGATGTATTTTGAGAGTCTGATAGCGGTTGTGTTGCCTCTGGATCTCTAAGTGGTGATACTCATTGGAGAAGCTTTCTCTGCAAGTATATTGTAATCTTTGTGATTTTTTAATAATATATTGGGAAGCTTTTGGAGTGGGGTTTTTCTCCCTAAAGGGTTTTCCCCATGTAAATCACTGTGTTGTGGTATGCATGATATTTATGTCTATTTATATTTAATTTTCCGTAACTATTAAAGGTCTGTAAAATTTTGCATTATTCTCCTCTCAAGATTAGTGTAGGAAGTTGTTCTACTACCTTAGCTTCCTTACAATACACTCCTCTAAAAATAAATAAAATATTTACTTTATTTATCTCCTAATAATAGCATATCCTATTGTTATTCTTCCAAACCCTAAATTTAGTGGTCATTCCTAAAAATAGTGAGTGAATTGAACTTCATTTCATTTCATCTCTCCATGCAAGCTCATGCACATCATCTTGGTCTCTCATCAATCCTCATCCATTGATCTCATATCACATCTCACACCATTGATCTAATGTCCTGAAAACCTATAAATTAAACATCCTTTGATCATTCAATCCCTCAATTTTACATCCAAGCTCCTCGATTTAGTAGATAAACTCTACTCAATTCATCTTACTTTTGCACAAGGTTATGCTTGTTGCAAAGACGATTATCGTTGCACCAAAATATCGACCTTTTAATGTGTGATACAACTGCCAGAGTTAATGAATCCATGGGAGGTGGTTATGCCATGTCACGAACTCGAGTATTATGTTGCACAACATAAGAAGACCAAGGGCCCATATCTTGCAACAATCCCCCCAACACAAGCGAAGGGTTTGAACCCGTGACCTAGACTCTGATACAATTATTGAACACCTAGAATACTGAGAGGGGGGGTGAATTAGTATTCTCTTAAACCATTCAAACATCAAACATCTAATTAATAATGCATATTTAACTACAATAAGGAAATAAAGCATGAACCATTCACAAAATCACATAACACATGAACATAAGGATTTTTATGTGGAAAACCCAAAATGGGAAAAATTACGATGAGGGTTAGCTCATAATATATTATAACCGATTATATTATATTACATAAATTCTCACTATAGGTGGAATCACTGTCCAAGTGGACTCACTATCCACATAGAAAAATTTAGAAGAGAGATGGTGTCTCACAACCTATTTTTGAACTATTACAATTGCATCTTATGTATGCATGAATTACAGTTCCATTGAAGCACAATAACAAACTTTATATGATTTTGATTCAACACTCTTCCTCACTCTTCATTCACACAATTCTAATCTTCAACTTAACATTCACAACTTAAATTCACACTTCTCTACTTAAATTCACATCTATTACATCAAAACACCAAAAATAATCCAACTTATATATCTGCATCAACATAACATCAATTAGGTTACCCTAGAATTAGATGTAATACCCAAAATGTAACTTGTCAGCTCCAAAAATTATCATCCACATAACATGCCATAATTCAAAACTCAAAATTCCTTAGGATAGGTCAATGTGGACCTATAATAGATCCCACGTAAGATAGCAACACTTATTTATCCTTCACATAACATCAAACATGTTGGGTCGGCTCCATATAAGACCTAAAAGATAACAACTTTATCTATGTATCCTCATCTCAACACGTAGACCTCAAAAATTGATACCATCTGGAATCCATACTCAACTAACATCTAGCAACTTATCTTCAACACCACAAAGACAAAAATTCATCAGTGGAGAAGTGTGAATTCTCCCACACAAACACACTATACATAAAAATGACTATAATATGCCAGGCTGAACTCTGTTACTCATATCTCTCAAACCACTTGTCCAAACAAGATGAAATATTTTGGAATTAGGTATTATCTAACCATTGAATTTGTAAAATCCAACCTCATAGAACCTAGTGATCACCTGCAAGCAAAATAACTTGTCATGTAGAAGAGATTCAAACAACACAAAGATATTGCTCTGCAAACCAAGAGTGTAAAATTGCATAAACAAGAATGAATAATTACAAAGAGATCAATCCTTAAGAAAGGAGATCAAAACCCTCAAGTGAACCTTAGGATTTAATAAAAGAATTATTAAATAATTATTAAAGTGCCTAAGTTTATCTTTAGTGAAAAATAAATTAAAGGTGACTTAATTAATAATCAATATGATTAAATTAATTAAGTAATTAACCTATTACTCTAACACCCCCCTTAATATGAACTTAGGGAGAAGCTAAAAAACTAAGGAAAAAATGCATGAAAGCAAAGATGGGTCCCAACAAGAAGGCCTGATGAGGTACCCAAATACAACCAAATCTTTGTAAAGTGGAGAAAAGGAGAAAATCCAGTGGGAAAAAAACTCCTCTCACAAAGAACCCCCAAGGAAAAATTCCTTCACCCAAAGCATAGATCACAACTGAAGATAGCACGATGATTCCAAATTTTTTGTGAAGATGTCTACAACTTGCTCCTCTGTAGGAATGTACTCCAAGATGAGAGAACCATCTTGAATCAACTGCCTGATTGAAGTGCATGTGGGTCTCAATGTGCTTAGTCATTTGATGCTCCATTGGATTGTTGGAAATGTGTATAGCACTCTGATTGTCACACCAAAGAACAATGGGAATATAAGGAGGAAACCCAAAATCTATCAACTTCTAAAGCCATAAAATCTCCTGACTAGCCAACACCATTGCTCGGTACTCAACCTCTGTAGATGATAAAGCAATAGCAGATTACTTCTTGAAATACCATGTAATAGGACCAAAACCAAGGCAAAAAACAAAGCCAAAAGTAGACTTTCGATCATTGACATCACTAGCCCAATCCGAGTCAGTGAAGCCAACAATGTGAGGGGCTCCTGATATATAGTGAATGTCATAATGTGTGGTGCCCTGAATGTACCTCAAGATAAGTTTGGAAGCTTTCCAATGAATCTCATGTGGATCATGTGAGAATCGTGAAACAAGGCCAACCGCAAAGGAAAGATCAAGATGCGAATGTGTTAGGTACAACAAACTGCCAACCAATTTCCTATATAATGTAGAATCTACTAAAGGAGTAGAGAAAGTGGAAGAAAAGACAACAATTGACTGAAATGGTGTGGGTAGGCTTGCAATCAAGCATTCCAAATCTATGGAGCATATCAAGAGCATACTTCTGTTGAAATATGAAAATCCCATTCGAAGACTGAATAACCTGTAGAACAAGAAAATAGTGCATAAGACCGAGATGTGTCATATTAAACTGCTCCATCAAAGCACCCCAATACCATGTTGAAGTTGTAAAATCCAACCTCACATAATCCAATGATCACCTACAAGCAAAATAACTTGTCACATAGAAGAGACTCGAATAACACAAAAGATATTACTCTACAAACCAAGAGAGTAAAATTGCATTAACAAGAATGAATAATTACAAAGAGATCAATCCTTCAGAAAGGAGATCAAAACTCTAAAGTGAACCCTAGGATTTAATAAAAGAATTATTAAATAATTATTAAAGTGCCTAAGTTTAGCTTAAGTGAAAATTAAAGTAAAGGTGACTTAATTAATTAATCAATATGATTAAATTAATTAAGTAATTAACCTATTATTCTAACACTAACATCCAAAAAAATGATGTCAGAAGCATAGAGTGATATATTCATTTGTGAAGTAGTGTAAACCAAAAAATGACACACTATTACACTGAATTGACAGATTTGACACTTAGTCAAATTTCTATGCAACTAAACTTTCTGGACCAAATCAACTTGCCCAAATGTCTTCCATAAAAAGTCCAAAACATGTTAGGAGTATTCAAAATGATTTGCAACAATGTTGACATCAATGAAAACACTGTATCACATTGTTATGTACCTTCCATGCTCATGTTTCCAAGAAACATCATCAATCTCTCCAAACTTCAACAATCTCCTCTTTTTTCATTGATGGCAACATGCCAAAAACTCCAAAAATATTCTCCAATACTCTCCCCCTTTGACATCAAGGGAAAAGGGTGCCTATACAAAATTGTTTCGATTGTCATCAAAACTCCCCTTGAGAAATATAAGCATATGTACAAGCTGAAAATAATGTATTGAATCCCCTTGAGTCATGTACCGAGGAAAAAACTCAAAAATTATACTAAAAAACTATTCTATATGGTCCACATATGTACAAGTAGTCTGAACATAGATACTGAAAATGCATAAAAGAATAAAAGATAAGTCAAATGGAGGTGGTTGACACCTACAACTTCTTCAAGTGATCTTCCTAGGCTTGCCTTCCTTGTTCCCATTCTCTCTTAGCCTCCACAAGAAACCTATTCTACATTTCAAATTCCAATACAAGTTGTCCTTCTTTTGAAGTAGCAGGAATCAAATTCATCTTCTTGGTTTTATCTAAACTAAGAAGAGCTTTTGAAACATGTGTAAATCTAGGATTGAACAGATCCCTTACCTCTCCAAACTGTAGAATAATATGTTCTTTATGTTCTTACAATTGGAAGAATTTCTTGTGAAGGTCCTCTATGGCATTCCTTGTCACACAAGTGAGGTCAATTGGTGGGTCGATCTCATATGCACTTGAGGCAGAATTGATTTGAGACTCAATAGAGTCCCTATCCTTATGCTTTGTGTGGATCTAAGACACTTCATACCATATTGAAGTAGTGCCTTAGCCTCATACATGCACCCTTCAACATCCTTCAGTAATTCTGAAAGTTTCTTATGTGCAATAGCACATTTCTCTATGATTTCTAGCATTCCTTTATCATTGATCCTCTTCTCATTCTCTTTCTTTGCTTCTACCTTCAATATGGATACATAAGTCTTAAAAGAGTCAATAGGCAGTTTGAAATTTTCTATATCGAAGAGTGTGTTGTCAATATTTGATCTGGGTATAATCTCTTGCAATGCTCTAATTGCTTCTTCCATAAGTTCTCCAATCTTCTGATGTGTCAATTATTTCCTTTCTTGCAGATGCATGGAACATGTCTCCTAGTTGAATTTTGTGGATGGGTGATATCTCGTCCAAATCCACATTTCCTTGTTGCATCAATAGCTGCAACAATTGGGATGATACAACGGGTTGAAATTTAGGATGCATGCTCAAAAGAGTCTTCAAGGAATCTCTAGAGGAGCCAAAAGATTCACCAAAAGCCTTAGTAGTTTCCACAGCCTTTCCCTTGTCCTCTATAATACCGAAGTTTATTGGTTTTACTATTTCTACATCGATGCATCCTTAGTCTTGATTTCTTCATGCTCTTCTTCGTTTTCTTCATCAACTTTTTCTTCTTCATACTCCAAATCATCATTTTTTCTTCCACAATCTTCACTAATAGATCAAGTATGTTGATCTACATCACATATCTTTGTGTTGTGGCATCAACACCTCCTTTCTAGCAGGGGATATAAGATATCCATTAAAGCTCCCCCTAAGCCATAGCTCTTGGCTTAGTTTCTGGAGGAAACATCTGTACTAAAGGATGGTCCAAATTCTCCCTTGTTTTTTGTCTCTTCCTTCTTTCTCCAAATATTTTCCATTTCCTTCTTTACTTCAGCTAGATCAACCTTTTTAATTGGTTCATTCCTTTTTATCGGATTATCCTTCCTTTTATTTTTACTTCAAAAAAACTTAGCAATATGTCTAGGTCTACTGCAATTGTGACATATGCCATTCTTTTGAACAATGTTCCTTCCACTCACTCTAGATCTGCATTGATTAGCCTTGTGTCCAAATCCATAGCATGTACAATAGTAACCATTAAAATTCTAGAAACTTAAAAATGTCTTGAATGATACTACACACTTGAATTTGATCACTAACATTGTTTCATCCTAAAATTCATCTTCTTTTTCACACGTTTATTTAAATAAGCCTAGTTATTTAATTAAATGCATTATTTTCATCTATTAGTCTAATTAATCTAATTGGGTTAATTCACCCCCTCTCATCTTAATCTCTCATCATATTTAAATTAGATAAATCAAATTATTTAATTTAAACCCCGAGTCCTCTCATTCAATTAAATAATCCTAAATTATAAATGTCATATTGCATCCCATTTTCATTAAATAAATCAATTATTTAATGAACATCCTCACATTCTCCATCTTGCACATTAAAATTTAGTTTTAATTACTAAATTGCTAATTATCCTCACCCTCCCACTTGCAAGGGAATATTCTTGAAATATTCCTCCTTTGTACATTCTTCCAAAAGAGGATATTCCTATGGAATATCCTCTTTTGTGCACTCATTCCTCCAAAATATCTCTTAACCTCGTCTTAATTGTTAGGAAGTGCGTTTGTTGAAAGCTAATTTGGACCATTGATTAAATTAGTTGATCCTTGTCAACTTTAAAATTTGACCATGGATTGGAATCCTCAATCCATGCCTTCACCCTTCATCCAATATTGACCGTTGATTAATTATTTTGATCTGAGCCCTTGATTTTTCATTTGCTTTCCTATAAATAGATCACTATTTGGAGAGAAATGGATCCATCTTTTGATAGAAAAGTTATGTTATTGAAATGCATACCCTTGCATCCATATTGAGCACTTTTAACATTTTAGTTTAAATATTCATCCATATTTAGCTTAAGAATCCATTAATGGCTTCCATGTTAACTTAGTTTGCACAATTAGCCTCTCTCAATTTTGGTCAAATTTACATTGTTTGAAATGAGCTCTGCAACGACTTTGACGAAAATAGCTCTGATGGCTCCTCCTCCGTTTGCAACGGCTCCACCTCTGGCTATTGCGTTTCCTGGTGGTGGCTTCTCTATGCCTATTGTGGTCGGGAGTGGTGCGGTGTCCTATGGGGTCCCTCCCGCTACGAGCTCCTTCGTTCCTCCTTTCCCTGGCCCATATTGCGTGCGCAGGAAGGCCTCCATGGTGTCTGCTAAGTCATCTGTGGTAGGGATTGATGGAGGGAATATGAGCAAGAAGCTTGCTACCTCTGTGGGTGAAAATGCAATGGGGGATTCATCTATTCGAGCCCCTCGGTTGCCTATTGCTCGGGGTTCTTTGGGAATGGATAGATCCTTCTTTGATGCTGCAAAGGTGGGTTCTCGTCCTACTTGTTAGTCTCTACCCTATGCCCAGGATTCCCTTGTGGTAGTTTGTGGTCCTGAGGTCATGGAAAATGAGGATTATTATTTGAAAATAGGTGTGGTATGTAGATTCAATGGCCTATATCCCTCCCTCCCAGATCTCCATGATTGGGTTTTGGGTTCATGGAAGCCTTTGGTCATTGGGGAAATTGAGCTCTACCCAAGTGCTATGGGTTTCTTTATTGCTACTTTTGCCTCCCCTCTTGAGCAGAACAATGTTCTAGATAGGGGGTGGATGTGGGGTATTCATTCTCTATCCATCAGGCCCTGGTCTCATTCTTTCAACCCCCTTACAGAGCCATTGAACACTAGACCTGTATGGGTCCATTTGTCAAATCTTCCTCTTTAGTTCTAGGAGAAATCATGTTTCGAGGCCATTGGCAATACCATTGGTCACTTCTTAATGGTGGATTCCACAGCTAGGGAGTTTTGGCATACTATGATTGCTCGGTTGTTAGTTGATCTGGACATCTCCAAACCTCTTCATGGGGATGTTGTTTTGCTGGTGGAGGACAAACCTTGGAAGTAGCTCTTGGACTATGAAGGTCTCCCCTTTCGGTGTAGGAGATTCTTTTCGGTGGGTCATTTGGCCTCTGCCTATCCTCATGCCCGTCGCAAGGGCATTGTGACTTGGTGGAAGGATGCTCTCCTGGATCACCTCACAGTGGGTTCTTCTTCAGAGGTTTCTTCTTCAGAGGTCGACCCTCATGTTGTTGCTCCTCTCCTAGACCTCCCTTCTGAGGAACCACTTTTAAACCGATCTACTGACACTGTTGTGTCTGACTGAACTTCAGCCCCTGTTATCACTGCTCTATCTGACCTTGTCTACCCTTTGTTGGGAGCCTCTATTGTTCCTTTGGTTGATTCGATCTTTGATGCCTCGCTGTCAACTCCCTCGCTACTTGGTGGCTCTTCTCCTATGGTGGCTAGGGTGGAGCCGCTCCTCTCACCTTTCTCTTTGATTCTTGATTCCGAGCCTCCCTAGTCAGTTGTTCTTCAGAAGAAGAAATTTGTGGCTGCTTCTCGGCCTCGGGTTCGTGGAGCCAACTTTGACCCCTCTGTGTCTGGGGTTTCTTAATTTCTTTGTTTTCCTACAACTGTTAGTCAGTTATTTCTGTAAGTTCCTATAGTTCAAATTCTATTTTGAACTATGTTTTCCTTTGGCCCCTTGGGCCCTTTGTGAAGGGTACAACACCTTGTAAATGCTACTTATTATTTCAAAAACTTATTTTGCATCCACGACTTATATCTTTGATTTTTTTTTACATTTAGCATAGTGTGTATACATTTACATCAAGCATCTTATAATTTGAGCATTTATAATACATCTTTATCATGTTAAACTAGATTCATATCATGCTTCATTTGTATCTCATCAATTTCGTCAGTTTTTTGTAATAAAATTGATTGAAACAAGATCATATTATCCAAGGGATTGGGAAAGGGTTCTCATACCACATCAATGCAACATCACTCCACCAATAGGATAATATTTGAGGTTTTAGAATAGGTATTTGTCAAGCTTTCATGTTGATTCCATGCTAGTTCAATGGTTATTTAGTTTCTTGGTGATTTTGAATATCTTATTGGCATCATGGCTTGGTGGATTAAATATGCCTCAAATCCATATGGATTTGGTGTATTTATCCTATACTATGATCATGGTCACATAAATATTGAATCATTCTACCATTGTTATAACCATTCATCATTTGACTTCTGCATTCATTTGCTTTATGTCCAAAATTTTTGTATGTAGATATTGACCAGTAAAATATGGGATATTCTGATTCATTATGCTTCTACATTCCATTGCCTTATGTCCAAAATATCAACCTTTTAGTGCTCGATACAACCGTTAGATTTAATGAATCCATGAGAGGTGGTTAAGCCATGTCACAAACTTGAGTGGTACACTATACAACACAAGGAAACCAAAAGTGCACACCTTGCAACAATCCGCTCCAATGCAAGCAAGGGGTTCAAAACTGTGACCTAGGCTTTTATACCAATTTTTTCAAAGACAATTATTGTTGCACCAAAAGATCAACCTTTTAATGCTCGATACAACTGCTAAAGTTAATGAACCATGAGAGGTAGTTAAGCCATGTCACGAACCCGAGCGCTGCACTGCATAACACAAGGAGACCAAGGGCTCACACCTTGCAAAAAATTGTATCAGGGATTAATAATTCGATCTTTTGGTGCAACACCAATCGTCTTTACAACAATGTTATGTTTACGAGAAATCCACATATCATACGAAACAACATAATTCTTATAATTTTGATAATGGAGTAAGGCTAGGCATTTTCGAGTGAGGTACAGTAGGTTAGATTAGTTTGATTTATATTATTTTGATTAATTTAATTTTATAATTGCACACACTTAATTGGTAATAGGTCTAACTCGATCATTGGATTTAGGGTTTATTGAATTGATTTCCTAAGTTTCTATTGAATATCCACTGATCATATACATTCAATTTATTCCTATTCACAGGTACATTTTTCATATTGATGATATGTTTTTCTATTCTCTTATATTGTGCATTTTAAGTATTTATTTGAATATTTTTTCTCTTGAAGTCATGTGAAAATGTTTATTATTGTTACAAATTTGCTTTTTAGTTTAAGCTAATAAATAGGAAAAATGAGTTCTAAAACATTTTATAAAGATGAACACAAAAAATGATTATATAAATGTTAAGGTAGAGATGGTAAAGTTGGTGATTTATGACCTTACAAGTCTCATGGGCCAATTTTTAGCTTTTTGTGGATATTAATATCATTATCTTATATTAGAGCATCATGAATGTATATGATTAAAGATAGATGTTGATATATAGAAACATGGGTGAACTCCTAATATGGGCAAATCAAGATAAATCATTTTTTTGGCTTGAAAGAATCATAGTCAATTTCCACAAGTTTAGTGCTACCTTACTAAGTAAATGGATGAGATGAAATCTTTACACTAATATTTATTAAAGAAATTACTAAATTGAACTTGGAAAATTTTAAGCTCTTCACAAAAATATGAGGTGCATAGAAAGATCTTGCTCATGAACACGATATTGTAAGTGTAGGTCACTTTGAGTAATGTATATACTTGTTTAAAGTTGGATGGATTCTTATAATATTCACCAATTTTAAATTCTTGAAGTATTTTTAATTTTAAAAGTCTAAATAGTGTTTGAAAAAAATAAATTAGAATAGTTACAAACTTTAAAGGAAAAAAATGATTCTCTTGTTAACAAAGTTCCATCATTATTTTCAATTGTGATCTCTTTATTAACAAAAAAGGTTCTATCATTGTTATCATATTATGATCCCCTTATTAACAAAGCTCCATCATTTCTATTATATTATGATCCTCTTATTTTTTTCCCTTGAAAAAATGTTCATAACTTCATATTGATTTAAATGAAATTACAAAATGTAAAAGTAATAATATTTGTAGGTGTAGACATCTAAAAATGGCTAATGCATTTTCATCTTGTTATTTCATCATTATCCTTATCATTTCTTCTATCTAATTAAGCTAACATTTTTCTCTTTTCATCCATAATAATTAAATAATTTTTAATTATTTAATTTAATAATCATTAATTAAATCATTTTCCCTCCAACATTGATTAAAATTAAATATTTTCTTCTATAATTAAATAATTTTCAAAATTTATTTAATTATCTAACACTCCTCTTTTAAATAAATTAAAATAATTTATTTATTATAATTTATTTATTTGTAAAAGCAGAGATAACCTACATATTATTTTATTAATTTTCAAGAGTATTACAATCTTCACATTCATAGCTAGAGACGACCTTTACATTAACACCATAAGAAGCTGAACACCCAAATTAAAAAAAGTGAAATTCATCCTATAAAACACCCTTCACCATAAAAGAAACTAACCCAAGCACTGGAGAGGAACCCCCATCAAGGGAAGTAGAGACCGGTAGTACTGACTACCCACGCCAACAAACAAAAGTAGCAAAACTCTCCTTCCCATCGACCTCTCAAAACCCTTTACACCCTTGAACCTTTTGTCTAAGCTAAAAAAATAACATGCCATACACTTGTGTAAAGGCAAAAGAGAGGAAAAATAAATGCCTCTAATCAACGACCCAAGTTCAAAACTCCATGCAAGGAAAACTTGCACTATCGAAGGACTCAAAAAACCATCCCAGTTTGAAACTTGGCAATGGCAACCTCACCATCCACACCAACTCACTTCTCATAGCTTCACCATTCAAATATTACAAACTCCACATTTGCAATAAAACCTACCCAACAACCACTTAGACCCCATCATCCTCAACCTATATATTCTAAAAATCTTCACAAACAATCTGACCATTTCCAGACAGAGGTGAAACCACCCAGTTTGCTAATGCATCAACCACACCATTCCTACTCCAAAGCATATGTGAGAGTTTAAAGTCTTTGAAAGACTTTAATTTTTTTCTAATGACCTCAATGTATTTATTTATCTTCCACACTTGGTAGATTCCATTAGACAAATAATTTATTATAATTTGAGAGTCCCCTTCCAAGGGAAGTTTCAAAGACAAAATGTTTCTCACCAAGCTTACAGTGAGAAAAGCCACTTGAGATTCTGCCTCATTATTGGTGCCATGAATAATTTTTTGAGCACCTAAAACCAGAATGTTGCCTTGAGCATCCCAAAGAACACAACCTACCCCAGACGGGCCAGGGTTCCCCTTTGCAACACCATCAAAATTTTCTTTTAACCCAACCATACTCTGGTTTAATCCACTTGACCTTTCTATTAGATGTAGGAGTCGGCTTAACAGTCAAACCATATGTTCTTGGAAGCTTGAGCATTGGCCAAATTATTTATATCAAACTATCTACATGGAAAAAGGGGTATTTACTTGGATTACGACTTACAATTGCCATATTGACCAACTCTAATATAGCCAACTCTATCTTTGCGAACATGGATTTTGAACTTAGCTCTTTATCTTGGAAGATCCTCATTTTACATTCCTTCCAAATCTCCCAAAACATTAGCGAAGGAAAAAATTTCCAAATTCTAGAAAAAGATGATTTCTTATAGTTTAAACACCATCCTTGGAACATTGACAACAAAGATGCAAGATAGGGGATCTGCCAGTTCAGTTTATTTTGAAAATGTTTTTAGCAACTATTAGTAAATTCACAATGTAACAAAAAATGATCTAGCATTTCTTCATACTTCTTGCATAGAATGCATTGATTAGGTCCTTGGAAACCAATTTTCTTGAATATTTCCCTTGTCAATATATGCCCTCGCAAGGCCAACCAAGAAAAGGCACTTTCTTTAGGAAGGTAATACTTTTCCAACATAACTGATTCGGCCACCCCTTCACTAACCATGTATTTTATAGCAACTTATAACCTATTTTAACATTGTAAACTCCATTTTTAGAACCAAACCATACCACTTCATCTCTTTCACTTGTTAGAATTTTTTTATGCTCTTTCATAATATTCAACAGTAAAGCTTGTTGATTTTTATTTAAAGTCAAATCATCTACAAGTTTCCAAACACACTCATCTATCCCATCGACAACCTTCTTTACTAAAACATCCTTGACCTTAGATCCCCACTTCACCTCTGTAACCCTCTAAATTGCTATCAACTTAGCATCTTCTTTCAAGACTGGGAACCCTTCCCATGAATCCTCCCAAAAGTATGCGTGCTCCCTTGATCCTAATTTCCAAATAAGATGGTCCAAGACTACTTTTCAACAAGAAAGCATGAAATTCCATATTTTTGAACCTTTTAAGGGGATTTGAATTGCCAGAATCCTTTCTTTATTAGGTGAATCTAGATATTTCCTCCGCAAAATTTGATCCCACTTTTGATTTGGTTTATTGAACATAATCCAAATTAGTATTGCACTCATTGCTTCATTCATTATACTCCATTTCCTTAGACCAAATCCACCAATAGAGTTTGGTTGACAAACTTTATCCCATGCTAATAATATAATTTTATCCTGATCATTCTACAATTCCAGAAGAATTTCCTCATGTATTTTGTTTAATCAAAGAGATAATTTTTGAGGGAAATTTTAGACACATCATAGAATAAATCAATATCACTAAAATGATTGACTTGAGCATCGAGATTTGTCCCATAGATGATAACCACCTTAGTTTCAACCCTCCCATTTTTTGCTAAATAGCTATCCACTAGATGGTTACATAGATTAGACCTGCAAGATCCTACAAAGAGGGGGGTCCCCAAGAATATTCCAAGCAATTTACTTGTCTTAATACTAATAATTTTTCCAATTTCTCTCGGTTTGTCCAATTTTATGTTAAAAAAATATCTCTTATTTATGCCAATTGACTTTTTGGCCTGAGACTAGACAATACTTATCCAATGTTGATTTTATGACTCGAGCTTCCCTAAAGGATGATTCTCCCATCATAATTGTATCATCAATAAGCTACTAATGTGTAACTTCCTCTACGCCTTGAGCAATATTAACGCCCTTCCATTTCCCTTCCGCCCTCATTTTGTTGATATACCTGCCTAAAACTTCAACCATTATAATAAAAAGAAAAGGAGAGAAGGGATAATTAAATATTTTATTTTATAATAAATAAATTAATATTTATTTATTTCTCCAAGCTATCATTTGAATTAAATAAATCGCCTCTTTCAAAATTCAAAATTTGGGTCTTACCCTATCTTGAATTTTCCTATCCATTGATCTTGAAAATCAATTGTTAAGATTCAAGTATATTGGAGCAATAAACATAAAAAATTATATGCAGATTAAATAACCCAAAAATAACAATGAAGAATAACACAAAAGAGATCAACACAAAAATTTAACGTGGTTCACCTATATGGGCCACATCCACAAAAACTCAACCACCCAATGATTTATTATCCAATGCAAAACAGTTACAATCTTGTGAATCACACTCCTGCAACTTACATCCCAGCTGCTTATAACAAGTTTTTTTGGAACCTTCTAGAATTACGGTTTTACAAGGTCATTTTTTTATTTTACGTGTTAACTGGAAAACCTTGACGTGTCAACAGAAAAAAAAACCTTGACATGTTAATGGAAACATTTTTTTTAGGTAAATTCCCTAAACCCCACGCCTTGTTATAAGTGTACAATATCTGCATGATCAATCGCCACATACCAACAATTTCCCACTTGGAGACTGATCAAGATCCACACCAAACAATCAAATCTCCACCATTGATCAAATGTTAAGTGAAGCATATAAATAATCTTTTATTTCATTCAAATCCCTAGCACTTTTATTGTCAATATCTCTCTAGCACTTTTATTGTCAAGATCTCTCTAGCAACTTTATGATCAAGATCTATCAAGCATTCAACCATTATTAAGATTTATCAATAATTTTCAAGCATTATCATTGTCATTTATCAAGCATAGGTATCATTTATGTTCGAGAATTTATCTTTATCATTGCATCATATCATTATTGTTCTTTCATAGTTTGTTACTTTGAAGAACAACCAGCAATGGAGCAAATCAAGATCTTAGCTATGATGACTTTGCTTGTTATCTAAGTTCCATATTTTGAGCCAAGATCTTGAACTTCATTATGTGATTGTGAGAGTGTGAGTTTTGAATTGTTGATATTTGTGATCCACATTTTCATCATCCAAATTTTGGCATACCCAATGAAACCCACACCCCTTATTTTAACAAGGAGATTTTAGAATAATTCGTTTTCTAAGGTTTATATGTCAGATCAGTGCTTTTGTTTATTGTCGCCACATGTTTATTTAGCAGAATGATGTATTTTTATTAGAGTGACACATTTTTTAGATCTTGTGGTGCATTTGTCAAATCTTGTGGCATATTTGTCAGATCTTGTGGCACATTTGTCAATTCCTATGATGCATTTGTCAAATTATATGGTCCATTTGTTAGATCTTGTGATGTATTTGTCAGATCTTGTGGCACATTTTTTAGATCCTGTGGCACATTTTTCATGGTATATTTGTCAAATCTTGTGGCACATTTTTCAACTCTTGTGGTGCATTGTGTTAGATCCCGTGACACATTTTCCAGATCTAGTGATGCATTTGTTAGATCTTGTGATGCATTTGTTAGATCTTGTGGTGCATTTTTCAAATCCTATGGTGCATCTGTTAGATCATGTGGTGCATTTGTCAAATCTTGTGCCACATTTTTTAAATCTTGTAGCACATTTGTTCGATCTTGTTGTGCATTTGTTCAGTGGAATGACACATTTGATTTACTAACATTTTTTACAAAAGGTTGTTTTACAAAAATAGGCATACCTTTTGTATAACATATTATCAAAATTTTGAAATTCAAAAGGTGTTGGAAAGTTGGTTCAAAGCTCTTTGTTGTGGATCAAGTGATTTTTTCAGATCTTGAACCAAAAATTGGACATTCATTCAAAGTCACCCTTTCTTATTTTTTATATTTTAAATGCTCATCACTTCTTCATACCAAAGTGTTTTTCAACATTTTTTAAGATCTATAAAAATCATAAGGAATCCATTGGTGCTATCACTGTTTTCCTTAGAATATATTTTTTGGTATGTTTTCACACATTTGAATTTGGGGTTTAAAATTTACCATTCACCTTTGGATTTGAAGCCTAAAATAAATAATTCTATTTTAATCCCCAAGATTTACTTATGTATGGTCTCCTCTTGTACCTTAGATTGATCTTGAGGATTAGAAATAGATGATATTGCTTTTCTTTTTTAGGCTTTTTTGTTGGTCTTTATGTGCAAAGATTAAAAATTCAAAGGGTTGGAAAAGAAAAGTGGATTTGGATCTCTTCATCAAGTTGGAATTTCAATATTAGCATTGGAATCTAGGTTCATTCACTCCAATCACCTTGTCACTCAATTTTGTAAAGCTCTTAAAATTTACAATATTTTATTTTCTTTAGTCAAATCTTGCTTGGTGTATCTTCCTCACATTGAAATTGGGCTAAAATTAATTTCTCACATTTAGATTTGGGCTCTAAAATAAACAAGTATCTTTTAATCCCTAAGATCTACCTATGTATGTTCTCCTCTTGCACCCAACAATGATCCTGAGGACAAAAAATAAGTGATCTTGTTTATCTTTTTAGGGGGTTTGTCTAGGGAAGTGATAACTCTAGGGGATGAATTTAAATCCCATGTTTTCGAGGAGTATAAAGATTGAGTGAATCAAAATACATGCCTGTTGTAAGTGGAATATCGTCAATCTTGACAAAGCCTCTTAGAAATTTATACCTTAGAAAAGTGAAGGTGGAGAGTGGGTTATCCTCTCCTCATGATTGTTTGGTATTGTTCCCTTTCATCTACGGGTTAAGGCCTCACATATCTTTGTGGTATATCTTGAGGACACCCATAGTTGAGCTTGTAAAACCTAGTCAAAACTTGTTGGCCATACCCACTTGAGTAGGCTTGTTAATGTGTCTTGCATGTTTGACCATTTATATCACCATATCCACTTGAAACTGAAGGGGAGATATCCATGTAGTGTCGTAAATTATCACCCTTGACAATTTCACTCTATGTTTTGCTCCCCTTTAAGTAATTTGACCTAATTGAACACCTAATTTCTTAATTTATGTATTCAGTGGCCCATTTTATCATTTTTTGATAATTTGCAAGTACAAAATAAATGAATTCATTTAATATTTTATCCTCGACTCCTTAATTCTTGAAAAATAGGTCTGAGACACTAGGGCCTAGGGTGCCTATGACCCCTATTTTGGCTCCAAATTCAAATATAGCAAAGGTGGCCTTTTATTATTTTAATTTCAAGTGTCTGTTATCGACTATCGAGATTTAATTTTTGAGAAATTAGAATAATTACATATAAATACCTAGTTATTGCATCATTTGAAAACTAACAAAGAAGATCTAGATTTTTCTGGTAAATTTGGTGATCAAGCAATTATCTTTTTTTTTTTTTTTTTAATTTATTTATTATACTGCAGGCATCGGGTAGCACAACCCCCTATAAATTGTAGTGCGCCTGGTAAACTTTTTAACGTGACCGGCGGCGCTGGCACGACACACCCTCTGGTACCATGGGGGTGGGGGAGACTAGATCTCGTGACCAACCTCCTACAACAGGAAAGATTTAGCCAACCGATCTAGGACCCCAACCCCTGTGATCAAGCAATTATCAAGCAAGAGAAAATTTTCAAATATTTATTGCAACAATTCAAGATCCAAGCATCAAGGAAGCCATTGGAGGGTGGTAAGTTGTAGAATTTTGTTGATTCATCATTCCTTTTTATCATTTATCCATTTATCATTGACATTGCCATTGTGGAAGTGGAAACACTAACATGGGGGTTGAATAAGGCAAACCCCTAAATGATACAACCCTTCCTCTCTCTTTGAATGTGTAGGTTTAATTTCTAAAGAAGATTGGAGGAAGTTTGTAGGTCAATTATCCATTATTGCAATCAAATCCTACACCTTGACAACTCATAAAAACTCAGTTATTTCAGAATCTGACAGTATGAAAAGTGAAGAATAAAAGCTCTGATCTAGTACCAGAGGATTGTAAATCAGATCTAAATTACCCCTACAAATACATAGGCACCCTGGGTGACTTACATAGTCTGTTTCTATTTGTGACTTTTCAGATTTTTTATTTTTGCATTAGAATAGTCATTTACATCATTAGGCTAGTTGAATAATTGCATTTCATCCTTTAATCCATTTCAAATTCGGTCAAGGGCAGGTTGACTCATATTTAAGTTTGTAATTCAATCATATATCTTGTCCGAATCCAATCAAACCCCCTCTTTTTATTTAATGAAATAAGGAAAAGGTGTCAAACCCCCACAATGGGAGATCTCCCCTAAAGGGTCTCACATTTTTCTCTATTTCATTTTGGTGAACATGACATGTTAGCATTATATACCTTCTGAAATCTAAAGCAAATCATCCTAGATCTGGGTTTAGCATTGCATTTTTTTACATTATTTAATTAGGAACTCATTTTTACATGATTAAAGGCATTAAAATTCAAAAAATTGTATACAATATTGTATTTTAGGTTGCATTATAGGGTTAATTTCTGTCATCTTAGGTTTGATTTATATTCAAATTACATTTTAAAATATGCATTAGGTCATTTAAATTTGAAAACAAATGTGAAAAACGTCATTGCATTCATTTAAAAATCTTGGATGTAGCTCAAAAAGTGAAATTTTGCACTGTTTTGTTTCCAAAAAAGCATCAATATCATCATTTTCAGATTTAGGCATATTAGAATCAACCAATTCTTGCATCTTAAATCTAGAAATTACATTTACAATTATCTGTTATTTCTTGAACATTTTGCAAATAGTTGCACATTTGCATTGTGAACTACATAAGCATAAATTGGGAAAATTCTAGAAAAATATTCACTATCAGACATGTCTGAAAATAGACTTGAGATCCTTAAGCAATATTGTACATAGTCAAATTTTGAATTTTGCAAAATTTTGTGCAGGATATAGTCACCCTGGGCACCCTTGTTTAGCTAAATTGAGCCCAAATTTTGTGTACAAAACCTTATCTTTGGTCTCTGCCTAGATCTGGCCTCAATTTTTTAATATCAGTCCTGTAACTATTTGTTTTGCTAAAAACATTGGTAGCTTCATTCATATGGCATAAGACAATGTTCTCATTGTAATTTTTTTTTTTTCATAATGCATATTCTATTGTTAGATATTGTTAATAATTTCAAGGAATTGTTGTTACAAGCATGTGAAAACGAGTTTATTTCTCCTCTTTTATTATTTTTCATTGATCCCTCTCCCACTCTCTCCTATATGTGAGGTTAGCTTGGTGAAAGAGAATGCAATCATTGGCAATCATGACAATCATTAAAATCATGTTTTTTCTTCTCCCAATACCTCACCTACTTGTGAAGAAGGTATCTTGGTGTTAGAAGGTCCAATCATTGAGCATCATGATAATCTTGCTTTTTTCTCCCCCCTACCTCTCCTACTTGGGAAGATATTGTTGGACAAGAGGACATGAAGTAATTGATATATTTATTTAAAAAGATAATACAATAGATTTCATTGGTGAAGATGCCAAGGTGACATTAGAACCCCCATCGATAGAAGATTATCAACAAGTAGTTAACTCCATTGAGGTTATGAACACATAACTGGCTATTAGATATCCTTTAATTATTGCACCTCCTAAAGGTCCTCTAATTATTGGCAGTCCTAAATCACCTCTCATTATAGGACCTCCTAAAACCCATGGCCATATCCTAAACTTTATAAAATAACTCACTAGTAATCATGTCACAACAACCAAGTTATCACATAGCTGCGCACACATATAACACTAGGAATAATAAGCAAACAAAAAAAATGCCAACATCCATCCCATTGCCCCAACCATACCTTCCACCCACACCTAATATTCCTCAACGTAGTAGTAAAGAATATGATCTTGTTGAGAAAATTCATAATACTCCAGCAAAAATCTCCCTTTGGGACTTGATTCAAACATCACCTACATACCACAGGATGCTCCAAGATGTTTTTTAGAAGATTGATGTCCCAACTATTGTTAAACCAAATGATGTAGAAATCTTGTTTGATTGTATGAAAGTGACAAATTTGGATCGTACATTCCCTCAACATGCATTACCCTCACTTGAGATCCAAAACAAAAGTGAAGCTTTAATGATAATGGTGGTCATTAAAAAAATTGGAATTAAGGGTACTCTCATAGATAATAGACTGGGTCTTAATGTTTGTAGCATTGATCTTCTAGATAAAATTGGCATGGATAATAATCTTATAGAACCTAATGGTCTTTCAATTCATGGCTTTGATAATGTTAACAAGCAACCATTAGGAGTGATCACATTACCCATCAAGGTAGGACTCGCCACTTTATAAACACCTATTTATGTTATGCCAAGAAATCTTTCATATAATCTTCTCCTAGGTAGACCATGGATTCATGCCATGAAGAGAGTCCCATCTACTCTTCACCATGACCTGAAGTATGAATATAATAAGAAGATATAGATTGTTAAAGCACATGAACAAAGTTATAATTTACAAGTTGAAGTTGAACATTATACTTCCAACTCTCTTAATACTTTTATTCTAGCTTCAAAAGTAGAACTCATTATGAAATATTTGGATGATGATTGAGGACTGTTAGATTTTACACCTTTTTCAAAGGGGATTCTAAAATCTCACCATCAAAGTCTAAATAACCTTTACAAATTGAAGACAAAGATGATTTCCTTTCATCTATAATAGAGCTATTAGATGATGATTGGGGATAATTAGATTTCACACCTACATTCATGGGGGAATATAAGATTACACAATCAAAATCATAAAAGAGAAAGAATTTGCAATGGTATCAATAAAATCCATCACTGAATCATCAAGAGCACCTGGTTTGATAATTTCCAACAATGAGGAAAACACAAATTACACATCTACATATGATGAAATTGATTACAAAAAACCACCTCCTTTGAAAGAGATGGAAGCCATTTATGGAAGAGGTTATCAAATTTTGAAATATTTTTTCTATAATGGAAAAGGATGTGGTGTAAAAGAACAAGGTATTTGTGTCCATATAGAGCTTAACACGCAAGAAAAAATAAGAGGTCTTGGATATTGTCCTTCAAAAATAACAAAACCATCACAAAGACCTTCAATTAATCATGGAAGATTCTCCCAAGACAAATAGCATTAGTTGATGCTCCTTGCCATGTGGTAGTTGTAGTGTCACACGATACTCCCTACCATGCATGGCGGTATAAATTAAGTTTTATGCAACCATAATTCATCTTGCAAGGAGCAACATATCATCATCCATTTTGGGATCATCTTTGTCCCTGCACTTGGGGGGCAAGGGGTTAGGTAGACTTATGTTAGGTGTGTTCCTTCTAGCAAGGTATCCCTTGGTACCTCCTTAAAATATTAGTGTAGCAAGTACACTAACATTTTAAGGGGGGCATATAGTCCCTTGATCATTGTTTGCATAAGAAATGGTCCCTTTTTAGCAATGATAGTAAACATCTCCTAGAAATTATGATATTTTCAAAAAAAGAGTGTCCTTTTAATCTATTTTATGTCTCCTTTGTGGTGGTATTGGGCTTGATATCCTCTAAGTGTGTGATTTATATTGGCATAATGCTATGGCTAGTATTCCCTAAAGTGTGAGATTTTATTCCATGAATTTTCCTCTCTTGGTGGTGATTTCATGCATGATATTCCCTAAGGTGTGACCTTTTATGTATTGAGAAATTCCCCTTTGTTATTTTGACACTATTTGTGTTGGTGTTGCTTATAACATCCCTTGAGGTTTAGCTCGGTATTAGAAATTTATGCACCTTCTTAGGAAAGTTTGTGCACCTTCTTAGGTGATTTTGTTGTTTATGTGCCTTCTTAGGTGAGTTTTTCATCGTTTTCTTAAACGTTTATGTTCCTTGTTAGGTGAGTTTTTCGTTGTCTTCTTAGATGTTTATGCACCTTCTTAAGTGAGTTTTTTGTCATCTACTTAGACATCTATGCACCTTCTTAGGCGAAGCTTTCACAAGATATTTCATTGATTTAGCATAACGTATCTTGTTGGGTCATGGACTTGAGCACCCCTTTTAACATGGCCACTGAGCATAAAGCACCCTGCTTGATAGTGGAGATATGTGTTTCATGAGTTTGCATAACGTAGCTTACTAGAACTTGTGGAACCCATCATATTGCATGGACACCTATCATAACACAACTTTCTATCTAGTAGATCCATCTAGCTCGCGAGAGATTGATATAAAACAACTTGCTAGTCATCATGAGAGCATTCCCCTCTCTAACATTTATTCGATGGATGATGTTTAATATTTGAGATAATTTAAGACTGGGGTCTCTTTGCCGTACTGAATCGAATACCTTTAGTACTAACCTTGTGTTTTGTTGTGTGTCCTTTTTTTATCTTCCTCATGTTTGCATTGTGTTTTCATTGTGATTGTGTTCATTTCATTGTCACTTATATGTTATGCTAAATCATGTATTTTCATCGTGTATGCTTTGTGTTTTTGACATGTATATTTTTTGTATGTTTTCTTGTTTCATTACATACACATGTGTGTTCCTTTGTACTTATGTTGGTTTACCATGGGATCTTGAATCCTAGGGGCTTGTGCATCCCCCTAGATTCATTGTCATCCTATCTCTTCAACATTTGGAAAATTGGACCCCTCTTGACATATATTTTCTACTTTAGTGTGAGTCTGAGCATAAGTTCATACTCCCACTAAAGTGGGGGCTAAATATAGTGTCATAAATTGTCACCCTTGACAATTTCACACTATATTTTTCTCTCCTTTAAGTAATTGGACCTAATTGAACACCTAATTTCCTAAATTATGCATTTGGTGGCTCATTTTATCATTTTTTGACAATTTGCAAGTACAAAACAAATGCATTCAATTAATATTTTCCCCCAACCCCTTAACTCCCAAAAAATAGGTTTAAGACTCTAGCGCCTAGGGTGCATATGTCCCCCTATTTTGGATCCAAACTAAAATATGTCAGAGGTGGCCTTTTTATTATTTGAATTTCAAGTGTCCGTTGTCGGCAATCAAGATTTGATTTTTAGGAAATTAGAATAATTGCATATAAATACCTAGTTATTGCATCATTTGAAAACTAATAAGGAAGATCTAAAAATCATTTGAAAATTTGGTGATCAAGCAATTATCAAGCAAGTCAAGAGTATAAGTTTTGAGATTTATTGCAGCAATTCAAAATCCAAGCATCATGTCAAAGTGTATGTGAGTTCATGTTTATATTATAATATTGTTTGTGAAGACTAACCTTTGTAGGTCTCCAAGAAAATCAAGCAAGCAATATTCAAGCCTTAAGGGGATTTGTATGAATTCAATCCTTCAAGGAAGCCATTTGAGGGTGGTGAGTTACATAGTATTATTGATTCATTATCCCTTTTTATCATTTATGCATTTATCATTGGCATTACAATTGTGGAAGTGGAAACACTAACATGGGGTTTGACTAAGGCAAGCCCCTAAATGGCACAAACCTTCCTCTCTCTTTGAATGTACATGTTTTAGGTATGAAGAAGATTGGAGGAATTTTTAACGTCAATTATTCATTATTTCAGAATCCAATAATGATTTGACAGTGTGACAAACGAAGAACATAATCTCAGATCTAGTCCCAAAAGACTTTGAAATCAGATCAAAATTACCCCTAGAAAGACATAGGTTCCCTGGGCAACTTAGTCCAACATTTTCAACTCCAAATTCATATCACAGGTGCACTATATCTTGCTCAATCCATTTTCATAGTTTTCTTTTGTCTATGACTTTCCAGATCTGCTATTTTTGTATCATAATAGTCATTTACATTATTAGGTTAGTTGAATTTGCATTTCATCCTTAATTCCCTTTCACTTTCGGTCAAGGGTAGGTTGACTTGAACCTTTTAGGTTGTAAGTCAATCATATATCTTGTCCAATTCCAATCAAATCCCCCCTTTTTATTTAATGAAATAAGGAAAAGGTGTCAAACTCCCACAAAGGGACATATCCCTTAAAGGGTCTCACATTTTTCTCCATTTCAATCCATCCAAAATTGAACCTAGGAAGTTGTTTTTTTCATTATATCTTTGTGTGTTTCTAATCTTTGAACAAATTGCAAAAAAGTAAAAATATTCGAAAACAAAGCGAAAATCAAAGGTAAAATATCAAAGTATTGAATAAGCAGATCTTAAATAGGATTTTTATTAACATTTTCCTATTGTCCTTGATACTCTTTGAGGATTGGAATTTTTTTTGTACCTTGTCATCTCATTATCAAAGTTCAAATTGGATCACCTATCTTTTATTTTATCATATCATGTCATTTGTGGATATACCATCTTGAGATTCACAAGGCTACTCTTGATTTCAGGGATCTCCACTCTTTAGCAAGTTTTCTTGGACTTATAATTCTAGTTCAAGTGAACTTTATCTTTATCATCTTGCTTGGACTCATAAGTCTAGTTCAAGTGGGACCTATCATCTTATCTATAAATATAATTATTATCATTTGGAGATCCAAATTAGCTTTGTTCTATTTTGGTTTTGAGAAACAAGCATCAAAATTGTTGAAAGAAAATCTAATTTTATCTAAGGTCTTATATTTCATATGCCAATTACAAGATCTCAATATAAGAAAAACATGGAATCCCATCAAGAAGATTCAAACATTCCAACAAGTATGGGTGTTGGTCAACATGAGAAGGAAAATATTTAAACCTACCCTTCCTTCATGATGAGCCTTTAAGGGTTCCTTCTTTTGAGGATGATCAAGACTTGACATTAGAAGATTTATAGGAATTTGAGCAAAGACCCTAAAGCAATGAGAGTTTTTTAATCTTTTATTCAATAATAATACAAATAATTACTATAAATGTTAGTGCAACATGGTGCCAAACTACCTTGTAAATTTTAAATTCATAGGAATAAAGAACAAGATCTTATAACATTCACTACATCTCATGTTGATGTTGATGTTGAGGGTGATCCCACAATGCTGGTTTACAATTTCTAGGAGATTCTGATTTTTGTTGAAATCACATATTTTTAGAAAATATAATGATTTAAGCCTTTAAAAGTTCCATTTTAAGGATTATTATTGAAGAGGGTTTGATCAAACCCCCTTGGATAGAACCCCGCTAGTTTTAAACCATACCTATAACAGAGTCTCCTTTACACCTATCAAAATGTTGATAAAAAACTACTTTTGATTTACCTTTTGGGGGATCAAATGAATTCATTTAAAATTTATTTTTGTAATTATGTAGTCCTTATTATAAGCTTCCCAAAATGTATAATTTTAAATAAATTTAACTTTATTATTAACTTTATTTTTTATTTCTTGTGAATGTAGGTTTTTCATCGAAAATCAAGCTCTATGTTCTGCACATGTGAAAAAATAGAAGATTATCAATTTTTTTTTTGAAAAATATGAGTGCATCATATATTGAAGTCCTTGATCCAACAAAAAAATGAAAATTAAATTTTGATACATATAAAAAAGTTTTGTGTTATACAGTCCGCCTATGTCTGAATTGTAATTGGTTTGACTTCGAAACTTGATTAAGGGAAAACTATTCAATAAAACACCATGAAACTGATTGGAAGCACTAGATATCGTAGTTAAAAATCTAAATTCAAAAAAAATAAAATTGTATCCTTCATGGAAAAAAAATTATGTGTTATACGATGATCGTCACTCCTTAAAAATGGTGTTTACTAAAAAAAACTAGATTTTGAAGGAGATGGAAAAATAAGTGCAATCTGATTCCAATTTTTTTGAAAAAAATATATTTAGAATCTATAGAAAAAATGTCACAAATCACTATTTTGCATCATCTTCAAATTTCTCACGGTTTAGCCGCTATAGGTGTCCGAAAGTGAAGATTTAGTTAGAAAAAATCAGTTTAGTGTCCAGTTTGGCCAAAAATTGTAAACCAGTATTGTGGGATCACGTGAACTTTGGGAAAAGCAAGTCAAATCAACACACCGATGAGAATCATAGTTTCATAAAAAATGGGCATACTAACCCCATCACAAAACCAATTCAAACATCAATGGAAAAGGTGGCCATTATTTTCACATATACACCACCACCTCCACTTAGCACACTGAAATTTCCATGAAAAAACATCAAGAGACACATCAAGATCAATTTACACCAGAATGATCACCTAAATTTGGTAGATCTTACTTAAACATGGGTACCTTAAACATGCAAAATATTCCTATTCCTCCAATTCAACCTCAACAACAACACATCTAACCAAGTCAACCTCAACAACAATGCATCCAATCAATTCAACCCCAACATCACATTCCTCTAAATCCACACCATCAACAATAATACATTTTGGAAAGTGTACCCATCAACATCAACATAAAGATAACAAACGTTGAAATTGGAAATATTAACACTAAGAAGAGCTATAAATTGGAAGAATTATGTCCCTATCCTTTTGACAGGTCTTTGAACATGATCCCTTTCCCTCAAAACTTTGAAATGCCTAGATTTTACAAATACAAGAGAAGAGGAGATCCAAGAGAACACATAAGAGAAATTTACATAGCTTTTTTTGAGGTTTCTTATATAATGATACATATCTAATGTGCCTCTTTCCTAGTAACCTAGAAGGTAAAGATATTGAGTGGTTTTCACATTTACCTCATGGGATCAAGACCTTTCATGTAGTGGTAGATAAATTCATTGAGAATTTTGCATACAAAATAGAACATGAAACCTCCTTGAGTTACCTTTATAGTGCAAAAAAAAAGAGGGAGAATCCTTTGTTTCCTTCCTACAAAGATGGAGAAATTTGGCAAGTAAACTTCCTAATACTATACCTAAAAAACAACTTGTCCTCATATTTATTCAAAATCTAAATCATGAATTGCCCTTTCACCTTCAAATTCAAGGTGTTAATACATTTTAAGAATTAATTAAAAAATCTCTCATTGCTAAGGGTCTTGTGAAGTTTTTTAAAGATCATAAGGATAACCCTTCAACATCTAAAGACAAACCAAGGATTTGGACTAAAAACAAGAATATTATCAATGATGGTGTCCTAAATGCAAAAATAATTCAAAAAATTCAACACTCCCTATAATTGGAAATAAACAACCCTCAAAAAAATCAAGGTGGTAGGAGACCAACTAGACATATTGATGTTCCTAAAATGAAATACACTCCTTTAGGGGAATCTCTTGAATTTGCATTGAAGAAACTAGTCCAAGCTTAACTTATCACATTACTAGAAGTAATAAATCAAGAATCAATTGTCAACCCTCCATGGTGATAGGTCCATATAATAGGTAATTTTCTGTTGTTTTTATACATGTCTCAAGATACTTTTAGATACACTTTCCAGACAATGTTGCTATATTATGCTATCCTTTTATATCTATTATGTAGACTTGAACCTTAAAAATGATGATGGAATTATGGTTATAATAGATTAGTATTATATGGTTTATATGAAAATATGTATAAAATTTTGATGAAATGATATGAGTTAATTGTGATAGTTGTCCATGTGTACATGTTTTGTGGAATTGACTTGTTTTTAGCTAAAGAGGAACCACAATGCAGTAGTTGCAGGATGAACCCATAACAAAAGAAATGACTGGACACCGAAACAGGGGAAGCTCCAAGATAAGTTGAACATGATGATCATTGATTAAAGGCACTTAATGAAGGTTGGACATGTGTTATTATAACTAGTTAAATAAGCACTGAAGAAGAGGTCTCCTTCACTTATGGAATTTTGACAACTGGTTTTATGTTTGCATGCAATTATGTCTTGATAGAGTTCTAGTCCTGATAGGATTCTCTTTCCTTTTCAGTTATAGGTTGAATAAGTCAGTCTTAACTCTACGCTCTATATATCTAGGAGTGGAATTAATGATTTCAATTAGTTGTTACTTTGAATAAGATTCTCTTAGCTTTTATATAGATGATTGGTTGAATCCATAGGAGTTGGTTTTTCATTTTATGTTATCAGTTACTTTTAGTTTCAAGACATGAAGAATATCCATAATGATTGAGCACAATCTATAGGAGATCTTTTGTAGTCTTTCATGATGATATGCAATGAATGGAGTTAATCTTATGGAGTGTGTAGAATCTATTAGATAGATTTGGGTTTAGTTAAAGTGGGAACAATTAATTGAGCGGGAAACTCAAGGTATTGTTATTCACTTCATGTTTCAGTTATTACTTCTGTTTAATAGCTATTATTAGTTTCTCATTGTTTCATGAATCTTTTACATTGGTGGTTGTCGTTGCACCAAAATATCGACCTGTCAATGCCCGATACAACCACTAAATTTATGTAAGATCCACTAGAGGTGGTTAAGCCATTTCACAAACCCAAGTGCCGTGTTGGAAAAGGAAGACCAAGGGACACACCATCTTGCAAAAAAATCATATGGAAGTTAATTAAAAATTCATATCTTGCTTATTGTCAATGAATATTTATGAATATGCATGTAATGGTTACCGGTAGCACTTCGAAGGGTAGTTCAGCAGAGTCATTAGCTTTTATTAAGTTTTTAGTTGATATAGTATTATTTCATTAGTAATAGTTTATTTACAGTCCAAGCTGTAGGGACCCATAGCATCTAGTTCTAGTTTACGCTTTTACTATTTTGCAATTATGTGAATTTCCAATAGTAGGATGACTTAAGTAGGGTAGTTTAGGTTGCCTTGACTCTATGAAGGAATATATAATGTTGCACTATCATAAGATTACAAGCATTGGGTTGAAAATTTAATGTGGTCTTAAGAAAAGTAAAATGGATTGTTTAGCTAGTTAAACCTCTGAATTGAGTAGGCTCTACCAAGTCTACAATAAATTAGCTTAGACTCTACATTTTTGGCATTGCTGTCGGGGATGGCTCTATCTTCATAGACTTACTTTTATAGATTTCATAAATAATTTTTCTTTCAAGTAGTAGGACTTTTAGATATAATCTTTTTCCAACACTAGAGATACACTAACATTGTGCAAGACCACTGAATATAAAGCTATATTGCATGTATGTAGAGGAAGAGAGACCCTTTGGGTAGGTTCCTTCCCTCTACATGCCAAGCAACTATTTTAGAAATTGGTGATTCCAATACTCAGAGCGAGGGTAACATTGAAGAAGAAATTTCCTTATCACCAATATCTAGCACACATACAAAAGGAACATACCGCATAATCAGGGATGTAGGGGATGATGACCCCGAATGACCAACATTTGGGTTCCCCATCACTAACCAACAAAGAGCTACACAGTTGAAGAATATTTCCCCTTCAGCTTTGTCAGTCTTCTATGGGTTAATGACTGAGGACTCAAATACATTTCTCTTTGAATTTGATGTGCTATGCAAAAGTTATGACTATAATTTTGAAACTCATAGGCTCAAAATTTTCCCTGCAACTCTAAGGTGGTTCATGGGATTGGGTAAGGATGTTGTTCTTTATTGGGATACTATGAAGACAATGTTTCTAGAAAAGTATCAAGACTATTGTAGAGGACCTGACAAGAGGAAAGATGATATTTTTAGAATGACACAAAAGGATGATGAGACCTTAGAAGATTATGTGGAGAGATCTCAATTTTCTCTAAAGAAAAACCCACAAAAAAAGTAGTTAGAAGAGTCTCTCAAGTTAGTCTTTTTGAGAGGAGTCAATGATGACTGTATGGATGCCTTGAATCTCATTGGACAGGGAGATATTTCACATATACCATTTCAAGATATTTGTAAGGTCTACAAGAATTATTCTAGGACCTTTACTAAAAGGCCAAGAGGAGATAGGACATCCACTATAGGTAAATCATCTTCAAGGATTTCAAAAATAGAGCTAAGAAATCTATCATCCAACATGAAGGAGGATATCATCAGTCATTTGGAAACTCAGTTGGATACTCTCCATATTAAGAAAAAGTAGGAGGAAGCTGAGGCTGTGCTCACTGAATATTGTCCAAGCTATAGGCAAAGAAAAGCAATTTTTAAATGCAATAGAGTGGTAAGTATCCAACAAGATAAAGTTGAGAAACCCGATTTTCAACGAATTGAAGGAGAATATGGATAGATATTTTACATAGCACAAAAGAGGTCCTGGAAGCAAAGAAAAGGTATACCACTAGACCCCCTTAGCTTTAAATCATCCTTTTTTATTTGGAATCAAAAAAATTCTACTTGGAACTCTTAACCTTGGCAAGCAAACCAAAACTAGTGGAAAAACCCTCAACAATGGCCACAAGCTCAACCAAATTGGAATCATCAGCCAAACCCTTGTCCAAAGATTTTTTTTAAGGTTCCAATTATAATCCACAATAACTAACCCAACAAAATCAATGGCAACCTTAATGGTAGAAAGGCCAACAATGACAACAACAACATATGAACTACCAACAACCTATGCTCCCTCCTCCACCACAACAACAATATTTAATGTCTTCATCAAATCCTACATCCCAACCACCCAAGCAACAACAAATACCTGCCCAACCTACACCTACCCCTAACACTAAGCTTGTTCAACATGATTATACTAACGAAGCTATGTAATACCCCACTTATGGAGTAGAGGTGAGTGATGCCCACCTCAGATCAGGGAAATAACTTGCTAGACCTTCACCCCTCCCACCCCACACACCAACCCCCCCCCCCACAAATTACATAAATGGAGGATGAGGAATCTACAATTGAGGCTTCTAAAAAACCATATTTGTAACCTAAGTCAAATCAGGTACACCAAACCACCTCAAGTCCCAAGCTACCTTTTCTTGAATGCCTAGCTATACAAAAGCATCACACACAGGCTAAGATAGATCTTTTAGGACAATTGAAAGATGTGACCATCAAGATTCCACTTATCTAAGTTATCAAAGATATCCCTATCTACACCAAAAATATAAGGGATCTATGTCTTAAGAAACCAGGCAGGAAAAGAAAAGATCCTTAGATAGTTCATATCTTGGGAAAGCTTGCAAATATCAAGTTAGGGAACATTACAATCCCTAAGTATACAGATCCTAGTATTCTAGTTGTGGACATTAAGATTAATGGAACTTGAATTAAGAATACTTTGATAGATTTGGGGGTAGAAATTAATGTCAGGACAAGAGAAATAATGCAGTTGTTTCAATTGGTCAATCTCAGACCCACACAAACTGTTTTGCAGCTAGCTGATAGGTCCACAGTCAAGCCCGAGGGAATTATTGAAGACCTATTCATTACATTGGATTCTTGGGAATACCCTGTAGACTTCATAGTGCTACAACCCAAAGTCAATCTAGTAGGTTACCCACTCATCCTAGGCAAGCCTTAGCTAGCTACAATTGATGCATTTATAGGTTGTAGGTCTGAAAAATGATAATATCCAATGGGAAAGTTATAAAAAACTTGGTTCTTTATCCACCAGCCCAACCATATGAAGATCTTGAGCAAACCATTTGTCCCAATTTGGATGAGGAAGAGGATAACTATTCTTTGCAGACATTTATGACTATAGAGAACAACCCCTTATTGGATGAATAGGATGAAGATGAGATCACTGCTCACATAATAAAAAATGACTGTGGAAGGAGCCCACAACAATGATACTGCCTCATATTCCTATAATACCCCTTGAAAATTATTATACTACCGATTATATAGAAGAGATATCACGACTATTTCATTCATTACTACCTCAACAATGTCTACCCATCATACCAAGCCTTGATCTCTCATCAGTTCAAGAGTCATCAAAGGAATTGGAAATCATGCCAGGAAGGAAGTTAAATATCAATAATGCCTTGATAGAGGAACAACAAAATTCTTTGTAATTAGTGATACAGGCACACTCAGTCGCATATGCATGGGATTACCATGATATGAAAGGCATTGATACTGATTTATGTATGCATAGGATTTATATTAATGATGGCTATAGACCCATTCAACAACCATAGAGATGAATGAATCTTTCTCTCAGGGAGATAGTGAAACTTGAGCTACAAAAGCTCCTTGATGCAAGTTTTATCTATCCAATATCAGATAGTGAATGGGTCTCACCTTTGGTGATTGTTCCCAAGAAAGGTGGGAAATGGAGAGTCTGTGTAGAATATAGGGAATTAAATACAACCACTAGGAAAGACCACTTTCCTTTTCCATTCATAGATCAAGTACTTGATTCTCTAGTTGGGAAGAAGTAATTATCTTTTCTTGATGGTTTCAGTGGTTATAAAAAGATCAAAATTGCTCTAGAGGATCAGGACAAGATTACATTTACATGTCCTTGGGGGACTTATGCTTACTCTATTTTTCCCTTTGGCCTATGCAATGCTCCAACTACCTTTCAAAGAGTAGTACTCAACATATTTTTCAAATTGTGCACATGAATGCATCGAGATATACATGGATGAATTGACTACTTATGGTGAAAGTTATGAGGAAGCTCCCAATAATTTGGAAAAAAAAGTGTTGAAAAGGTGTAAAGAACACAACCTGTCACTCAACAATGAAAAGTGTTTCATGATGATGACACAAGGAATTGTATTGGGACACTTTATATCTAGTGGAGGAATTCAGGTTGATCCCCACAAAATAGTGATAATATCTACTTTACCTATTCCTCAAAAACAAAGAGACATAGGGAGCTTCCTTGGTCATGTAGGCTACTATAGGTGGTTCATCAAAGGTTTTAGTAAGATTTTGCACCATTATTTTTTTTTGTTGAGTAAGGACATTGAATTTGAATGGACCTTAGAGTGTCAACACTCATTTGAAGAGCTTAAGAAAGTTCTGACTCAAGCACCAGTGTTGAGAGGGCCTAATTAGACTCTACATTTTCACATACATAAAAATGCTTCATATTTTTCCATTGGAGAAGTCTTGGGTCAAAAGGATGGCAACAAGGAATATGCAATCTATTATATCAACAAGAATCTCCAAGGGGCAGATTTGAATTATACTATAACAAAAAAATAGATGCTTGTTGTAGTATATGCTATTAACAAGTTCAAGCACTATATGATTGGCTATTCAGTATTTGTCCATACATGCCACACAATAATAAAGTATTTGATGATCAAGCTAGTAGTTGGGGGAAGATTATGAGTATGGATACTTCTCTTACAAGAATTTGATATTACCATAGTTGACAAACCTAGTAAAGAAAATGTGGTGGAAGATTTCCTATCAAGATTGTGCACACAATTCATTGAAGGAGTGGTAGATGATTCATTCCTAGATGAACACTTATTTTCTCTACAAGTAAAAGTACCTTGGTATGTAGATATTTCCATTTATTTGGTCATAGGGTAGATTCCACCACACTTCTCTCCAAGGCAGAAAAGATAGTTGGTTCACAAATATTTTCCATACTCCTGGGTATCTGTTTTATACTGGTCCTGATAACATCATGATAAGATGTATCAAGGAGGATTAGATCTTTGACATCATGAAGGCATGTCATGATGATCCATGTGGAGGTAATTTTTTAGCAAAGACAACAACATTTAAGATCCTCACAACTCGTTATTATTTGCCTACTTTGCATAAAGATGTTAAATACACCAGAAGTTGTGATAGGTGTCAAAGGATGGGAAGGCCAACCAAGAGTAATGAGATTCCCTTACAACCTTAGATGACATTGGCACCTTTTGACAAATGGGCTTCAAAATTCATTGGGCCAATCTCCCCTACATCTAACAAAAATGAATATATTTTTGTTTGCATTGATTACTTGACAAAATGGGTGGAAGTAAGGGCCTTACAATTTGCTACAGATGGTAATGTGGCTAAGTTCTTATATGAAGATATTTTTACTAGGTATGGAGTACCTAGAGAAATAGTCATTGATCAAGGGCACCAATTTACTTCTGATCTAATTGCCAAGTTAGTTGAGTAATACCAAATTAGACACAAGAAGTAAACTCCCTACCACCCACAGAATAATGGCCAAGTGGAAGTCACCAATAGAAAGATTGAAAGTATTCTCATCAAGACAGTGCAACTACATAGGAAATATTGGGTTTCAAGGTTACCTGAAGAAGTTTGGGCATACAAAACTACATGGAAAACCACCATTGGTTTTACCCCATATGAGTTAGTTTATGGTAAGACAAGAATCCTTCCTATTGAATTTGAGTATAAGACATTGAGGACAACAATGGATTTAGGAATGGATTTGACAGAGGCACAAAAGGAAAGGTTGCATAATTTGAATGGGTTGGATGAAATAAGAATGGAAGCTATACATCATAGAAAATTAGTACAACAACAGAGGATGAGTGACATGATCAATACATTAAAACAAAGGAGTTCACTATGGGGGATTGGGCACTGTTATATGATTCGTGGTTAAGGATTTCAAAGGTAAATTTCAGTCCAGATGGTTGGACCCTTATGAAATTAGTAAATTTTATCCCAATGGGGTAGTCTAGTTACACACCATTGATGCAGTTCTCTTTTCACTTCTAACTTAAATGGTCATAGACTGCAAGTGTATAAGAAACCATTGCAGAAGGATGATTTCATATTTTCACTATTTCAACAATATGGTGTCCATAGTGAACCAAACACAAAATCTGACACACAAAGTGATGATACAAAAATACATTATATACCTAGCACTTTTGGTGACCTAGCGATTGAGCTACATAGCTTAGTCCCTAATTCACTTTGACCTAATTTATCATTTTCTCTCACAAGAACACACTGCATGTTATAATAATGTTCACCATATCTTTAGAGGGATCTTTTATCAATATTTACAAGGGGTATTGATGCCATAGGGACATGTAGCTTCATACTATCAACCTTCAAAATGGGTCTTGACACTATAGGTTCCCATAGCAACGTCTGGTAGTTCAAAAGAATATTCAACTCACTTGGTGCCATATTTACTACAAGTTCATGTGCATTCATTTCAAATATATTCACGTATCATACCCATCATTTCATGTTAAGTACTGTGGCATAATTCTTTTATTACCCACTCTCATTTCAAATACTTGAGCTGTCAAAATCACCCTCTCATACCTACCATTCCCATCCCATCATATCCACTTGCCATCCACTATTCATTACCTTACAGTTAATATATGTCAAATCAAATCAACAAACATATACTTTCTTTTTAGTTTCCACGTGTGATAGATGGTTATTTCTTCAAGATAGTACTTCAAGCACACTAAAATGATTATTCTAGTTTTCTTTAAGCTTTCATGCACTTTTTCATATTACTCCATGCATGCAAAATATTATATCACTGATTACCATAATTTTGATTTTAAGCCACCTCCAAATCATAAATGTGAAGTAAGGTCACTTCACCAATTAACTTGGGGGGAGGGTACACCTTACTCAGTCTTTTCGTCAGTCATTTTGAATCTGCCACCCAAATCAAATTTAATGAATATTATGACATGCAAAACCCTTAGTATGTTTGATTTTTGTTGCTATTTTCATTACCATTTTTAATTGCTAAACTTGAAACCCTGAGAACTTATGATAACTTTAGCTTAGTTTAGAATAGAGTTGAACTTAGAAGGAAACAAAGGTTTTGATGTAGTAGTAAGGATATATGAGGAAACATAGGTTTTGATGTGGTAGAGAAGTTCGAAGGTGGCAAGAAAGATTGAATTGAATTTCTAGAGCTGAATTTAGTACATTGAGTAGAGAAGTAAAAAAGGATCGGAGGAGATTCTATAAGAAGGGAGGCAACGACTCACCAAAAAATCCCAGAGGACACAACAGTCCTATCAAACTTTACAAGGGTTGGCTGGCTCGACTACTTTTTGAAATTGATAGAATTCAGTTACAACTTAACCAGAAGGTTTGCAGAGACTCTTCAATATGATGATGCGATGGTAAAGGGATTGTTAGTTGACACATCTAAAACCACCATTGCACAAGTCACAGGACGACCAAGAACAGGGACAAAATTTCTAGCTCAAGCCAATGTAGTTGCAACACAGGAAGAATTTTGCATATGAGGGGAAGAGTTAGATTCCTCATTACAAGGTACAAAGAGACTTTCTCTCAATTGGTTGTGGGCAAGATGTTCCTCTTACATTACTAGATACATTACCTATGATGGTAGGTAGAATCTTTTGTATATAGTCCATTTCAAATTACTTAGTCATCTTAGGCAAAATAGGTTAGCAAATGTACCAATTTTTTTATACAATTTGTTGAAACAAATGGCCTTAGAATACTAGAGGAAGCAAAGTGATACCTCTCTTTCATCACTGTTTAATTACCTTGTTGATAAAAAAAGAGTTTAAGAATTCAATACCCACAAGTGTAGTGGGAAGATTTTAAGGAATGCATAAACATTAATAGTTTTTTGGATGCACCCGTAATACTCGAGGATGCAAAACCCTAAAATGAACCCCAAAATGAGCCTCAAAATGAGCCTGAAGAGGAAAAACCTCATGTTCCACCTATGGCTTCTCCTGCCCGCAGCTATAGTGAGCATGAGGAACCTAAAGAACCAGAGTTTGGGCCACCCATAATTGAGGAAATACCTTCTTCTTCAAAGAAAAAAATATAAGAGTCGAAGAGGTAGTGCATCTACCTCCTCTACACCCCCTAAACCAAAAGAAGAGGAGAATGCTCCAAAGAAAAAGAGGGATACTCAAAAGAAAAGTAAGGATGACACAAAGAAGAAGAAGTAAGAAGTCCTGAAGCAGAAAAGGAGTGTTAAAAATGGGAAGAAGAAAATTGAAAAAGGAATACTCACACCTAGACACTTTGGAAGATTGAGGAAAAAAGGGGCCACTTAGGAGACTATGGGGGAACCTGAAGCAAAAAAAGATGAGTAAAGAACAACCTTAGGAAGGACAACATCAGAAAAATGTTATGATTATAGAAACTGACTATGATAAATAAGGGAATGTTCCTGGTAATGTGAATATACCAACAAGAAAGAGAAGATATGTAGCGACAACTTCTGATTCTGAATCAAAAGACATATTTACTACCAAGAAATTTCAAACAAACGATTATGAAGGAAGTAATGAGAAGTTTGAAAATGAAGAGGAAGTTTACATTGAAGATAGAGATGTAAGAAAATAACTCCAAGAGGCATTGGAGAAAATTAAACACCTAGAGGAATTGGTGCAAAATTATGAACAGAAGGATAAAGAAAGGGAAGAAAAAATGCAAGAGACGAAGGAGAAACTACAACTATTTGGTCATGGCACTAAATTAGATTTTTTGTTTTAGTTTTCTATTAACAAGATAGGGGACAAAGAACTAGCAGTACCAGAGGAGAAATCCCCTCCTCTCAAAACTCCTGATTATCATACAACCTTCTCACTTGGCTACCAATTGTGGAAAGTGACTAATGAATTTTCATAGGAAAAGGAGAAGTGGAAAAAGGAAAAGGAAAAATATGAACAAGAATTGGAGAAGAAAGATATGGAACTAAATAAATCAACAGTCTAATTGGAGGAGATAGCAGATAAGGCTGCACAAATTGTCAGATATAGGCCTCCACCGAGAACTTATGCACTATTTTTACAAGAAATTTTTTTATGATTTCAGTTCAGTAGATTAGTTAGCAAGAATTAAATTAGCATGAGTCAAAATTTTGAGTTTCTTTAATTTTTTGTTGATTCCATACTCAAAGAACAAGATCAGTTGTGTGAGTTTTATTTGTACAACTATGTAATACCCGATGAAACATAATGGAACCCTTTAATCTTTGTGGGAGATCTTCAAATTGAGGCATTGGCCTCTTGCTATAGGAATGAAAAACTTAGAGGTGAGATTATGGAAGAGTATGAAGAGAAAGAGAAATCTATTGTACTTCCAATCAGAAGAGAGGCTAAGGATCTAGATGAAGTCATTGATGAATGGCTGAAACTTCTTACACATAAGGGAGTAAGTAAGAAAATCATGAAGCTTGGGGAGGTAGACTATGATAGAATGAAAATGCTAGCTGTGGGTGTAGGACAACAGTGTTATAAGTATGTGTAAAATAGGTGGAATAGTTTAACACCTAAACTACAAAAGAAAGAGCCACATTCTGTGTATAATTTTATTGCTGTGCTTCAGAGGGCATGTAATTATATGGTGATTGGCATCAACAAGGGATTTCATTAGGTGCTAATCAATTTTTATCCACCTATTCTCCTTTATCTGATCCCACATTGGATAGGGGAGAAAAGTGATGAATGTGAGAAGGAAGGAATCATCAACATGAGGCAGCTTTCAGAATATCAAGGTTTTTATTTGAGACAGATTCAGGGGTTTAACACAGTTATGGACCTGAGACAAATTGCTTTGCAATATAATCAAGATCCCTAGTGTTTTGCTTAGGGACAATCAAAAGTCTAGTTGGGGGGAGATGATAGGTCTAGATAATAGCTTATTTTCTATTGTTTTTATACATGTCTCAAGATACTTTTAGATACACTTCCTAGGCAATGCTCCTACATTATGCTATCCTTTTATATCCATTATGTAGACTTGAACATTAAAAATGATGATGAAATTATGGTTATAATAGATTAGTATTAATGGTTTATATGAAAATATGTATGGAATGTTGATGGAATTCTATGAGTTAATTGTGATAGTTATCCATGTGTACATGTTTTATGGAATTAAAGTGTTTGTAGCTAAAGAGGAACCACAACACAGTAGTTGCAGGATGAACCCATATCAAAAGAAATGACTGGACACTGAAATAGGGGAAGCTCCAAGATAAGTTGAACATGATGATCGTTGATTAAAGGAACTTAATGAAGGTTGGACATGTGTTATTATAACCAGTTAAATAAGCACTAAAGAAGAGGTCTCCTTCAATTATGGAATTTTGACAAATGGTTGTATGTTTGTATGCAATTCTATTTTGATAGAGAACTCTAGTCCTGATAGGATTCTCTTTCCTTTTCAATTATAGGTTGAATAATTCAGTCTTAACTCTACGCTCTAAATATCTGAATGGAATTAATGATTTCAATTAGTTATTACTTTGAATAAGATTCCCTCAGCTTGTATATAGCTAATTGGCTGAATCCATAGGAGTTAGTTGGTTTTTCATTTTATGTTATCAATTACTTTCAGTTTCAAGACATGAAGAATATCCAGAATGATTAAGCACAATCTGTACAAGATATTCTATAATCTTTCATGATGATATGCAATGAATGGAGTTAATATTATGGAATGTGTAGAATCTATTAGCTAGATTTCGGTTCAGTTAAAGTGGGAACAATTACTTGAGCATGTCACTCAAGGTATTGTTCTTCACTTCATGTTTTAGTTATTTACTTCTATTTAATAGTTGTTATTAGTTTCTCATTGTTTCATGAATCATATGCAAGTTAATTAGAAATTAATATCTTATTGTCAATGAATATTTATGAATATGAATGTAATGGTTACCAATAGCACTTCAGAGGATAGTTCGGCTACGTCATTAGTTTTTATTAAGTTTTTAGTTGATACAATATTATTTCATTAGTAACAGTTCAGTTATAGTCCAAGTTGTAGCTACTCGTAACAACTAGTTCTAGTTTATGCTTTTACTATTTTGTAGTTCTATGAATTTTAGTAGTAGGACAACTTAAGTAGGGTAGTTTAGGTAGCCTTAAGTCCATGAAGGAATATATAATGTTGCACCATCATAAGCTTACAAGCCTTGGGTTGACAATTTAATGTGGTCTTAAGCAATGTAAAGTGGATTGTTTAGCCAATTAAACCTCTAAATTGAGTAGGTTCTACCAAGTTTACAATAAATTAGCTTAGACTCTACATGGTATAAAGAAAATGAATATTGTGAGCACCATATGATCAAATGACATAGGACTTCTAAATCACAAGAAAAACAAATTTCAACTATTGAGCTAAATCGTTGGCTTGCATAGCTTGTTTCCTATCTTTCGGTATAACTATCAAAACATTTTCATGTCCTAATGGAATTATATTTCCTATCATGGGCATTATCAAAACAAAAAAGGACCTAATAGACACATCCTTGCTACAATGGACCTTATTTTATCAAAATTGATCTTATCTTTTTGCAAGAGATATATTGACTATTCATTTTGTTTCTTAGTTTCTTTTCTTTTTCTTTCTTGAGTTTATCATTTCTATCCTATTTTCTCGATGAAATCCTATATTAATATGCTTAGAGTAGCTTAGGTCATAACATGAGTGTATTATTTGGCATTTTTGACTTTCTCTTATCTCTCATTTGCTCGATGAAGGCCTATATCTTAATGTGATTAGATCAACTTGGGTTTAGACACACTTTTATTTCTTTTAATGTTTGCATGTGCCTTGTGTGTATGCAAGTTGGGTAAATAAAAATTGACCGACTTGCTAAGGCTCCTGTTGATAGAAAAACCTTGATCGAATTCTAAGGTTTAATATTTTGTTATATGTAGTCAACCTTGATGTGATGTAATAAAAAGGAAGAACTTAGATATGCAAGAAGTGTAAACTAAATTATAATAAATTATACACATTCATATATACACCCATAGCATCATATATTAATATAGTATGCATGTCTTATAATTCAATCACCATGCTTCATCCATATATATCTTACATATATATTCCAAACTTATTTATTCTCATATATATTTGATCCTTATGATTCCACACTCTTTCACACTCTTATCTCTCAATTTTCCCTTATTTATATAGCCTCTTAATGCCTTTTATAATTCCTTTCCATCATATCTTTTCATAATAACATTTAATTATCTTATTCCCATGAATTTACCCTTTTCTCTATTATATTTTACACTTTTATAGCTTTTTTAGGCCTATTAGAGGTGTTTTAAGGCCATTTAAGTTCTACATAATGGATATGTGGGTCTAGAAATTCACCTAGCACTTTTATTGTCAAATATTTCTACATTCATTAAATTCTTCTTTCAAAATATCTCTTGCATACATTAAATTCTCACTTTCCTTCTCTAAATCTTCATTTTATTTTTATTTTTTTCCAATTCTTCTTCTAAAATATTCTTTTCACACATTAGTTTTTTCATTTCTTTACTCTTTGTTTGGTCTTTCCCATTGAAATAAATTTGATTTTAAAAAAATCCAAAATAATGATCTCCCTCCTTATGAAACAACAATCAAGGTGCCCACAATGAAACCAAATGATGATATAAAACCTTAACTGGAGTCTAAGGTTTAATATTCTGTTATATGTAGTCAACCTTGATGTGATGCAATAAAAATATGGAGAGCTTAGATATGCAAGAAGTATAAACCAAATTATACTGAATTTATACATTCATATATATACATCCATAACATCATATATTCATATACACCAATGTATTATACATATCTTATAATTAAATCATTATGTTGAATCCATATATATCTCCCACACTTCCGTATTCTCATATATATTTAATCCATATAATTCCACACTCTTTCAAACTCGTATCTCTACCTTTTCCCTTCTTTATATAGCCTCTTAATTCCTTTTCATAACGTCTTTCCATCATATCCTTTCATAATAACACTTAATTATCTTATTTCCATGAATTTACCCTTTTCTCTATTATATTTTACACTTTTATAGCTTATTTAGGCATATTAAAGGTGTTTTAAGGCTATTTTAGTGGTATATAATGGATATGCGGGTCTAGAAATGACCCAAATGACATATGAGGTGTCTAACAACCCTCTATATCTTGCCAATAGTTCCTCTTCAAATTAGCAACATGTCTTGTTTTTTTGTTTAGTGCTTTGCATATTTTTGTATCATCTTTTTGTTGCATCTTCTCTTTATAGGTTTCATTTTGATATTTGACCCTTTGTGGAGATCGATTTCATTGCATTCACAATATGCATCATAATATCATAATCATAACATGCAAATCATAATCATAATAACATAAATAACATCATAAATAATCCTTCTTTTTGTGAGCTCGAACAAACAATTGTTTTTCCTGGTTGATCTCTCAAGGGGGCATCATGTCCTCCATCCTATGGTCCACTGAGACATATTATCAATCTTTTTCTTTGAAATAATGCTATAAAACACATTGTCTCAAATAGGGGAAAAATGTAGACACCTAGAAATGGTTAATGTATTTTCATCTTGGCATTTCATCATTATCCTTATCATTTATTCTATCTATATTAATTAAATAATTATTTAATTATTTAATTAAGCTAATGTTTTTCTCTTTTCATCCATAATAATTAAATAATTATTTTATTTAATAATAATTAATTACATCATTTTCTCTCCAAATTCAATTAAGATTAAATCTCTTCCTCTATAATTAAATATTTTTTGAGCTAACACTCCTCTTTTGAATAAACTAAAATAATTTATTTAAATTAAATATTTTCTTTTAAGGCCAATAGTGGCATGGTATTATGGTTAAGTTGTTCTTTCCATCAAGGTTCAAACCCCACTGGGGTGTATTTGTTGAATGTTTAAATTGGGAATGAGGTCCCCCGGTTGTGACCTCACTAGTTCATAGCTCCGGGTCAAAAGCGTTTACCCCTTAAAATAATAAAAAATATTTTCTTTTAAAATAAATTTCTCCAAGCTATCATTTGAATTAAATAAATTTTATTTATTTATTTTTATTATATTAAACAAATCAATTATAAATTTACAAGAATGAAGCTATGAATAATCATTAAAGTAAAAAATAATAGCTACAAGACCAACCCCAAGGGCAACAAAATGACCAATATTCCAGCCACAAAGGTAGCAATAAGAGATAAAATTACATAAGTTCTACAACATTTTTACTATAGTTGAGCTTACTATCACATTGAAGCATCATGACTTGTTCTTTAATCTGTTGTAGTTGATACTTGACCTTCCCATTCTTCTTGCACAAGACTTGGATCTATAAAATAAGACAAGCCACTTGAAAATAATATCAAATTCAAGCCTTAGAGTAGTAGTTACTTGGTTATAGTTATTAGAAAACATAGTAGAACATCTATTCTTTCATATATTTTTAAAACCAAATGTTGAATAGAATCATAAATCACATTTTTATGCATACCAAAACCAAGAATAGCTTCTTTCCAATTCAAATCATGATTAAAAATCATAGAGAAATCTCTAAAAACAATAGACCATTGCTTTTTATCATGAAAATAGTCCCAAAATATATGTTTGAAACTTTTAGCACCATGACAAAAAGGACAACTAGTTGGTTGGACCATAATACATTTCAATCTATCTCCCATAGGTAGCTTGCAATGTAGTATTTTCCAAGCCAACACCTGAGTATCAAAATAAGCTTTAGATTTCCATATTTGAGCACTCATTTTAGACCAAAAATTAGAGCTAAATATTTATTTCCACTTATGATTCAAACAAGTAAGATTCCAACTAAGTAGTGATTGGATATAAATTTTATTTAATTCCCTCTTTCTTCAAAATTCAGAATTTGGGTCTTACCCTATCTTGATTTTTCCTATCCATTGATCTTGCAAATCAATCTCCACCATTGATAAAATGTTAAGTGAAACATATAAATAAGAATGTTTCATTTCATTCAAATCTCCTAGCACTTTTATTGTCAAGATCTCTCTAACACTTTTATTGTCAAGATCTCTCTAGCACTTTTATTGTCAAATCTACCTAGCACTTTTATTGTTAAGATCTCTCTAGCAATTTTATGATAAAGATCTATTGACCATTCAAGAAAATTCAACCATTTTCAAGAATTTTCAAGCATTATCAAGCAATATCATTGTCATTTATCAAACATAGGTATCATTTATCTTTATCATTGCATCATATCATTATTGTTCTTTTGTAGTTTGTTACTTTGAAGAACAACTAACAATGAAGCAAATCAAGATCTTAGATATGATGACTTTTCTTTTTTATCTAAATTTTATATTCTGAGCCAAGATCTTGAACTTCATTGTGTGATTGTGAGAGTGTGAGTTTTTTTCATTGTCAATATTTGTGATCCAAATTTTCATCATCCATAGTAGGGTGAAAAATTAGGTAAACCCAAAAATAAAAGAGAAAGAGTTGCTAAAAAAAGGCTACGTCATTAAAAAAAAAGCTATGCATAGGCAATTAAGAATCCCATAAATACAACCACTAATCAAAGTGACAAAAAACTTAGAGACAACAAGGAAGTGGGGATATCAAGGAATAATAGCGAAGTAATAACCAAGACCAAAGTGCATTACAAACAAGTAGGAACAAAATTCCCTAACCCAGTGATAAAATGCAACAACATAAAAGAATACAAGTGAATCAAGATTGATTAGTCACATAGAGGATAGTAGTAGGCCTAATAGAATCCCCCAAGTGTTTAATGAGTTCTCATCTATCCATAGCCAAATTTGATCCCACCTTAGAAAGATTATCTATATTCATATTGTACTCCATGCAAACATGTGCGAAAGATATATGGAAAAAAGAAAATTTGAGCCTATCGATAAATTATTTTATAGGTGAAAGAATCAAAATTTTAACTCGATAGATCCTATTTATACATTTGATGACTTCAAAATCATCAAAAAATTGAATCTGATCCATCATTGTGTCCTTTGTCAAAGTCAACAACAATTTCAAAGCCATAATCTCCTTAAAATTATTTGTACCATTTCCTGATCCAACTCTAAAAGATATAATGATAAGGATTATAAAGTAAAATGCCTCCCATTCTACAAAGAGAAACATTACCTTGAAATGACCTATTGACAACGATTTCACTCACATCAGTAGTGTCAAATAAAAAACTCCATAGACAGACTACGAAGAAGCCTATTCTTCTTGAAATATATGGAACAAGAAAATCTTGAAAGGGGAAATCTTCCTAAACAGAACAATCAAGATCAACTCAGTTCAATCCCAAGTCTTTGGTAATCAGGTCATGATCATACTAGGTTCACTTCAGGGTTTGATGTGAATTTTCTATTAATCTCAAAGGGAATATGTTCGTAAATTTTGATTTTATCAAGGATCATAAAGTAATTGCAAAAGATTTCCAATTCATTCATAAAAATAACATCATGAAATCGAAAGATTTGAAATAATATTTCATGAATATCAACAATTTAATTTGCTATCACTTAAGTATATTTAGCTTTAAGTATTCAACAACTTTCATGTAAAATGAAAGATTTTTAATATATTTTCATTCATTCATCTATTTTTTGAAATATTTTCAAAGAATTTGAACATCTATTCTAAAATAAAGCATACAAATACTGAAATTAAAAGGTTCTCCCAGTTATTCTCCACACATGCCCCAAAGAATTAATTAAATCACAAGAAACCACTTTATACTTCACCAGATTGCTTCACAAATACATACAAAACAATGCGGTCTTCTAAAGAGAGGGTTTCGTTTGGACACTAAGTAGTTTCTATATACACCCTTAAATGGTGTAGTATACAGGCTTGTTCAACAAAACTAACAAAACCAACTACAAAATATTCATGAGATAGGTAGCTATCAAATTGGCTCTGATATTAATTAACATCTACGTGCATACAATTTTTTAGTCTGGAATGATTTAGAAAATAGGAAAAAAGAACAAAACTTAAAGAAGTTTTGGCTCTTCTGACATCCACAAATTATGAACTTAAATGAAAATAAAGTAGTAAATGGCCTTTTATAGAGACAAGGCCCTAAAATTTTGAACTTAAAATCTTTCAGAGAATCAGAAACAACGAATCAAAAAGTAGCACGTGGAAATCACCAGCTATCATTTAGAACATTCTAGATGAAGTCAAAGGCTTGAATTCATCAATAATAATACTCTTCACTCCTTACTTCGGTATATAGAATTTTGCATCTATCGGCATTCATCCAAATACTAGACAAGATACATCCATCAGGACCAGGATCAACCTACAAAATTAAAAAAACAAATGTTATCACAACACCTTACAATATCCGATACTTTTCGTCACTCAAAACTCGGGCTTAGACTCTTTCTCTATCCCTTTTTTCTTGGCACTCTCGAAAATCTCCCAATACTTGATGCATATGATCTTTTGAAATTCCCTGTATAGCTTTCCAAGTGAATTTAAGCTTATTATATTCTTCTGATACCCGAAGTATTATATCATTTCTCCATACTCTGCCTGTTGCATATTTATCTATAATGTTCCTGCACTGTATGATCTCATCAATAACCTCCCAGGTTAATAATTGAACAAGATCTTTGCTTATTCTTTCAATCCATTCCTCGAAAGCTATGGCTTCCTTACCCTCCTGCCCTAAAGTTTGAGGATCACACATTTGATGTGCTAACAATTCAATAAAACCTTGATATTCATCAAGCAATCCTTTACTTCCAGTGGTAACCTTTTGAAATCCTTCAATACATTGCATCAACATATCACCTTCCCACTTCAATTATTTCTTCCATTTTTCTGGTAATAGATCTTCTTGCTCTGATATTAAATTTTCTTGTATCAAATCCTGGACATTAGTATGTATGAGAATTTCAACATTTTGCTTCTCCATACTAACTTGTTCTTGACAAACTTTGCATTCACTTTTGAAGCTTTTATATTTTTCAAACCTGTTGTATGCTTCCTTATATTTCCTTATCGCATCAATAATGAACTCGTCTCCCTGTTTTACCCAGTATTCGATCCATTCTTCAAATACATTCATTTTGTGGCGAACAACTGCAATTGCATCTACTTGCTCTTGTGACATTAATACTAGATGTTTGGGTGATTCTATTTGTGCTTGACTTGATGGAGTCAATGATTTTATAAAATATTCTAAGGTAGCAACCCTTTCTTTCAATTCTCTTTTCTTATTTTTGTATTTTTGTACTCTAGCAACAATGGCATCTAAATTTACTTTTATTTCATCCAACTCTTGCTTCCAAGATGAGTGTCCAAGATTGATGCTTGTTACCTTATACTCCCTAGATGCTATTTCATGTATGTCTTTATCAGATATTGGAGTAGCTTTATGGATGGTTTTGTTACCATATTCATTCTTTTGTATGACATGCTTTGTTTTAGCTCTACGCCTAGGCTTTGGAGTATTTATTTAATGTACAAAACTGCTAAGATCCATAGGCAATATTTCTACTTCCATTGGGAAAGTTGACTCCCTGATCAACCAATTAGGTGCATCATTATCTAAATCTACCTTTGTAACATTCCTTTGTTCCTGATGTTCACTTGATTCAGGAATTTCTTCTCTTATTTCTTTACCTTTATTTGTTGTTTCTTCTGAAATAAGAACTTCCTATGCAATTTCTGGAATAGAGTTAGGATTATTAGGATTTGGCACTGTCTCTTCTATTTGAAGACTTATATTCTCCTATCTATCCAGATGCTCAATATTAGTTTCCTGAGGATTACCTTCTTTGTTTTCTGCTACACCAAGGTTTTCTTTATCTTCAACTTCTCCACCTTGAATTTGTGTAGTCTTCTTTTCAAATTCATCTTCAGCCAAATCTTTATCCAATTTCTCCAAAACTTGTGATTGTTCATTATCATTCAATACATTCCGAGGAAAAGGCTAGGAATCAAAAGTATCTTCAACAACTGTTTCATCAATAGGACCTGCTCTGCAGTCTCTTGTGTTTCCATCTCAAGAATTTTAGGATTCCCCACTTCTGAGGCGAGTGTTCCTTGTATGAATTCTTCTTCTTCAATATTTATAGGGACAAACCCTGTATCAGGAATTTCTTCCACTACTGGTTGTACCATGGGTTTATCTTTAAACTTCTTTTCTTTTACTTTCTCCCATATGGCACCCCATTTATCCATTTGTTCTTTAATTATCACCTCATTTGTCTCAGAAATTTCATCTAAAGCAACAAGAGTTCCTCCTAGTGCTTGTTTCACATTAGCCTACTCCTACTTCTTCAATAACCACATCATTTCTTGGTTTCATTGTGGAGGAGGATACGCCTTTAGTTTTTGCCTTTTTTTTATCCTTATTCGATTTTACATCCATTCGTTTAATAAATGGTTTCATTGAAATTTTAGGCTTTAAAACCTCAGGGGTTTTCTCTTCAATTCTTATACCAAGACCCACTTTACTAGTTCTCCTTTTCTTTCTAGTAGATTCCCCACTCTCAAATGCAACTTCATTTCTTTTTTTTCTCTTCTTATCTTCTGAGAATGTGGGTTCAATTCCTCCTTCCGTCAAAGCTTTACAAAAATCATTAATCTAGTGTTGAGTATGCAACAAAACTGATATATAGAACTCATCAATTGACTTCATTTCTTCACCCTCATAATCTGGGTTTGGAATAGGTTCATCATACACCCTATTTTCATTGTAAGCCTTATTCAACACTTCTCCATCATATTTTTCCAATTGATCTCGAACATCATGAAGCATTAAAATCTAGGCAGACTCTAAAGACAACATTTCATATTTTCTTACTCTTACTTCGTGCTCATCCTCATAATTAAGCCAATAATCTTCTAGATGTTGTGCATTCTCTGGAGTGTAAAAAACTCAAAGTTATATGTTTTCAATTCTTCCTCACACAAGTTAGATAGTCTTAGTGCATTCCACTTGTAATTCCCTAATCCTATAGGAAATCTGTAGGAGGCCTTCTTGTGGGCTTTCTCATAAAGGACATGACATGGCTTCAATTGTCTCACCAATTCTAATAGAACAATCTTATCTATTGGGTACCTGGGCAACATAAATAGATGTCCATCAAATCCTTCAATTCTGATGTAGGAAAATGTAGGGAACTGAATGTACTAGCCTCCCATCAGTCTAATAACACTTTGTGCTTCGAGGGACAATCTCTTGGCTATATCACCCTCCATCGTTCTGACCAACTTCATGGAGAACACATCATTAACTCTCCTATAATTCTCTTTATACCCATGGATAGTGATTTGGGATAAATGAGCATATATCAAACTATTTCCAACCTCCCTACCTAGAGTACCGACCCTTTTCAACTCTTGTTTACTTGTTCTTAGGGCGCAGGAATAAATCACATATGGAGACAAATAAAAACACCTGGTTTTGGGAAATTCTTTTATCTGTTCACATAATTTGTCACTAATCAACTTTCCCCAGTGCATTTGCATGGGAATTTCTAATAGTTTGGATATTATCACGAACATCCAGGGTTCAAATTTACTGGAATCTCTTAAACCATCCATCCTACTTAGCAAAGTAATAATGTCTTGAATTTCTTGGTTGAACATGGACCTTTGGAGTACCTTGGTTTGTGGTGCAATTCGTTCAAGGCACCATTGGGTACTCATAATTTCTCTATTATGAGCTTCGACATTTTGATAAGTCTTGGCCATGGCTTTCATATCAATATTGTACATTTGAGTGAAAAAAGGAAGCCCAAATGTATATGTAATTCCTTTAAGTGTGAGATCAACATAAATTATCCCTTCTTTCTCAATGATTCTTTTATCAGGGTTATAGTTTTATGCAGAAAAAAATGGTCTAGAGCACAAATTAATTAAATACTTGTTATTTAATTAATAAAATCCTAATTCTTCTACTAATATAAATAAATTGATAAATTTATTTATATGGTTCGTTTCCTAAATTCTTCTTTTCCAAAAATCACTTTCCCCTTAAATTAATTAAATGCACAAATTAAATAATTTGTTATTTAATTAATTTCCCTCTTCCATTTGAATTTGAATTTTTAATTCAAATTGGCACATGTCTCCATATTTCTTCTAACCACCTCCAACTCATCCTCCACCTCATCATATGCCACACATTTTCATTTATTTCTAATTTTAAATTAGGAATATTCTCTCCAACCTCTCAACCTCCTAACTTCCTGGGAGACACATGGCTCCTTTTGTAAATTGATGCTCTTGGACACTTGGAATATTGACTCTTCCAAATGGAGCAACCTCCATGAATTACTCTAACCTCTTTGTGCTCAACTGTTGATGCCTCAGGATCACAATCTTGACCGTTCATCACTACCACATCATCTCAAGCCTAGAAAAATCTATAAATAGAGGGCATTTCTACAACTTTTCATATAGATTTGGAAGATAAACTTATGCTAGAGAAATTGAGAACAAAATTGAGAGAAATTGAGAGTTTGCATTTTCATATAGCATGGGCATTATGGCATTTTTACTTTGGATTACTTTAGTATTGTATTAGATTTTATTGTTTTTCATAGCATCACATTAGAATTGCATCTTCAATCATAGTATTCATCTTACCATCATTTCAATTACAACATCTCATCATCAGATCATTCAACCTTTAAGCATCAAAAATACAAAAATACAGTGATGTAGGCATGTAGTTTGCATTGTACAATATCTTCTCGTTTCTTAGGTTGTCATGTTTGTAGATTCATGTGCAACATTTAATAGATCTGAGAGAATGAATTTTGAAGCTCCTTAAGACTAGAGAACCATGGAATGATTTGAAAGGATAGCAGTAGCAATTTAATTTTTTTATTTCTATTTCTTTTATGAAAAACGTTGCATGGATGTGTGTGTTTAGTTTTATTAACTAATTACTCTCATTGACACATTTTAAAACCACCCATAAATTGGCGCCCACCGTGGGGACTCGCCCCATCTTTAATCTATTTTTTGTTGAGTTATTCTTCGTAGGTTCCGTGGAAAATTCTAAAGTAGCGCATTTGAATTTTTCTTTGGCACATCTAGAAAATTCATCGGCGCATTGAGTTCCTATTTTGGCGCATCTAGCGGTTGTTCTGGTGCATTTGGCTTCTATTTCAGCGCATCAGGTTACTGTTTTGGCGCATACAGTTGTTCATGCAGTGCATCAAGGGGTTTTAATTTTTATTTTGTTTTTTTGCAGTTTACTGCATTCCATTTATCATTTAGCACATTCGGTCTCTCTTTTAGCACATTCAGTAGTTTAGCGCATTCAGTCTGAGTTTTAGCGCATTTGGTTACCGTAATGGCGCATCTAGTTTTTAGGGTAAATTTTCTAGATTCCAAAAAAAAATCTGTGCTTTTATGTTTTGTAGGAACCTTGTACACAGTTAGAGACTTTGCTGAAACAAATAAAGAATTTTGTCAAAGAACAATGGACTGAAACTACTGAAAATTGGTTGTAGGGTTGAAATCTATTTGTCATTTCCTTTGGTTAGGGATCTAGCATAATTAGGAGGGATAAATTTACACCATGCTTCTTGTGTTTGGAATGGTAGGTGTGTATGCACTCCCCTTAACTAGGTGATCAAAAACCAGAACCATTCATTTTATTTCATTTTGAACCTTAGAGGGTCTACCTCCCTGATTCAAAAGGAGGGAATGACCCAACCGGGAACATGCTAAAGCCAAGCGACTTCCACCCGGGATATAAATGTGGGTACTCAAGGAAAGTTTGAGTATCAAAAGGATTGTTCCGACAAGAAGGTAAGCAATGGTCTCTTGTTGTATGGATGATCCCCCACAAAAAAAATGCCCCTACTAAAACCCCTTTGTTGTAGTAAGCCAAAAATTTCCCTTATCTATTCTTTGGTGCAGCAATGGTCGTTGCCAAGGCATCCACATTCTCACAATTATTAGTAGAGGTGAAAAACTTTCCATGGGAGATTCATGGGATTTTGAAGCTTGGTTGATCCAAGAAGTGAGTGCAATGTAAGGGGGAGCTTGTGTGGCCAAGCTTCTAAATCACCCACTAAGAATAAGTGCGGTTGGAGTAAAATCCACGTGGAATTCAAAAGAATATTGTCTTACACAACCTAGGATTGTGCTTGTTTGATGTGTCTTTACCAATGTATTTTTAAACCAATATTCAAGAAAATATCACACAAACATGTTCAACTATTGATTCAGAAGAAAATCCAAACCAAACAATCCAAAATTCACTACTGAACCTAGAAAAATCCATCAAACTGCCAAAAACCAAAAAGCATTTTTCTAGATCAGCGCATCCATCTGCTGCCCCGGTGCATACATTACATATTTTAGTGAATCCATCTATTGTTCTAGCATATACCTTGCATAGTTTAGCGCATCCATTGACTTCCCCAATGCATCCCTGCCATAATTTAGTGCATACATTCTTTGATTCGGCGCATATGTCCATTCAAACCCTTTTGGTGCCTCCATTTACTGTTCTAGTGTATAAATACCATTCCCTAGTGCATCCATACCATTCTTTGGCACATTTGGCCCTTTTCATAACCCATTTGTACTATCCCATAACACATCCAACTTTTAGCGCATTTGGACACTGTTTTAGCGCATCCAGTAAATTTGCAAACAAAAAGCTAAATTTGACCTCCCATTTGTCAATTGACACCCAATTTGGGGATTCCTTCTCAAAAAAAATTCCTTCCTCATCCCAAAATTTCTTTTAACTTGTTGAAAATAGCATTCTCAAGTGAAAATCCCTCAACAAAACTTTGATTAAACATTCCAAAAGTGCCTCATCATCACACCTACTTTCTGACTTATCAACTGAGTTTCCCCCATTAGGATTTATCATCCTTTATCAAGATTCATCATCCTTCATCTCGAAGAAAAATGTTGCTAAATCAGATTTTAACCTTACTCTTTGGCACTACCCAAAACTTTGATCAAAGCTTAGAAAATTCTCATCACTTGTATGCCCATTTTAACGAGATTGCAAAAGAAAAAACTTGAGCAAAAATAAATCAAAAATCAAAATACCATGGCTGAAAGAGAGGAAAACCCTTTTTCGGAATTCGTCAAGATAAGGTAGAAGAAATAATAGATGAAACCATAATACAAACGCAACAAGACACCAATTTTCATAAATTCATGGAGAGGATCTTTGAAAAAGAGGGTGAGAAATACCTTTTGATGTTAGCAAACCAAGGAGTCAAACTACCCGATGATTTTGATATCACAAAATTACAAAAAAATCCTAAGAGGATAGAAACCGAAATACCAACTGAAAAGAAAAAATGAAGCAAGGAGCAATTACCCCATGGATGCCTTAACACAACAAATAAAAACCCTCCAACAACAAATGCAAAACATACAAACTGGAACCACTAAGATGTACTCAATATAGGATATATTCCCCTACCCTTTTGATCCAAGTGTCAACATGATACCATTCCCCAAACATTGTGAATTCCCCAAATTTGACAAATACAATGGAAAGAGAGATCCCATCGATCATGTAAGAGAATTTAGAGCTATGAGCCTTGAATTTTCCCATGAAGACACTTACTTGATGAGATTATTCCCACACAATTTGGGAGGGAAATGTATGCAATGGTTCTCACAATTACCTCCAGGGATCAAATCTTTTGAGAAATTAGTCAACAAGTTTATCACCCAATACTCATATAATATTCAACATGAAATCACAATGAAGGACCTTTGCAATGTCAAACAAAAGAAATGGGAATCATTTCTAGTATTTTTACAAAGGTGGAGAAGGTTATTTGCAAGATATCCCCATCCCATACCACAAAAAGAAAAGATGGAGGTGTTTATTGACAACTTAAATGATGACATGACTTATAGGATTGAATTACAATGTCCTCCAACTTTTGAAAAAATAATTAAAAATGGTATCAAAATTGAGGAAGCCTTGGTCAAGAGGGGAACCTTGAAAATTTACAACGAAAACAACTCAAACAATTCCTCCAACAATGACAAACCAAAGTTTTGGCAAAAATACAAGAACAATGGCAATGATAATTCAGTTGGAACGCATAATGCCAAACTGGTTTTCAATCTATTAGGAGTCACAACCAAGACCAATCCAACCCCTAATCAAAACAACACCAACCAGAACACAAATTAGAATAGCAATCAGAATAATAACCAAAATAACCCTCCACCTAAACTACCATACCAAACATCAAAAAACCACAGAAAGTTTACACCTTTGGGTCAATCATATGAATCTGCATTAAAAGAACTTATTGCAGAAAATCTTATCACTCTACCCGACACCCAAGGTTTTGAACCCAAAGTAAAATCATCATGGTGGAACGAGGCTCACTTTTGTGAATTTCATTGATGCAAAGGTCACGAAAACAAGACAGTGTAATCGTAAACGTGACCACAAGGGCACAAACCAAATATTTTTTAAAAGGGAGCACTTCTAAAACACCTGATGCCCCATCTCATAAATATAACATTGTTGATTAGCTCCAAAAAATTTCCGCACAAATATCAATATTGGAGCTCCTTAAAATCTCACCAGCCCACAAGGAGATCTTGGAAAAATCCCTAGTTGATACAATAGTACCAAACGATTTGGAAGTCTACACTTTCCAAGCCATAATGAGACATCTAGTTGTGCCTCATTGCTTATCCTTTTCAAAAAATGATGGCATATCTCTCACCCATCCTCATAACACAACTATCTGGATATTGAGGTCCTAATCCATAAAATTCATGTCAAGCGCGTCCTAATAGACAAAGGAGCCAGTCTTAATATATGCACTTTAAAGCTTCATGTTCATGCACTAGGGTTCTCTTAAAATGCAGTAGATGCAAGGTAAAATATCACCATCAAAGAATATGATGATGAGGAAAGAGCTTTAAAGGGATTGATAGTATTACCAATTAAGGTAGGGCCTATTCAAAAAGATGTGGTTTGCTAAGTTTTGGATAAGGATTTGACATATAATATATTCTTGGGTCATCCTTGGATCCATGAAATGTAGGCTGTCCCTTCAACATACCATCAATGTTTGAAATTTCCTTGCAATGGGCAAGAGATTACCATTCCTGCTGATTCTAATAGTCCCCAACATTGTAACACCCTTAAAGTGGTCTAGGATGTATTTGTGCCTCATAACCGAGAATCTCCTGATTCCACCTCTGACACCTCCAATAATCCAAGTCAAGCCAATCCCTTGACAAAATTGCTAGCCACGTCCTCCAATGAAGTAAGCCACCCAATTTCCTCATCCAAAAAACTCAAGAAAAAGGAAGAACCTAGCCTCTCTACATCTACCAATCCTAAAGCCCAGCTTAATACCTTGGCCAAACAGTTTGAGAAGAAAGTCTAGGTCAAAGACAAAGGTGTAGGTGAATACTCCATCGAACAATCTCTCTGCCTCTCAAATTTACTTTCACCAAAATTCCATGGTCAACCATCAACCTCATCACAATCAGTCTCATAACCTATCACACTTTTTGATGGTCAATTCATAAAAGCAACAACTCAAGCAAAGGAATCTTATGACAAAAACATTTTGAATTGGCTTTACAAGGATGAAAATGATTCTCAAGCAGCAATAGCTAATGTCCAAACCACTCAATATGGCAAAGGATTCTCAATATTGGAAAAAATGGGCTATGAGGGACACAGACCTATTGGAAAAAGGAAAGAATGTATCATAGAACCCATCCAACCCATTATAACAAATCCAAAAGACAAAACAAGGTTGGGTTATAAAGATCAAAAGGATGAAGAAACAAAGGAGGACCTAAAGCAGAAGGTTGTTGAAAGGATCCTACAGCTCCAAGAAAGTGACCACTATGAAAATGATTCCAATAAATATGAATTGGATTCGCTATCGGAAGAGTCATGTCATGATAAGGACATTGATGTGATACACAAGTATACCCCCACACTTGAGGAGGGATGAAGCTCCGGGTTACGACTATTTGAATTAGGATCACAAAATATCAATGGCTCGAGTGAAGATGACCAAAATCCTAGCAAGATAGATCACTTGGAAGAGAGTAACATCATAGAAATTTACCTTTCCATGGTATTTTTTGATGACAATGTTTCCATTAGGACCCTTATGACCTATGACCTGAACCCATCTGATAATCCCCTACCATTGGTACATCTTGAACTTATAGATTGGGACCAAACTGACCCTACTGATATCCCCACCTTTTCAAATGATGAGGCCGTCATCAATTTCCTTTGTGTTGTTACTCCTAAAATGGGTTCCACAATTGAACTTCATAACGAAGCTTCTAGACAAGGGAGTGCCAAATTTCCTACCTGCAAAATGAATGAAAAAAAAGAAGGATTTGATGGTGAAAACCATTCCATGGAAGTATCAGATCAAGAAAGAATAAAAATAAAGAGTGCATTGAATGGTGAAAACCTCTCCGAGTCGTCGAAGGATGGGAAATTTGACACTCTTTCTGAGCACTTCCAAGAAAGATCCAAAGTCTTGATCGAGCCAATGCAATCCATCAATGTCGATAATGCAGAAATAGTGAAAACTCTCCATCTGGTAGAATCATTGACAAAACAAGAGAAGCCTAATTTTATCAAATTCTTTGAAGAACGACAAATCAAATTTTCTTGGTCATATGTAAACATGCCAGGGATAGATCCATATCTCATCATGCATCATTTATCCCTCCCTTCAGGAGTTAAACCAGTCAAGAAAAAGTTAAGAAAAATACATCCCCACATTGCCTTATTGGTGAAGGCTGAACTAAAGAAATTATTGGATGTAGGATTCATTAGACCGAGTGATTATGCAGAGTGGATATCCCACATTGTACCTATTTCAAAGCTTGATGACAACATACATATTTTTACAGACTTCAGAGATCTCAACAAGGCTTGTCTCAAAGATGATTTCCCCTTGCCAAACATTGATATCATTGAAAAATTAATAGAAGGTCATGGCATGTTGTCACTAATGGATGGATTTTCTAGTTATAATAAAATCAAGATAGCACCTGAAGATCAGGATAAGATGACTTTCAATTTCCCATGGGGAACCTTCTGTTGGAACGTCATGCCCTTCAAATTGAAGAATGCAGGAGCCACATACCAAAGAGTTATGACAACCATATTTCATGACATGATGCATACCTTCATGGAAGATTATGTGGATGACTTGTTAGCCAAGTCTTACACTAGAGAAGGACATCTGTAGATACTAGACAAACTCTTCACCAGACTAGAGAAGTTCAACGTTCGCCTGAATCCAAATAAATATGTGTTTGGGGTAACATCAGCAAAGCTACTAGGATATATAGTGTCAGAAAAAGGTATTGAGGTAGACCCTGCAAAAATAAAAGCTATCATGGAAATGCCACCTCCAAAATATATCAGTCAGTTAAGATCCCTTCAAGGCAAATTCTAGTCAATCAAAAGATTCATATCACAACTGGCCGATAAGACTCATCCTTTTACCCACTTATTGCACAAGAATGTTTCCTTTTGATGGGATGAGAAATGTGAGGAAAATTTTAATCAATTGAAGAAATACTTAATGATTCCACCTATCCTAGCACCACCAGTAGAAGGAAAGCCTATCTTATTATACATAGCCACAACTGATCGATCATTGGGATATTTGTTGGCACAAGAAGATTCAGCAGGAAAATAAAGATCAATCTATTACATAAGTAGAACTCTAAATGGTTATGAAATCAACTATACATCCATTAAGAAAGCCTGTCTAGTAGTAGTGTTGACTATGCAAAAATTGCAACACTATATGTTGACTCACACAATAAAACTCATAGCCAAGATAGATCCTCTGAAATATGTCCTTGGCAAAGCAAATCTGATAGGAACGTTAGCCAAATTGGAGATGATACTCAGTGAATTTGACATCCAATATGTCGACAAAAAAGAAATTAAAGGAAAAGTTATTGCCAATCAACTGGTTGATGCACCAATTCATGATGATTATCCCTTGTACGTGAAGTTTCCAGATGTTGATGTCTTCACTGTAATAGCACAACAATGGGTACTATATTTTGATGGCTCATATACTCAACACAGATCAGGAGTAGGAATTATATTCATCACTCCCCTAGGGCACACTATTCGAAAATCCTATAGATTAATGTTCCCTTGCACCAAAAACATGGCATAATATGAGGCCCTCATCATTGACATCAAAATAGCAGTAGAATGGAAAATAACAGAGTTGTAGGTCTATGGGGATTCTCAACTAGTCATTAATCAGGTCAATGATGATTACCAAAAAAAGGATGATAAACTGAGGCCCTATAAAATAATGATTGATGATTTCAAGAAATATTTTGTTGACATCAAATTTTCTCAAATCCCAAGGGTTGACAACAAATTTTCTGACACTATGGCTACCATTGTTTCTTTACTCCAAATTATAGAAAAATGAAGCCATTATGAGTTCATGGTGAAAAAACTATTTACCCTCACTTATGACGATCTTGAATCCTAATTCATATGCCACCTACTTGATGTTGATACCTCAATCTATGAAAATATCTATACCTACTTGAAATATATTATCCTTCCTCTCGATCTCTCCCAAAACCAAAAAACAAATTTCATTTGCCAAGTTGCTTGTCATACCCTTATAGCAAATGTACTCTACCGACGAGGTCTTGATGGAACTCCCTTATACTGTCTAGAATGCAACGAGTCTGAAATAGCTTTACAAGAAGTCCATGAGGGTATCTGCGATACTCATTCAAGTGGTCTAACCCTTGCTAATTAACTCCTCCATTTGGGATACTATTGGCTGACTATGGAGAGAAAGTCCTTCCAATTTGTCAAGAAGTGTCAGAAATATCAAATCCACGGTAATATTATCCATGCACTAGCACAAGAGTTGCAGCCCTTCACATCAACATGGCCATTTTTTCAGTGGGGATTAGATCTTGTAGGAAAAATTCACACTTCTTCATCCAATGGACACAAGTTCATAATTACAGCCACATAATACTTTACCAAGTGGGTCGAAGTCATTCCTCTATCCACCATCACAAGAAATAAAATCTCATCATTCATCTTGAACTACATCATCTGTAGGTATGGTATCCCTCAGTCCATTGTCACTGATAATGGTAGACCTTTGAAGAATTAGGATGTGCAAGAACTCTGTGAAAGGTTCCATATCTAGCATCAGTTTTCTATGCCCTATTACCCTCAAGGGAACGACCAAGTAGAGGCCTCAAACAAAACCATCCTGAAGATCTTAAAGAAAACCGTCAATGATGTTGGACGTGATTGGCATATCCAACTGAACCTTGATTTGTGGGCCTATCATACAAGCATCCGCACTCCCACAGGTGCCACACCATATTCTTTGGTCTATGGATTTGAAGTTGTCTTTCCTATTGAGGTTGAGATACCATCACTCTATGTGTCCTTAAAAGGTTTCATTTCAGATGAAGATTACCGTGTGTCTAGATTACAAGAGCTGGAATTGTTGGATGAACATCGTCAACTTGCAGTGGATCACATGAAGGCCTATGAACATAGAATGTATAGAAACTACAATCACAAGGTCAAACATAGGACATTTCAAGTAGGTGATCTGGTATTGAAAGAAAATCCCCGAAATCAGCAGGAGCGTGAAAAGAAAGGAAAATTTGAGCCAAATTGGTTAGGTCCTTTTGTTATTGTGTTAGTGTTTTGATCGGGGGTATATCAATTGTCTACACTAGAAGGTGATCTATTTGAAAAACCAATGAACAACCTTCATCTAAAAAAATTCTACACATAATGTAGCTAGTGCATGCCTTAAAGTCCTGATAAAATCATTAAAAAAGCTAGAAAAAGTCTTGAAAAAATAATAAAAAGTCAGAAAATGTCCTGAAAAAATGGTCGCCCCAATGAAAATCTGGAAAATAGGCGTTTGGGTGACAACACAAAAAAAATATACAAAAATACAAAAAAAAAAGGTGAAAAATAAAAATAAATCATTACCTTGGTGAAAACCTGGCAAACAGGTGTCTTGGTAACAACAAAAAAATCATAAAATTTGAAAAAGTGCAATAAAATCAAGTAGTGAAAACCTGGTAAATAGGTGCTATTTGTGATAAGTCAGCTTCTCCATCTATTTGAGCATGTGTTGACCATCCGCTTTTCGCTACCACTACACATTCATGCCTATTATACAATGAGCTTCATGTCCATATCTGGTTGTTGTGGTCGTGTCCCACCTCGGCTTGGTTTTGATTGTGCATATCCATAATAAATTTGGTTTTTTTCTCACTGGGGGCAAACAACCATTGAGCTTAAGAAACCAATAGGTAAATAAACAACAAGGAAAACTTGATGAAAAACAACAATCATCCCAACCAATAAAGAGAATATCAATCATAGTCAATCAAACAATCAACCATCTAAATCAAGCAACAAGATAAATCAATTCAAATCTCATTGGATCATCTTCTGAATCATGGTTGGATCACTTTAGCACATAGGTTCAATTGATGTATCTTGATTGTTGTTATCATTTCTCAGGAGTACCTCGATGATGTCATGAACTAGAGGGGCTATGATTGAGAATGATATTTTTCTTTGTCTATTGTTTGTGAGTCAATCATTACTACTATGCAAATTATCGCGGGAAATTCTCTACAAAGTATCATTGATGACATTCTAAATGTGCACGCACTACTGTATTTGACTCCAATTTCTGATGAGAGTTTGTTGGAATATCAACAATATATTGTCGGAATACCGACGAACCACTGAAATAATTTCTATTGCTAATTTTTTGTCGACTAGCTTTAAAACGTCGAAATCATGACGTAGCTTCGTCGATTGCCACCATGAAAAAGGGCCCTTCTATTCATCAGAATATCGATGGACAATTTGTCGATCTAGTGATGAACTGTAGCCAGAACACAAGTGGCATGCCTTTGCCAAAGTGTCAGATCAACAACATAAGTTCGTCAAACTTGCGATGAAATAGGCAACTCGTTACGACGAAAGTCTTGCAGACGTATTGCAAATTCGTCAAATGCTTTTGGAGGTTCATCAAAAGTTTGACAAAAAAGGGAAGCCATTATGACGAAAGTTTCGTCGAACGTATTTCAAATTCGTCGAACGAATTGCAAATTCGTCAGACGCTTTTGGAGGTTCGTCGAAAGTTCGACGAAATAATGCAGTTATAAAAAAAAAAACTATTCATTCAAATGAATTACCTCCAGTGAATTTTGGGGCAATATCACCACTAATAATAAATTACTATTTAATTTTAGGGATCCTTTAGCCTTAAATATGGCTTTTATCTATTGCCATTGATTATCTTTTTAATCGGATGGTTGTGAGTTGATTCCACGACCTAATACGCATGTGCCTTTTCAAAGGCTTATTGAGGCATGAAATTTGTTTTGGGCCACATGATTAAATCTAATCATGTGGCCCAAAACAAATTTTGTGCCTCAACAAGCCTTTTAAAAGGCACATGCGTATTAGGTCATAGAATGAACTTGTAGCCGTTCGATTTAAAAGCTAATCAATGGTATTGACCTTGTTTTCACTCCTCGGCCTAACCTAGATTCAATACCATCAGCCTAACAATGCTTAATCAGCGGAACCCCCATCAAAGTCCTGTCGATGGCCCAATGAAAATAGCTGACAACCTAGTATCGGTGTAAGAAATACTCTATTGGGATGAATCCTAAGGTGCTCTCCTGATATATCGATAGAGTCAAGTTGTCAACAAAAGTAACCATGAATTATAACCATGGGCATGAATTATCTATTGCCATTGATTAGATTTTTAATCAGATGGTTGTGAGTTGATTCCGCGACCTAATACGCATGTGCCTTTTCAAAGGCTTATTGAGGCCCAAAAAAAAATTCGTGCCTCAACAAGCCTTTTAAAAGGCACATGCATATTAGGTCATAGAATAAACTTGCATCTGTCTGATTTAAAAGCTAATCGATGGTATTGACCTTGTTTTCACTCCTTGGTCTAACCTAAATTCAATACCATTGGCCTAACAATGCTTCATCAGTGGAACCCCCATCACAGTCCTGTCGATGGCTCGATGAAAATAACTCACAACCTAGTATCGGTGTAACAATACTCTATCGGGTTGACTCCTAAGGTGCTCTCCCGATATACCGATAGACTCAAGTTGTCAACAAAATTAACCATGGGCATGAATTATCTATTGCCATTGATTAGCTTTTTAATCGGATTGCTATGAGTTGATTATGTGACCTAATACGCATGTTCCTTTTCAAAGGCTTATTGAGGCCCAAAATTTGTTTTGGGACACACGATTAAATCTAATCATGTGACCCAAAACAAATTTCGTGCCTCAACAAGCCTTTTAAAAGGCACATGTGTACTAGGTCACAGAATGAACTTGCAACCATTCAATTTAAAAGCTAATTGATGGTATTGACCTTGTTTTCACTCCTTGGCCTAACCTAAATTCAATACCATTGGCCTAACGATGCTTCATCAGCAGAACCCCCATCATCACTCCCAATGATGGCCCAATGAAAATAGCTCACAACCTAGTATCGGTGTAACAATACTCTATCGGGCTGACTCCTAAGGTGCTCTCCCGATATACCGATAGAGTCAAGTTGTCAACAAAAGTAACCATGAATTATAACCATGGCCATGAATTATCTATTTCCATTTATTATCTTTTTAATCAGATGGTTGTGAGTTGATTCTGTGACCTAATACGCATGTGCCTTTTCAAAGTCTTATTAAGGCCCGAAATTTGTTTTGGGCCACATGATCAAATCTAATCATGTGGCCCAAAACAAATTTCATGCCTCAACAAGCCTTTTAAAAGGCACATGCATATTAGGTCACAAAATAAACTTGCATCCATCCAATTTAAAAGCTAATCGATGGTATTGACCTTGTTTTCACTCATTGGTCTAACCTAAATTCAATACCATTGGCCTAACAATGCTTCATCAGTGAAACCCCCATCACAGTCCTGTCGATGGCTCGATGAAAATAGCTCACAACCTAGTATCAGTGTAACAATACTCTATCGGGCTGACTCCTAAGGTGCTCTCCCGATATACCGATAGAGTCAAGTTGTCAACAAAAGTAACCATGAATTATAACCATGGGCATGAATTATCAAATGCATAAAGTATATTGGGGGAACTATGGTGCATCAAGGACATATTATCTAGCTTCCCACCTATAGAACGAAGGATGGGTGTCCACTGGTGGAGAGGGTGGCCATCGATGAATGAAACGTCTTAGGTCTACAATTTGCAATTGTGACTATCTAAATGGAAAGAAAATTAGAAAATTGTAACCAACATTTAAGTGGAAATAATTAAAAGTAACCACACTTTTTTCATGGTTGAACCAATTTAAGTGGAAATAATTAAAAGTAAATGAGGTTGATCAGAAAACATACTAATCTAGTGGAAGATGACATATTTCATGAATGATTGGCAATAGTGAACGGTGGAGATCAAACAAAGCTTTGATTGGACGTCTTTCTAGGAGCTTGGTGTGAATATTGTAGATTCCATTCTTGATTCTCTGGAATTACACAAGCGGTGTACCTGAAAGCCTTATCGTTGTGAGTGAACATCATCGATATGAAACTTAGGGATGTCCCCTCGATACAATGATGACCTTCCTATTGAATGGAAAAAGTGACATCGCCAGGACCTTAAAGAAGGTTAGGGCCAAAGTGTCAATCAAAGTTGTGATGGCTATCATGTAAGATTAAATGTTTGTATGGGTTTTCAGTTGTAGTTCACTTTGGGTGGCCACCTAGATAAAAGGAGGGTTGTCAACTTGAAGTCATTTTATGATCGTCATGATGAAAACCTATGTAATAGGTGCCTATTTTGGGTTGTATTTTGAGTTCCACTAATGGAACTATTTTTTCAGTTTTGTATTTAAATATGCTACAACCATAGTTTTTCTTCCTAATTCTTTCCTCTCGGTATGCATTTTGAATCAGGTTTTGTAATATTTTATAGTAATTATAATAATATAATATAATGGCTATGCCATTTTTTCTAAAATAAAAATATTAAACTACACACTAGAATCTAATTTTGTGGAAAATGAGAAATTTGGTGAGAAAAAGTACTTGCAATGCATCTTGGATACTTAGCTAGTGTACTAAAAAATAGAATTGCAAACCCAAAATTATTCTCACTCTAGAAATTCAATAGAAAAATACAGAATGTTATCTTGGATACTTAGCTCTTAGACAATCAATAAAACAATATGAGTGTGATTATGAATGGTTTTACCTGGTCCCACTCTTGATCTCCATGTTTGAGAGCCTTCTCTTTAAGACCCCATGAATCTACTTTGATCCATTGTTGTCAAAAGAGATATTAATGTGTAAACAAGGAGCCACATTTAGACAAACTGGTTGTTGATTTCTTTAAGAAATTTAGAGACTACAAAAAGAAGATACATGATGGGGATCATGTGGGCTTTCTAGAGAAAGCACTACAATATGGCCTCGAGTAGCAATAATTTTTTTTGGATTAGCTTCACAGTAAATCCTAACAACATGACATTGAGGCTCCTCTTCATTAAGTTGATGGTATGAAGAACCAAATCCATATCCTCCTTGAGATACATATCATATTGAATAGAAAAACACAGTGACATAAGCAATTTGAATTCTGAGATAAAGCCTCCAAACCCTCTATGGAAACATGACTTTTACCAGATAATCAAAATTTTAAATTTAAGTAATACCCAATAAAAATAATTCCATACAATGCAGCTACACACGAAACTTACAGATGGAATTGTCTTCCACGTTTGACTCTCCTTCTTATTCCATTTGAAGAGGACAACCTCTACCCCTTGATTCAGCTATGTAAGTTTACCATTAACAAATAAAAATATTTATAGCACAAGAAACAATCCTCACCCATCTAAGCAAGCACATGTAAGACAAGCCCAAAAATATAATTTTATCACAATCATGTTAAGATTAAATCCTTATAATCAATCACAGTAACTGGAAAGTATTAATTGGATTAGTAAGAAGAATCAAATAATTAGGGTTGGGCACTATATAAACCACTACTATCACAACTATTGAAACATGCTCAGGTACTGGGTCCTCTCCCCTAGATTAAATTAAGGAAAACATTATTGTAAATACAATATGTATAGAAGAATATGAATGTAAAGGAAAATGGATATTAGCAAAATATAAATGTAAATAAAAGTAGTGTGAGTAGAAAATGAATCTAAATTGGTCTTGAACAAATAAAATCATACCCAATTAATATTAAGTTCAACTGACCTTGTACTCATTTCCATTGCCAATCTTGAAGGTTACTTTGATGCCTTCTACAGAAACTCTTTGGCCACAAGGAAAGAGAAGACGGGAATACCAAGTGTATATTGATGACTTCCTGACAATCAAAAAGAAACAAGCAACCGGTCAACCCTTTTAGAATAGAATAATCTTATGAATTGATTTTATTTGTTTTACTGACTAATGGATAGTGGACCTAGTTCTCTTGAATTGAGATACTACTAAGATGTGTTGACTGGTGATTTTAGACTACCGATATTCTAGTTCAATCTTTATAAGTTAATTTTGTCTTAAATATATTCAAGATAACTCTACAAAAAAAATCCCTAATCTCTTAGAAATTATGTAGATTATTTTGTTAATACTTCTCCATTTTGATATTTTCTTTGAAAAAATCATAGAAAGATATGTAATGCCATATTTGAAACTTACATATTTTAATTTTACTAGTTTTGTAATTATAGGATATGATTCCAACAATTGTGAAACGCATTGGAAATATGATGGATGAATGAAGTAAACTATGCAGTTAAGGTGTAAAGCCAAATTCCTTAACCCTTGCCAACATCCTTCTTGCTTGTTCTATAACATGTGCTTTGGAATAGGGCATGAAAATCCATCTAAGTATAATGAAAAGGAGATTTTTGTTAGATATTATACCACAGTAAATTGAATGAATGTAAGTAGAGAAATTTTTGCATACCTGCAAATGGTACAAAATTTCATGGTTAAGTGGAAGCCTCCCATCAACAACAAGATCCAAATATCCGTGTATCTATCTCAATTGAGCCTCTAAACCCTTCAGAGCTGTCAAATTTTCCACTAACCTGTTATGCACAAAAGTCAAATTTTAGAGCTATGTCACCACTAAAAACAAAAGAAACAGAGCTTTGAAACCAAATCCACACACAACACAATGTTCATAGTGAAAATTTAGCACTTTCTTTCATCTTTTCATATTGGTTTCATGCTTCAAATGATGCATTTCTTATATTGAAAAGTGCATTACCTTATTGAGCTTCTCTTTGTTTCAAGAATAGTTTAATATTCTCTAATTAACAGAGCCAACCATGTGAAGGTTGAAGCTCATTTGGCCCCTCCTCCCCCCCTCACATCACTCTCAATTCTCCATACCCAATCATATAAAATTAATCATTCATTCATCCATTAATAACATATAACATTCATTCATTCATCCTACATTAATAACATATAACATTCATTCATTAACATATTCACATTCATTCATTCATCCATTAATAACATATAAAATTCATTCATTAACATATAACATTCATTCTTTCGATTTTTACATATTATCAAAAATATGGTTGTCATAATATGATTACAATCACTTTATTTTTGTTTCTTTTTTGCAGCTAAAAAAAGTTGAAGTGGAGTATCATTTTCAAAATCATTTGTCCCCCTTCAGTTGTTATGAATTCTTCTCGTTATCTTAATGTATGCCTAGTCATGTACTCACTGTTGGAGTTGAGAAGATACAACACCACAGAAGTCCAAAAGATCTTTGCAAGCAAATAACCTGTTACAAGGAGAAACAAAGAGAAGCAACAAAGGAAATGCTCAAGAATGTGGAGCAATGTATTCACCTGAAAATGTAAAAATGAATAATGTACAAAAGATAGTTTTCAACTACATATAGATGAAAACCCTAAAAAGGAAAACCCTAGGCTTGCACAATAATAATTAATAAAGTAATTAATTATTATGCACCTAATGTTAGCTTAAGTGAAAAAGAGTTAAAAGGAAACTTTACATAATTAAACAAATATTGTTTAATTAATAAAGTAAATGTCCAATTACTCTAACACCCCCCCTTAAGATAGACATAGGGAGAAGCTAAAACCTAGAAGAAGCTACTAAAAGCAAAAGCAATGGGTCCCGGCAACAAGGCTAGATCAGGTACCCAAGTACAATGAAATCTCTATGAAACGGAGAAAAGGAGAAAAACCAGTGGGAAAAACTCCTCTCCAAAAAGAGATAGAACAACATGCTGAAAGAAACATGAAGGAAGGAAGGCCTCATAAAGACCCCCCAAGGACAACTTCCTTCACCCCAAGCATAGAGCGCAACTGAAGATAGCGCGGAGATGCAAAAGGTTTCGTGAAGATGTCTGCAACCTGCTCGGCAGTGGGAACATACTCCAAGATGAGAGAACCATCCTGAATCAACTGTCTGATGAAATGCATATGAAGCTCAATGTGCTTCATCCGCTGATGCTCCACCGGGTTGCGCAAAATGTGTATAGCACTCTAATTGTCACACCAAAGAATAGTGGGACTATCAGGAGGAAAATCAAACTCAGTCATCAATTGACGAAGCCATAAAATCTCCTGACTAGTGAACACTGCAGCTCGGTACTCAGCCTCTGTAGATGATAATGCATGAGCAGTCTGCTTCTTGCACGACCATGTGATAGGACCAGAGCCAAGACAAAAAACAAAGCCAGAAGTAGACTTCCGATCATTGACATCACCAGCCCAATCTGAGTCAGTGTAGCCAACAATGTGAGGATCCCCTAATGTGTAGTGAATGCCATATGAAGTGGTGCCCTGAATGTACCTCAAAATACGCTTGGCAGCTTGCCAATGACTCTCATGAGGATCATGTGAGAATCAAGAGACAAGACCAACCGCAAAGGAAAGATCAGGATGAGTGTGAGTCAGGTACAACAAACTGCCAACCAACTGCCTGTAAAGTGTAGCATCTACTGAAGGGGTGGGGCAAGTAGTAGTCAAAACAACCCCTGACTGAAAAGGTGTGGGGGTAGGCTTGCAATCAAGCATGCCAAAGCGCTGAAGCATATCAAAAGAATACTTCTGCTGGTAAATGGAGATCCCCTCTGAAGACTGAATCACCTGAAGACCAAGGAAATAGTGCAGAAGGCCAAGATCTGTCATCTCAAACTGCTCCATCAAGGCTAGCTGAGAATTCTGAATCATAGAGGATGAGCTACCTGTGATGAGAAGATCATCAACATATAGCACAAGAATCAGGATCTCACCCTCAAGATGCTGAATATAGACCGTGTGATCAGAATGACAACGAGTGAAACTAGTGGAGAGCAAAAAAGAGTCCATCTTCTCATACCAAGCCCGAGGGGCTTGTTTGAGACCATATAATGAACGCTGAAGTCTGCAAACCAAAGAAGAATCATGAACAAATCCCTGAGGCTACTCCATATAGATCTCCTCCTGTAGGTCACCATGTAAGAAGGCACACTTCACATCCATTTGAAAAATGAGCCATCCTCTAGAAGCTGCAAGTGATAATACAAAGCGAATAGAATTCATCTTGGCGACAGGGGCAAATGTCTCAGAGTAATCAATACCCTCAACCTATGAGAAACCCTTCGCAACAAGATGTGCTTTGTACTTATCAATAGAACCATCAGCAACATACTTGGTGCGATACAACCATCGGCACCGAACCATCTTTCTGCCCTTAGGAAAGGGACAGAGATCCCATGTATTATTCCTCATCAAAGAAGAATACTCTTCCTCCATGGCACTATCCCACTCAGGGTGACCTGTCGCCTCTGAAAATCTCTGAGGATCCTTTGAAAGAGCATGAGTCAAAAGACTAGAACTCGTAGTATGAGAACGAGTGCGACGAGTGTCTGAAGGATCACCGGCCATAGATCCTGCTGCCTCAATAGTAAAGCGAGCCCATTTGGGCCTCTGAGGTGGAGCAACTGGAGGTGGAGATGGGGGATCATCAATATCCTCATCAGAATCCTCAAAATAATCCTGAAGAGCTGTAGTGGGTGGAGTAGGTAGTGAAGTGGACACTGGAGACAGGGTATCAACTGGAGGAAGGCGCTCATCAAACTGAACATCCCGTCGAAACAAGACCTCTCTGGAATCAGGATCAAATAACCTGTACGCCTTAACATCCTCACAGTAGCCGAAAAATATGAGGGGTTGACTCTTCTGCTCCATAGCTCTCCTCTGAGCATCAGGAATAAAAGCCCATGCCTCACTACCAAATACTCGAAATGATGAGACCAAGCCTCCTCAGGAGTCATATGTCGAATCGCCTTGTGAGGCATCCGATTCTGAATATGGTTGGCACAATTGACTACCTCAGCCCAAAAAGATGAATCCATGGACCTGGATTGAATCATACAATTAGCCATCTCCCGTAAATTTCTATTTTTTCGCTCAGCGATACCATTCTGCTGAGGAGTGTAGGGAACAGAAAACTGATGCTATAAACCATGCTCAGTGCAAAAATCTCTGAAAGCCTGATTCACATACTCCCCCCCATTATCTGTATGTATCCGTCAGATAGAGAGACCAGACTGCTTCTCTACAAATGTCTTGAAGACACGAAAGGAATCAAAGACATCAGACTTGTACTTAAGAAAGTACAACCATGTGCGTCTGGAGAAGTCATCAATGAATGTGAGTACATACTTGGCCCCTTAAAAAGAAGGAGTGGGAAATGACATGAGGTCACTATGAATCAACTCCAAGGGTGCCAAAGCACGAGTGGTACTTCCCTTCGGAAAGGGATCCCTATGATGCTTGCCAAGCACACAACCATGATAAACACCATCAGTGCAGAAAATCCATGGAAGACCAAGAACAAGTGACTGTGTACTCATCTGCTGAAGATATCTATAATTGACATGGCTCAAACGCTCATGCCAAAGCTAACTCACTGAATCTGCATGTGCTATAAGAGATGAACCTGTACCCTCAGAAGGCGCAAAGCCATCAAATCTGTAAAGACGAGATGCAGTATCAACACTACCAGTAGCCACAACCAAATCAGAATCATGGAGGTCCCGAATAACCACATCATGTGGTGAGAACTCAATTGTCTTACCAGAGCCAGTGTGGCAAATTTGATAAATGGACAAGAGGTTCATCAAAATGTCAGGAACAACCAAAACATCCTGTAGAGTGCCTCCATCCAAAGAGACAGAACCTAAATCCAAGACGGAAAGCTATGAAGAGTCACCCACTGCAATCTGTGAAGTGCCACAAGAGGTAAGAGAAGTGACCAACTGCTGAGTGTGATTCATATGGTGAGAAGCACCAGAGTCTAAAATCCAAGTGGACCCATTGGTCGATGCGCGTGCAGTAAGAGCATGACCCTTCCCTATGGTGGAAGAAGAAGAAGATGGCAGTGAGGAGATGTGTTGCTGCTGCATGGCCTCCTCTAAAGCCTCTAATCGTTTCCAACACCTGGAAACTGGATGACCTTGCTTGCCATAGAAACTGCAAGTGTCTCCTGATTTCTCCTTAGTCTTGGAGGAAGACTCACTAGACTTCGAAGATTTCCCATGTTTAGGATTAAATGGTGGTTTAGAATCAGACTTAGAAGGCGGTTTGGAGGAATGCTCACTACCTGCAAAATCTTTCTTGGGCCTCGGTTTCTCCTTCTGTTTCCCCTTCAGTGATTGAGCAACCAATGCTTTGCTCTTTGAACCTGAGAGCATATCCATCTGAGAAAGGTGGGACTGTTCCTGAGACAAATGCTCACAAAATAAATCAAAGGTAGGCATGGTAAAATTGGCACCCAAACCATCCATGGTGGAGTAGAAGGAGGAAGCAAATATTTGAAATGGACCACGAAGCTTCGAAAGAATCAAATGAATGCACTCTGTGTCTGTCTTGTTCTTCCCACAACCCTGTAAAATAGAGCGGATAGTTTTGAACTTGTTCAAAAAGTCCTCAATAGTGGGGAAGGAATCAGGTAACAATGAAGTCAGCTCTGCCTCAATCTGTAATGCGCAGAACTCATTAATGGCCCCAAAAAGTGTCTCAAACTTCAGCCACATGGCTCGAGGAGTGAGCAAAGCATCAAGGTGAAACAAAAGACTGTCTGAAACATGCAGGCATATCAAACCCATAGCCTCATCCATCTTGTTCCTGTGCTGCATAATCTCAAAAGCACGCTGCAACTGAGGCTGAACCTCATCTAAACAAGACCATAACCCTCGTGACCTGAGTAGCCTCATCATACGAGACTTCCAAGTGTGATAGTTATGTGATGTGAGTAGCTCAACTGAAGAGTCTGCCATGAAACCCTGCACCTGTACCTGCTTGTGTTTTTTATTATTATGTGATCTTTCAGAATAGACAGAAGATGCAGAAGGGTTTGTATTTTTGAGAGTTTTGGTGTTCTGGTTTTCTGAGATAAATGACAGAAAGCAAGAGAAAAAACACCCCCCACAAAAGATAAACCCAAACCCTAGTACAAACTGAGAAGAAGGAAGCAATGCAAAAGCAAAAAATACTTCAAGACAAATTCTTGTGTACCTGGTGAAAATTCTGATAAAATAGATCACATCACTGAATAGAGCATGTTGAGAGCTTTCCAACGCCTATTCAAGTTTGAAAAACGGAGTCCGTTTGCATCTTCTATGACCCCGGAAGTGAAGAAAGGAGACCTCACTTTGACTGGTAAAAAAATATCTAGACTGGTAAAAAAATTAAAAATATTTCTATACCATCAGATTGGTGCCACTCTCAGCTTTCCAACGCATCTTCCTGTTCGAAAAACGGAGCTAAGATGCCCAAGTTATGCCCATTTGACCAAAAATGACATAATAGGGGTTGGAGAAAAAAAATCAGCCCTCAGGGGCTTAAAATCCGGTGGCCCCAGGGCACATGGCGGACCGGGGGCAGGCGCGCAAGGGTGGCGGCGTGCAGGCAACGCGACTAGTGGCGATTAGGTGGCACTTAGGCAGAGCAGACCGGGTGGCGGGTCGGCAAGGGTGGCGGTGGCCGCTTGGCCGCGGTCGGTGGTAGCCACCAATGGTGGTGGCCGAGCGGCGCTCTGGCGGCATGGCGGTTTAACATTGGCCATGCACAATATAAACCAAAAAATAACTTTAAAAAAAAAAAATTTCCGATTTTTGTGCGTTTTTTGCTCCGTACGGCCCTAGGGCAAAAAATTTTTTGCCTTCCAAATGACTGTAACCAAAATCGACGATTTGACAGTCAATTTAGGGGTTTTTGGGTGCTACAAATCCAATGGCACTATCCATTTGAGCCCAAAGTGAACCAAAAAAATGGAGTATGCTGAATCCACCAAAAAAAAAACTTTAGAACCCTAGATTTGCTTCCAATGCAAAATCTCAAAACAAGAACAAGCAGCTGCAAATCTGAAGCTCTGATACCATGTTGGAGTTGAGAAGATACAACACCACAGAAGTCCAAAAGATCTTTGCAAGCAAATAACCTGTTACAAGGAGAAACAAAGAGAAGCAACAAAAGAAATGCTCAAGAATGTGGAGCAATGTATTCACCTGAAAATGTAAAAATGAATAATGATACAAAAGATAGTTTTCAACCATATATAGATGAAAACCCTAAAAAGGAAAACCCTAGGCTTGCACAATAATAATTAATAAAGTAATTAATTATTATGCACCTAATGTTAGCTTAAGTGAAAAAGAGTTAAAAGGAAACTTTACATAATTAAACAAATATTGTTTAATTAATAAAGTAAATGTCCAATTACTCTAACACTCACAACATGGATGCCACTACAAGGGGGGGTCTATTGCAATAGCAAAGAAATGTTAAATTGATATGTTTTATTATTATTGTTACAAGTATTTCATTAATTAAAAGAAAATTAGAGTGGTTCTCTATACCTAATGGGGCCACATCTTGTTCTTGATCTTGTCTTATAGCCTCATGCTCAACATGTTGAACACCATCTAAATCCTGATCTGGAGTTGAAACTCGAAAGGTTACATTAATTAATACACCAGTTGCAATTAAATATGTTTAAAAGAACATTAGAGTGGTCCTCTTTACCTGATGGGGCCACATCATGTTCCTGATCTTGTTTAGCCTGATCATGCTCAACATGATCATGTTCTACATGATCTAAAGTTGAAACATGAAAGGTTACATTAATGAATACACCAAATGAAATTAAAGATGTTTAATTGTATTAATCTATACTATGTTTTTTATAGCACATGAATACATCCAGTACCGGGATGCACACCATGACCTTCATCTGCAGGTTGTGCTCCACCCTCACCAGGCTGCATTCCAATGTCATGTGCAGTATTATCATTGCTTGTCTGTTTAAAACAAATAGGCACATAATTACTTTATGGTGGAAATTAGTATTGAATAGATTGCACAAGTATTCAATTTTAAATAAACTTTATTGAGTTTATTTAACTGTGTCAGATGCAGTGGAAGATTGCGTTCTCCCAGTCAATACTCTTAGGCATTCAGCCAGGGCTCCATAGCCTTGCTGGAAGGCAATCTTCAAGTCCTCTTCTACGGGCACTATGTTGAATTCAGAGCCTTGCAGTTTTGCATAAGATCATGAATTTTGCTTCTATGGTGTGATAAAACCAAAATTGTTTGCAATTTATTATTTGGATGAAATATTTCATTTATTGATACAATTCGTGCGGCTAATTTCATATAACCACTAGAGCCAAGTTTGTGTTGCCCGTGTTTTTCTATTCTTCCCTTTGTTGCCTTCGATGTTTCGGGCATCCTATGAAAAGTTTGAAATACATTAGATTATGTAAAAAGAAAGAGTAATAAGTCTATAATTACATTGTTGATAGTATCACATACCTTCCTTGGCCCAGTGGTGTTTTTCCTTTTTTATTTTCAGCCTTCTCCTTTCCATCTGACACCAGGTCCTTCCAATCCCTCTCTGGAATCATGGGGGGATGCTCGTACTTTTTGTTCTTCTCTAAATGTGACCTATATTGGTCCCTCAAATAATTTAGATAGGTACCATCTTTCTTAAGGACTTTGGTTTGATTGAATGTTTTATCACTGAACAACACAACTAAACGGTTAATGAGCTCATTTTTTAAATCTTGATTTTGGGCATTCCATCGTGTACGCATGGTGGGCCCAAAGAACTCCAATGTAATATCACTTAGATGTTTATAAAAAACATCATTTCCTACAAAATGATCATGGGATCATTAGTCTAAAAAGAGTGATCAATAAATAAATTTCAATTGGATTATATATAATAATAATTAAAAAAAATTAAAGTACTTGGGACCTTCTCTATCTTTATGGGAATGAAATCTTCGGTCACCACAAATGTGATCGGAAATGTTCTTGAACTAGTAATACGAGAAGACCCAGGAAATGCTGCTAAAACATCACCAGTACTAGTGGCCTATGTATCCCTAGGTACATGTCTCGATGCATGTTCTGGCATGTGTTCGCTGCCAGGGGGTGCACCATTGAATGCCTTCATGGTATGTGTTGCCGAAATTTCAATCAACAATATAGGCATGGGTGATGGGGTCAGATGATGTGATGTATGCATAGGAAGATCAGGATCGACACTTGTACCAACCTCTACTCCCCGAGCAACACTTGCAGTACCCTGATCAAGGCCAAGAACATTATGAGAACATAAATAATCCAATAAAAACAACACATATTTTATTTCATGACATAAAAGAGTACAAAATATCAAACCATGAATGAACTTACGTTATAATTAAAGATCTCATGATAGCTTACTTGCAAGTTTTGTGCTGTCTCAGTCAATATTTTAACCCTTTCTCTTATCTCATCTATTTGAGGCACTATGAATATCAACTGAAGGATTTCATCATTGCATTTTTTTTGGGTCTTCCTCATCATATCCACAGGCTCTGTAGAATATGTGATGTCATCATCACATAATAGTGACGACACCTCCCTATGGATGCTCTCCTCTACTAGTTTTGGTGCCTTTCCCTGATTAGCCGACTACGACAAGAATATTAAAAACATTATCAAAATTAACCCGATAAACTTATGAAAAAAATAATAATAATTTTTTTTCTCGTATCTAATTTGTACAATTACAATGAAGTAAACCTATTGGGTAGAAGCGCCTGAAGATGCATTGTGATCTGAGCTCTGGGTCGAAGCCTTCCCCGTACTATCAATGTCCCACTATGACAAAAATAAAATATAAAAAAATATTACTGAAATGAAACCAATAGACTTACAAAAAAAAACATAATAATAAAATGGTATATTGGAGTCATTAATTGGAGGTTGGGTAAAATGGTATATAGTACATACCACCCCCATAGTAACTATTTTTGTATCTAAGTGATTCAAATTGTAATCGATTAGCAACTTTTCCCCTGCAGTTATTGATTTTATCGCACATACAAATACACAATTTCCCTCGTGTGCCTCGAATATGCAATTGGGTTGCTTATTTGTTGACCCAAGTTGTGTTCTATTTATAAACCCTATAATATTCCCTGATGCTTTTGGCCTTTCGTCAATTTACATAGCCACTCCTTTATTTTTATCCTTATCTTTTAGTTGTATATAATTTGTTGATAGTGCATACCTACACATACTTCGTGTATATCGAACCAGCTGCATCCAATCTTTGTAATTGTAAATGGTCTAACATACTCCATCAATTCAGTAACTTTTTTGTAATATAACTTTATGCCGTCCATGCAAAATAGGTCCAAACCATGTAATGACGATGGTGCTATGCAATATATCCTCTCATTGACACAAAAATCAGTGTTTATTGGAGGAAGTTCCTTGGTTACCCATTGTTTCTATAGATGTTTGTACCTCAAGGGCACCTCAATGTTGCCTATGCTCT
>CM021107.1:259493972-259533351 GCA_007115665.2 Sequoiadendron giganteum | reverse complement strand
ACGGAAAGCTATGAAGAGTCACCCACTGCAATCTGTGAAGTGCCACAAGAGGTAAGAGAAGTGACCAACTGCTGAGTGTGATTCATATGGTGAGAAGCACCAGAGTCTAAAATCCAAGTGGACCCATTGGTCGATGCGCGTGCAGTAAGAGCATGACCCTTCCCTATGGTGGAAGAAGAAGAAGATGGCAGTGAGGAGATGTGTTGCTGCTGCATGGCCTCCTCTAAAGCCTCTAATCGTTTCCAACACCTGGAAACTGGATGACCTTGCTTGCCATAGAAACTGCAAGTGTCTCCTGATTTCTCCTTAGTCTTGGAGGAAGACTCACTAGACTTCGAAGATTTCCCATGTTTAGGATTAAATGGTGGTTTAGAATCAGACTTAGAAGGCGGTTTGGAGGAATGCTCACTACCTGCAAAATCTTTCTTGGGCCTCGGTTTCTCCTTCTGTTTCCCCTTCAGTGATTGAGCAACCAATGCTTTGCTCTTTGAACCTGAGAGCATATCCATCTGAGAAAGGTGGGACTGTTCCTGAGACAAATGCTCACAAAATAAATCAAAGGTAGGCATGGTAAAATTGGCACCCAAACCATCCATGGTGGAGTAGAAGGAGGAAGCAAATATTTGAAATGGACCACGAAGCTTCGAAAGAATCAAATGAATGCACTCTGTGTCTGTCTTGTTCTTCCCACAACCCTGTAAAATAGAGCGGATAGTTTTGAACTTGTTCAAAAAGTCCTCAATAGTGGGGAAGGAATCAGGTAACAATGAAGTCAGCTCTGCCTCAATCTGTAATGCGCAGAACTCATTAATGGCCCCAAAAAGTGTCTCAAACTTCAGCCACATGGCTCGAGGAGTGAGCAAAGCATCAAGGTGAAACAAAAGACTGTCTGAAACATGCAGGCATATCAAACCCATAGCCTCATCCATCTTGTTCCTGTGCTGCATAATCTCAAAAGCACACTGCAACTGAGGCTGAACCTCATCTAAACAAGACCATAACCCTCGTGACCTGAGTAGCCTCATCACACGAGACTTCCAAGTGTGATAGTTATGTGATGTGAGTAGCTCAACGGAAGAGTCTGCCATGAAACCCTGCACCTGTACTTGCTTGTGTTTTTTATTATTATGTGATCTTTCAGAATAGACAGAAGATGCAGAAGGGTTTGTATTTTTGAGATTTTTGGTGTTCTGGTTTTCTGAGATAAATGACAGAAAGCAAGAGAAAAAACACCCCCCACAAAAGATAAACCCAAACCCTAGTACAAACTGAGAAGAAGGAAGCAATGCATAAGCAAAAAATACTTCAAGACAAATTCTCATGTACCTGGTGAAAATTCTGAGAAAATAGATCACATCATTGAATAGAGCATGTTGAGAGCTTTCCAACGCCTATTCAAGTTTGAAAAACGGAGTCCGTTTGCATCTTCTATGACCCTGAAAGTGAAGAAAGAAGACCTCACTTTGACTGGTAAAAAATATCTAGACTGGTAAAAAAATTAAAAATATTTCTATACCATTAGATTGGTGCCATTCTCATCTTTCCAATGCATCTTCCTGTTCAAAAAACGGAGCTAGGATGCCCAAGTCATGCCCATTTGACCAAAAATGACATAATAGGGGGTTGGAGTGAAAACATTAGCCCTCAAGGCCTTAAAATCCGGCGGTCAGTGGCATGTAGGCTGCGCTCGGGCAGAGCAGACGAGGTGGCGGGCCGACAGAGGTGGCGGTGGCCACTTGGCCGTGGCCGGTGGTAGCCGCCGGTGGCAGTGGCCGGGCGGTGGCCATCGGGCAGAGCTCTGGTGGTGCGGTGGTTTAATACTGGCCTTGCAAAAAAATCAAAGAAAATGATTTTTTTTAATTTTTTTTCGATTTTTCCATTTTTTTGTGCAATTTTTGCTCCGTACGGCCTTAGGGCAAAAAAATTTTGCCTTCCAAATTGACTGTAACCAAAATTGATGATTTGACAGTCGATTTAGGGGTTTTTGGGTGCTACAAATCCAATGGCACTATCCATTTGAGCCCAAAGTGAACCCAAAAAATGAAGTATGCTGAATCCACCCCAAAAAAACTTTAGAACCCTAGATTTGCTTCCAATGCAAAATCTCAAAACAAGAACAAGCAGCTGCAAATCTGAAGCTCTGATACCATGTTGGAGTTGAGAAGATACAACACCACAGAAGCCCAAAAGATCTTTGCAAGCAAATAACCTGTTACAAGGAGAAGCAAAGAGAAGCAACAAAGGAAATGCTCAAGAATGTGGAGCAATGTATTCACCTAAAAATGTAAAATGAATAATGATATAAAAGATAGTTTTCAACTACATATAGATGAAAACCCTAAAAAGGAAAACCCTAGGCTTGCACAATAATAATTAATAAAGTAATTAATTATTATGCACCTAATGTTAGCTTAAGTGAAAAAGAGTTAAAAGGAAACTTTACATAATTAAACAAATATTGTTTAATTAATAAAGTAAATGTCCAATTACTCTAACACTCACAACATGGATGCCACTACAAGGGGGGGTCTATTGCAATAGCAAAGAAATGTTAAATTGATATGTTTTATTATTATTGTTACAAGTATTTCATTAATTAAAAGAAAATTAGAGTGGTTCTCTATACCTAATGGGGCCACATCTTGTTCTTGATCTTGTCTTATAGCCTCATGCTCAACATGTTGAACACCATCTAAATCCTGATCTGGAGTTGAAACTCGAAAGGTTACATTAATTAATACACCAGTTGCAATTAAATATGTTTAAAAGAACATTAGAGTGGTCCTCTTTACCTGATGGGGCCACATCATGTTCCTGATCTTGTTTAGCCTGATCATGCTCAACATGATCATGTTCTACATGATCTAAAGTTGAAACATGAAAGGTTACATTAATGAATACACCAAATGAAATTAAAGATGTTTAATTGTATTAATCTATACTATGTTTTTTATAGCACATGAATACATCCAGTACCGGGATGCACACCATGACCTTCATCTGCAGGTTGTGCTCCACCCTCACCAGGCTGCATTCCAATGTCATGTGCAGTATTATCATTGCTTGTCTGTTTAAAACAAATAGGCACATAATTACTTTATGGTGGAAATTAGTATTGAATAGATTGCACAAGTATTCAATTTTAAATAAACTTTATTGAGTTTATTTAACTGTGTCAGATGCAGTGGAAGATTGCGTTCTCCCAGTCAATACTCTTAGGCATTCAGCCAGGGCTCCATAGCCTTGCTGGAAGGCAATCTTCAAGTCCTCTTCTACGGGCACTATGTTGAATTCAGAGCCTTGCAGTTTTGCATAAGATCATGAATTTTGCTTCTATGGTGTGATAAAACCAAAATTGTTTGCAATTTATTATTTGGATGAAATATTTCATTTATTGATACAATTCGTGCGGCTAATTTCATATAACCACTAGAGCCAAGTTTGTGTTGCCCGTGTTTTTCTATTCTTCCCTTTGTTGCCTTCGATGTTTCGGGCATCCTATGAAAAGTTTGAAATACATTAGATTATGTAAAAAGAAAGAGTAATAAGTCTATAATTACATTGTTGATAGTATCACATACCTTCCTTGGCCCAGTGGTGTTTTTCCTTTTTTATTTTCAGCCTTCTCCTTTCCATCTGACACCAGGTCCTTCCAATCCCTCTCTGGAATCATGGGGGGATGCTCGTACTTTTTGTTCTTCTCTAAATGTGACCTATATTGGTCCCTCAAATAATTTAGATAGGTACCATCTTTCTTAAGGACTTTGGTTTGATTGAATGTTTTATCACTGAACAACACAACTAAACGGTTAATGAGCTCATTTTTTAAATCTTGATTTTGGGCATTCCATCGTGTACGCATGGTGGGCCCAAAGAACTCCAATGTAATATCACTTAGATGTTTATAAAAAACATCATTTCCTACAAAATGATCATGGGATCATTAGTCTAAAAAGAGTGATCAATAAATAAATTTCAATTGGATTATATATAATAATAATTAAAAAAAATTAAAGTACTTGGGACCTTCTCTATCTTTATGGGAATGAAATCTTCGGTCACCACAAATGTGATCGGAAATGTTCTTGAACTAGTAATACGAGAAGACCCAGGAAATGCTGCTAAAACATCACCAGTACTAGTGGCCTATGTATCCCTAGGTACATGTCTCGATGCATGTTCTGGCATGTGTTCGCTGCCAGGGGGTGCACCATTGAATGCCTTCATGGTATGTGTTGCCGAAATTTCAATCAACAATATAGGCATGGGTGATGGGGTCAGATGATGTGATGTATGCATAGGAAGATCAGGATCGACACTTGTACCAACCTCTACTCCCCGAGCAACACTTGCAGTACCCTGATCAAGGCCAAGAACATTATGAGAACATAAATAATCCAATAAAAACAACACATATTTTATTTCATGACATAAAAGAGTACAAAATATCAAACCATGAATGAACTTACGTTATAATTAAAGATCTCATGATAGCTTACTTGCAAGTTTTGTGCTGTCTCAGTCAATATTTTAACCCTTTCTCTTATCTCATCTATTTGAGGCACTATGAATATCAACTGAAGGATTTCATCATTGCATTTTTTTTGGGTCTTCCTCATCATATCCACAGGCTCTGTAGAATATGTGATGTCATCATCACATAATAGTGACGACACCTCCCTATGGATGCTCTCCTCTACTAGTTTTGGTGCCTTTCCCTGATTAGCCGACTACGACAAGAATATTAAAAACATTATCAAAATTAACCCGATAAACTTATGAAAAAAATAATAATAATTTTTTTTCTCGTATCTAATTTGTACAATTACAATGAAGTAAACCTATTGGGTAGAAGCGCCTGAAGATGCATTGTGATCTGAGCTCTGGGTCGAAGCCTTCCCCGTACTATCAATGTCCCACTATGACAAAAATAAAATATAAAAAAATATTACTGAAATGAAACCAATAGACTTACAAAAAAAAACATAATAATAAAATGGTATATTGGAGTCATTAATTGGAGGTTGGGTAAAATGGTATATAGTACATACCACCCCCATAGTAACTATTTTTGTATCTAAGTGATTCAAATTGTAATCGATTAGCAACTTTTCCCCTGCAGTTATTGATTTTATCGCACATACAAATACACAATTTCCCTCGTGTGCCTCGAATATGCAATTGGGTTGCTTATTTGTTGACCCAAGTTGTGTTCTATTTATAAACCCTATAATATTCCCTGATGCTTTTGGCCTTTCGTCAATTTACATAGCCACTCCTTTATTTTTATCCTTATCTTTTAGTTGTATATAATTTGTTGATAGTGCATACCTACACATACTTCGTGTATATCGAACCAGCTGCATCCAATCTTTGTAATTGTAAATGGTCTAACATACTCCATCAATTCAGTAACTTTTTTGTAATATAACTTTATGCCGTCCATGCAAAATAGGTCCAAACCATGTAATGACGATGGTGCTATGCAATATATCCTCTCATTGACACAAAAATCAGTGTTTATTGGAGGAAGTTCCTTGGTTACCCATTGTTTCTATAGATGTTTGTACCTCAAGGGCACCTCAATGTTGCCTATGCTCTCATCATCATAAGAACATGACCCCCTTTTAGCAAGAAAAAATTCCATGCATTTACAGAATTTTCTTCTAATCTTTTAACCTCTAGTTGATCTCCCTCTTTTAGACCCACTACATGTCTCGCTTTCCTCTTCTCTTCCTAAATTTCCCTCGCTTGAGGAAGATAGATCTGAAATATACCTATTTGGTGGTACTTGCACTCATAAGGATGTTGGATGAAGTTCTTTCATGGTGATGTGATCCCAAGGTGACATTATGATTAATCTATCATTTCATCGCTAGAATTTGACAAGTTATAAGGTAATCAAGTCTTGATAGATTGCAAGTTATTGTTACTACTGTCCAAATGTGTTCATCACAAATCAAATCTACTTAACGTTTTAACTCCCAAAATTTGTAACAACTGTTAAATGTGACTATGGTCCACCAGTTACACAACCAAGGCCTCAAATGTATTCTCTAATTGTAATCAAAGGACTTTATCTCTTCATTCAAGTAAATAAATTTGAAGGGAAACACCACCAAGTGGTTTATTGGACACCTACATGACTAAAAATAGCAAAAATTTTACATTTAATTTCCATATGTCTAAGTGGTTAACGAGGAGGGATTGTGTACTAGGCCTAGTTAATTCATCATAAGTTTATGCTTTGGCAATAAAAATTGTTTAAGTCATCTTAAATCTTACTATGTCTAATTGCTAGGAGACTTTTGGTATGTTTTAAGGTAGGATGAGTTGTCGCATCAATGTTCTAGTTCTCTATGACAAGGTTTCAACATATTCAAATAGTGAAAGTTAGTGCTCATAATCTTTTAAAACAAAAATATTTTGATTGTGTATGATGGTAGGATTTGATAACTTAAAAGAATTGGCTACCCAACAAACTTAAAGTTAAAAGAAAAAAATTCAGTTTAAGGGGTTAGCACTTTCTTTCATCTTTGCATATTGGTTTGATGCTTCAAAAGATGCATTTCTTATCCCACTTCTATCATATTGTATTCCCATCCCATTGCACTTGTTTCAATTGTTGGAGGAGTTGATACCAAAATTTCATATCAAATACCACGTTCTTGAAGCAATTTTTTGTGTTTTTACTATTTTTCTAAAGTTCTTTTGTGTTGTATGGATCTGTACAAGCTTGAAATGCTATGAGATAATTGGTGTAGATAAATATATGTGTTCCCTTTCATTTTAATTTGTTTTTAAGTGTTAAATCTATGTTTTGTGGGAGAAAAAAGTCAAATACATGGACTGCCCTGTTTTGCCTGTGTAAGGGTTTGAGGGCTAAATAGAAATGACATCCACCAATCTACCCACTGTCTTGGAACTGTAACTTGATGGATTGGTGTACACCATGGTATGATAGAGTTTCATTTCATTTAGGGTTCTATTAAAGAAAGAAACTTGGCATTGAATTGATTCCCTAGGGCTGACAGGGGCAATTTTCTTGTGAATTTGTGGTTGTTAAGTCAAGGTTTATCAATTTGATGGATATCTTGGTAGAGTCATGGTGACACTATTTGATGGTCCAATCTATACTTCGAAACAAAAATATCTCTAACAACTCTAAGAGCTATAATGGAATGGCATTAAACGAACCTTCATATGAAGGATCTTCTAATGAAGGACCTTTGAATTAAGGTCTTCATTTGAAGATCCTTCATGCAAAGGTTCCTTTTATAAAGCATTTTGGACATGAAATATTTAAAATGAAAAATACCTTCATTTGAAAGTCTTGACATGGCATCATTTTTTAATGAAGGTTCTTCATTCAAAGGTCATGACAACATCACCTTCAAATGAAGGTTCTTCATTCAACTGGTATTTTGTAATTTTGAAATTTTGGGATTATTTTTTTGCCTCATCCCACAAGTGGGACACACTATTGTGCAATCACTCATTAACAAAGAGATGAATGTGTGATAATAATTTTGGGTTAAAAATAAATCCATTTGATACTTTTATAAATGAAAGGACATTTGATGCAATCATATGCCTTGCCAAAGTTTTAACTTAATAGTAAGGGCATCATGAGTAGTTTGTTGGGCCCATTCAACAATCTTTGATGAAAGGACTGAATTGTCTAGAATGTATCTGCTATCAAGAAAGCCAATTTGTTTACCTGTATGACTATATCTCAAGAAATAGGTTTAATTGTGATGGCAATGATATTGACAAAGATTTGGTAATCTAGGTGTTGAGAAGCATAATTGGCCACCATCCTAGGAAAGATTCTTCATTCTCACTTTTAGGTGTTAAAATTTAACAATACCTTGATTGATGAAAGAGCCCAAAGAGCCTTTATCCATGGTATCCAAGTACACATAGTAGTAGTCTTCTCTTATACGGTTGGACATAATTTAAAGAACTTAGCTAGGAATTATTCATTTAACCTAAGGTTTTCTCATAATGCCATCATTGGAAAAGTATGATCAAATTCTTCTATTATGAATAATTGGTCTATGTGCCTCTAGTAATCACTATAAATGTTTGGAAGGATAAAATGACTAATTGCATCAGGTAGGAGAGAATAAACTTTGAGCTCTTCAAAGATTATATTCCTCTATTCATAATTTTTAAGGGTTGTGTGTGGAGGAGGTTATCACTACCAAGAACGAAGGAGACCTTTCCTTGCATATGTTTGTGGTAGAGGTATTAAAGAAGAATTGTATGCCTCTATTTCCATTCATTAGATCTAGCTTAGCCTACCATATACTTGGGCTCTTTTTCCCCTATAAACTTCCATTTGTTTGAGTTTATGTTATGTAAGCGTAATTCCATGCTATGTTGAAATATAAGAGGTGGAGGCCAAAAGGAAATAACCCCTTTTTAGTTGTACCTTCGATTTTTTTCTTATTGTTTTCTGTATTTAGAAACTTTGTGGACATAAGATTTGAGGTAGGTCGTACAAAAAAGAATAACATGTTCCCACCAACAACCAAGATGTGGGTAGATTATGGGATTTTTTTCAAGACCTAAGGTTGGTCCATAAAAACGTGAAAGACTAAGCTATTTTATTTTTTCTATCTTTATCTTATAATATTTTATGAGAATGGGGGTGCCAATGTACAAGAAGATCTTTGGAAACTAGGCATGAAAATTGCAGGTTAAAGAGAATGGGAGTGCCAAACTTATAGTACTCATTATCCCTTGGTCATCGATTTTCCCTGAGTGCCCTCAACCTCATCCTCGGCACTAGTATTGACCTTTTTTTCACTCCTCCATATTCTTCCTCAGCGCTGGTATTGACCTTGTTTTCACTCCTCAAAACTCTTCGTTGACGCTGGTATTGACCTTGTTTTAACTCCAAACTCTTCCTCAACGTTGGTATTGACCTTGTTTTCACTCCTCCAAACTCTTCCTCGGCACTGGTATTGACCTTTCACTTCTCCAATTTGATGAGCTACAACCTGGTTTCGTTAGGTTTTAGAGTATGTTAATTATATTTAAAATAATGGTGCCATTTAGCAAGTTTTAGAGTATGTTAATTAAATTTAAAATTATGGCACCATTTAGTTAGGTTTTAATATTCTACAATATAGTTAAGTATATATTAGCTATATTTTACATAATAAATAATATAATTATTTGACTTATTATAATTATATATTATATTCTTTAACAAAATTATTAAATACATATAAAATTATTATAATTAATAATTAATAATAAGTATATTTGTATATAATAAAAAATATAATTAATATAATATATATTTAATATAATAGTAATATTAGATTAAATTATATATAATATAATTATATTTATTATATTATATAATAGTATATATAAGCTTTTACCTGATATTTTAGAGGATTTTACCATTACACTACAAATGATTTACCATTAAATGGAAGTTGAAACTTGTTTTTCAACGATACAATAGTGGTTTCCAGGCATGAGATTTGTGTCAAGCTCAAATCCCACAATATATATAGCCTATTAGCTAATACAAAGAGAGATAGAAACTAAAAATATAGAGAATGAGAGAAAGAGATGAACTTAGATAGATAGGGAGAGAGAGAGAGAGAGAGCATGAGAGAGAGAAATATAAGAGATACAAAGGAAAAGAGAGAGAGGGAAAATTCAATACCATCGTCCCAACAATGCTTCATCGGTGGAACCCCCATCACGGTCCCGTCGATGGTCCAATGAAAATAGCTCACAACCTAGTATCGGTGAAACAATACTCTATCTGGCTCAATCCTAAGGTGCTCTCCCAATATACCGATAGAGTCAAGTTGTCAACGAAAGTAACTATGATTTATAACCATGGGCATGAATTATCAAATGCATAAAGTATATTGGGGGAACTATGGTGCATCGGGGAAACATTATTTGACGTCCCACCTATAGAACGAAGGATAGGTTTCCATCGGTGGAGAGGGTGGCTATCAATGAATGAAACGTCTTAGGTCTACAAGTTTCAATTGTGACTAGCTAAATGGAAAGAAAATTAGAAAATTGTAACCAACATTTAAGTGGAAATAATTAAAAGTAACCACACTTTTTGCATGGTTGAACCAATTTAAAAATTCAGCCAAAGGTGATAGTAAGAAAATTAAAATGCACCTATATGAAATATTTAGTCTAAGAGCCAAATTTGGATGGAAAAGTTAGTAAGAAGTAGTGTTGAAGTTGGAAAATTAATCATGAAATCATGGCTAATAGAGCATACAAAATATATTGGAAAAATCAAGAGAACTTATATGTGCACATAAAAATACTCAAAATATTAATTATATCATACCGTTCATTTGGGAATATATTACAATATGGATTTTACAAAGCCTTTCAAATATAGCTTCCCATTTGAACTACTATCTTAAAAGAATATAAATAATTATTTAATAACAAAAATAAATAAGTTAGTAAGGTGAATTTATTAATGTTAATCTTAATATTCCAACACCCTCCCTTAAGTTTTACATTCCACACAACAATACATGTTGATTGAAACAAACAAATATATATTATTTAGAAGCTTTTTATTTAAAAAATAAATCATGAACCAAGTGTAACTCCATCAAGTTGCCTCATAACCTTCAGAATGGTGTAGCTCTCGAGTTGAATTCTTGAGTTCATGACTACCACCTCCCTAAACTTTTGAATCACAAATCCCTTAAACTATTGGATAATAATCCATTGCTCCATCAAGTTGTCTCATGACCCTTGGAAGGGTATAATTCCCTAGACCCACACAATCTCAAACTATCTGGGCAACAATAAATATTGAGTTCACTAGATACCTATCTATTTTCAAAAAATAAACTTCACAACATATGCATTCTTCAATTATTTCAACATAAAAAAAGAAATAAAAACTAAAATATGCTTCTCATACAAAGACCCAACTATGAGTGACAAGCTGACTCGAGATGATAAAAATATTCCACCTCTAATAATGAAGGCTCAAATAAGTATCAATCCAAGTAGTATATTTTAAAAAAAATCTTCAACAAAAGAATTATCTAAGAGGTCCTCATCCACAACATAATCCTCAACATAGGCTAAGCTAACATCATTTGATTTTTCTTTAAGTTCTCCCTCAAGAACATCATTGGCTCGAGTTATACAAGTCCACACTGTGTGATCCTTTTTCTTACAATAATAACATTCATTTTTTATTTAAAATTATTATTACCTCATGAGTATAATACATTCTCATGTTGAGAATCAACTTTTAAATCTTTTTCATTAATCTTTTTCTTCTCCTAATAGGGCCAAAATCACATCTTCTTGTGTTTGAGAATTTATTGGACTAAGCATAGAAATAACATTGTTGTATTTTCAAACTATTTAACAAAATATCCTTAGCATCTTCATCATCTAATAGAGCCTTGAATTCTACCAATTGTCTAATGAGAGATCTCAAATTTCTTATGTGATTTGACATTGTGATTATATCTCTCATTTTGAATCTAAATAGTTGAAGTTTTAGGAAAAACTTCACATTAACTATTTTTGCTCCAAATAATGTTCTTTTCTTTAACCAATAGTAGGTTACACATGATATTTTTATTTTCCTTAATATGAAAATATTGATGTAATATTTTACTATTGACAATCCGATATTGCATTTGAAGAAAAACATAGACAATTATATATTGACATCTAATGCAACATCCATTGAAATCTTGTATAGTGTGTATATTTATAAATTTTGTTAATTTTAGGTTTAATTGACTACTACATAATAGTTTATGTGTTGAAAGAATTGTTTCCATTCTTTGTACTTTTTAAACTGGAATACAAATCATATTTAATTTCATGCCAATATACTTCTTTCATAAAGATATTTGTTTGATTTTTCCTTGCTATTTTCATCTTAAAATTTTAAAAGATGTATTCTATAATATAGAATTATTTTCAAATTGGGACAAAAAGGATTCTAAGAGATATATTTAATCATAAATTTTACAATCATAAATATCATTTAATTTGTATGTTGTAACTTCAGTACTTTTTGTTAAAATAAAAATAACTTAAAGTTATGTATACATATAATTAAATTGGAAAAGTTGTTTGTCCATTTTATTTTTTACATCTATTAACTGAACATATTCTAATATTACACATACACTTTATTAGGATTATATATATTCACTATAATATTTCCATTGTGAATAGATTGTTGTAAATAAAATCCAGGGATAACTTTAAGAAACCCCCCCCCTCGGCGAAGGTGTAAAATCCTGGCAAATCTCTCCTTTTATTTGAAAAAAATATTAATTTTCCTGGCAAATCTTATGCACAGTATTAAAAAATTTGTAAAATCCTGGCAAATATTAATAAATAATTGGTAAAAATAATAATCATAGTGGCGAATCCTAGTGAATCTTGGCGCGCTCCTATCATAATACATGCAAGGTCGAGGGCCAGATCTTCGCCCATTCCTAACAAAATTCAATACCATCGGCCTAACAATGCTTCATCGACGGAACCCCCATCACAATCCTATGGTGCATCAGGGGAACTATGGGCATCGGGGAAACATTAACTGGCGTCCCACTGATAGAACGAAGGATGGCTGCAAGTTGATTCCGGGCCCTAATACACATGTGCCTTTTAAAAGGCTTGTTGAGGCCCGAAATTTGTTTTGGGCCACAATTAATCTAATCATGTGGCCCAAAACAAATTTCAGGCCTCAACAAGCCTTTTAAAAGGCACATGTGTATTAGGGCCCGGAATCAACCTACAACCGTTTGATTAAAAAACTAATCTATGGCAATAGATAAAAGAAAATATTCCTCAAATTAAATAGTAATTTATTATTAGTGGCGATATTGCCCCAAAATTAATTGGAGGAATATAATATTACTGGCGAATATAATTAATTTTTTTAGTAACTGTATAAAATACTGGCGAATTAGTTTTGATGACACATCATTTACATGGCGAATTAATCGAGACAAAATTATTTTTTCATAAAAACCTGGCGATTTAGTCTCCGTTTCAACTTGTACTATTAGCCATTTTTGGAGCTCCTGATTTCTATTATTAGCCAATTGGTGAATATTCACCACTAAAGTTTTCCCTGATAAAATCACATCACTTGAGTCTGCTTAGTTTGCAAAGGTAGACCCACCTAGGTTTGGCAACACCTCAAGAGAAGAAGGTTCAAATCATTTGGCCTTATTTGTTACCCTACAACATATCAAGAGATTAAAAACCTCTTGAGGTATTCTTACCTACATTTTTGAGAGATAACAGTCTCCAAACCTCCAAATCCACAAAAAGATTCCACTTGTACAGCCAAATTCTTGCCAAACCCAAAAACCCTTGTTTTAGGCCAAAATCATGAGGGTTTATTGAATCTCCTACTTCCACAACCTCTCAGACCTCAAAACCAACTCAAAAACAACCCATTAAGTCTGAAAATGGATAAAAATTCATAAAATCAGATCTCCCATACATATTTTGTTGAAACCTAGGCTTGAACCTCTCATTTCACATGCTTTTCTTCACAAAACTCTTGAGGACATCAACTATACCTTCTTTATTTCTCATCATAAACACTATTAATACATCCTAAAATTACAATAGTATCCATGGGGCCTCTTACACAAGCTACAATAATCACAAAAAGTGTAAGAGCCCATTTATATCATGTTTGGACTACAAAACCCTCAAAAATAGGGTAATCGGGTTGTATGCAAAGAAATGAAGCTTTGTAACTCAAATCAATGCCTTAAGCCCTCAAATTACATAAAAATCAAAGCTAACACATATCTTCATGACATGGAATTTATTTCACATTAAAATATGGTTGTATGTGACCGTACAGTGCTGCAAAATAGGAAAAATATATAAATTTTGAAGAAAAACACAGATTTTGGAATATCAAGAGCTTGTATTTTAAATCCTCAACCATAAAAAACCTTTACAATGATCACTTTATTCCTTTTAAATTCCTTTACACATCAACCACTGAACAACCACCTCTACAACTGAATTTTAATCTTTTATGATCACATGAAACATAAAACACACTAATTTCAAGGTTGTTAACATCACTATTGAAAGCTTGGTTTTGAATTTTCTCCCGCTCTTTGGAGTTTTCAATTTCTACGTGCATGGTGGACTCTATTGTGGGGGTATCTAATGGTCCCCCTCTACCCCCTCCTGACCCGTGCGCCCCTCCTATGGGGACATGTCTGGTGGGTACCCACTCTATGGGATCTGTGCTTTCTCCTTCAGGCATTTTGAAGGATTTGGCTTCTCCGGGCGGTTCTTCTGTGCCGGCGGTAGATTTTTCTTCGGCTGTCAGTTGGAAGAATTTTTTGACTAATGGGAAACAAGTTTCCTCCTTGTTTCTGGCTCCTCCTGTGTTAGTTTCGACTACTTGTACTGTATTTGACATACCGGATTCGATCAGCGACAAAATCCTTTCCTCCATGGAGAATGTTGTGGTGGGGAGATTCCTCTCCTACTGTCCTACGGTGGATATGGTTCGGAAGTGGGTTGTTGTGAAGTGGCGACTTAAGGGAAGTGTGGAGATTCACATGATGGTTGGGGGTCTCTTCCTCTTTAGGTTTGCGGCAGTTGAGGACTTGGTGGCCACTCTGTCGTCGGGCCCGTGGGTCTATGGGAAGCACAACCTTCGCCTATGTAGGTGGAAACCTGGTTTTGACCCTGCTGTTAACCTTAACATGTCGACTCTCATTTGGGTATGACTATCGGGTTTGCCTCTGGAGTTTTGGGATGAATCGATATTCAAGGTTGTTGGTGATTCATTGGGGCAGTTTGTTACTGTGGATGTCGTCACTAAATCGAAGTCAAGGTTAGTCTTTGTTCGATTCTGTGTCAATATTTGCATTGATCAAATCCTTCCCAACTCTATCAAGTTGTGTTCAAAGTTGGGAAATTGGATCCAACCTGTTTGTTATGAAAACACGGTGGTATTCTGTCAAAGGTGTGCCAAATCTGGGCATCTTATATCTGACTACAAATCTTCAGTTAGTCAGGAGTCTAAGGATGTGTTAAATTCCACAAATCCGGTTGTGACTACCTTGACGCCTTTGGGTGTCTCTGAGCTTGGCCCCCTAGACTCTGTTCGGCCTCCTGTGGTTTCCCCGCGACCTCCACCCCCTGTTTTTCCTCACACTAATTTGAACCCTTGTGTCTCTTCGGTGTTGGAAACCTTACCTAGGGAGGACTCTTTGTCTCATGATCTTGGATCCTCGACTGTCGTTACCTTGCTTGTGGGGGATTCTGTTGGGATCTTTGGTCTTGGTTCATTGGTTGTTGATCCTCTGTCATTAAATGTCACTCAGGGGACCTGTGGGGATTCGGTTGAAGAAGGTGAAATTTGGGAGGAAGAGTGTTCTGGCATGATGGAAGAGTCTACTGAAAACTTGGGAAGCTTAAAGTTGGAGAAAGTAGAGGATGAAGGGATATGGACTATGCCTAAAAAGAAGGGTAGGAAGAAGAAGGCAGATATTGGAGGGGATTCCAAACCTGGGAGACCCTCTCAGAGATCCACTAGAACGTGAGAAAAAACAAATGAGATTGCCCTGGGGAAGTAGAGGACATTGGACATGTCCTCAAAAAAAGGTCAGAAATGAGGATTATGTCTTGGAATGTTTGGGGGCTTAATAGTTCATAGAAACAGCGTGCCTTGAAGAACTATATAGTGGAGCATAAGATTGATGTCTGTCTCCTGCAAGAAACTAAGATGTTGATGATTAATTTTGACAAAGTCGCTAGCTTTTTATGGCCTAATATTTCCTATATTCACAGTGATGCTGAGGGAGCTTCAGCTGGTTTGTTCGTGCTTTGGAATCCTTCTTGTTTGTAGGGTTCTGAATTATTTCATTGTAAAAATAGCATAGGGGTTTCGTTCTTCGTGGGTGGAGTTGAATGGCATATAATAAAATTTATGCTCCTAATCAGAGGAACTTGAGGAATATTCTTTGGAATAATATGGTGACTAAGATTAATATGAATAAGGGAGGCTGTTGGCTAGTTGTTGAATATTTCAACTCTCCCCTGTTACCTTCTAAAAAAAGTGGGGGCCTCCTGGATTACAATGACAGCATGGCGGATCTGGAAAACTTTATGTGTTCTTCAGGGTTAATAGATATTAAACTTCTAGGCCAGCATTTCACCTGGTCTAATAGAAGGGCTGGTGGCGATTTGATTCAGGTTCAGCTTGACCACTTCCTCTGTTCTCCCCATTGGACTAATGCCTTGGAGGCCAACCTGGTAACTCTGCCTAGGACGGTATCAGACCATAATCCTCTTCTACTGACCACTAATATTCATCCTTCTGGTGGTCCCTATCCTTTTCATTTTGAAATAATGTGGAACTCTCATCCTGATTTTAAAAAAAAATTGTTGAATGGTGGAATATTCCTGTCCAAGGTTCCCCTATGTTTAGGCTCTGCTACAAACTTAAAAATATTAAACTGATGGTTAAAGGTTGGAACAGGAATGTGTTTGGGGATGTTTTTTAAAGGAAAAAATAGCTCGAGGGGAGGCTGAGGACCTTGCAGAAGAATATGGATGAGGGAGATGTTAGTCAGTGGACCAACAATCAAGAAAAGGATGCCAGAATGGAATGGGAAAAGGTTTTAAAAAATGAAGAGGTCTTCTGGAAGCAAAAATACAGGGTCCAATGGCTGAAGGAAGGAGATAGGAACACGTCCTTTTTCCATGTTTCTACCATCAAACATTGGAAAAGGAATCAAATTTCTAAATTGATAAGTGACTCTAGGAAGGTGATATCCAATCAAGCTCATATTAAGTCCTATGCGGTTAATTATTTCAAGGAGGCTTCTTCAGACCCTACAGAGGCACCCAACGTGGCTATGGATTGTAAGATCCTCCAGCATCTCCCTGCTTCCATCTCTCTGGAGGATAACTTGGGAATTCTCAGGAGTGTTTCCACGGAAGAGGTTCGGTTGGCTAATTTTAGCATGAGGGCCTCAAAGCTCCAGGACTTGATGGGTTTCCTCCTACATTCTTCCAAATCTTCTGGGATATTGTGGGCTGGGACCTTATGCTTGCGGCCAGGGACTTCTTTAAATCTGGTAAGATTCTTAAACAAATGAATCACACTTTCATTTCCCTTATTCCCAAGATTAGTGAGCCTCTATCTATGTATGATTTCTGACCTATTAGTCTTTGCAACACTTTCTATAAGATCATTTCTAAGATCCTTGTTAATCGGATCAAACCTCTGCTAGATAAAATTATAAGTCACACTCAAAAGGGGTTTGTCCCGGGGCGACACATTCTTGATGCTTCTCTGACTACTCATGGATTGCTCCACTCTATGGATAGATGTAATAATGCGGGGATGGTGCTTAAGCTTGACATTTACAAAGCTTATGATAAGGTTCTATGGGAATTCATTCCAAAGGTCTTGGCCAAGTTTGGCTTTAACAGTTTGGTCATAAAGCTCATCATGGAGTGTGTTTGTACTGTTAAGTTCTCGGTTCTGGTGAATGGATCCCCCTGTGGATTCTTCTCTATTGGTAGAGGGCTCAGATAGGGAAACCCTCTCTCCCTCTATCTCTTTATTATGATTACCGATGTGCTTAGTAGGAACTTTACGAGTCTGCTGTCAGAGGGCTCCATTTCTGGTGTTAGAGCGGCTACTTCTCTTTGTTCGATCATTGTACAGCAATTTGTGGATGACACTTTTCTATTTGGGAAGGTCTCTGTTGTGGAAGCTAGAAAGTGGAAAGCTTGCCTTAACAGCTATGCCTCCTGCTCTGGTTAGTGCATCAACTACAATAAGAGAAAGATTTACTTCTTTAATTGCTTGCCAAATTTGGAAAACAGGGTGACTGCGATTCTGGGTTGTGTTGGGGATTCTCTCCCATCAGTTTACCTTGGGCTCCCACTAATAGTTAAAGAGGTTCAATCAGAGTTTTGGAATTCTATCTTGGAGAGGATCCAAAGGAAGTTGGCTAGTTGGAAGGGCTCTTTACTTAGTCATGCTGGGAAACTCCAACTTCTTGTTGCGGCTATACAAGGTATCCCCACCCAATTTCTAGCCATCTTTAAGATACCCAAGTGTATTGCAGAGAAGTTTGAAAGAATTCAAAGGAATTTCCTTTGGTCCAGTACTGAGGATAAAAAAAAAGATTGCTTTGGTAAAATGGGAAAGGGTTTATCAGGCTAGAAATTGTGGTGGGCTTGGAATTAGGAAGATTGTTATCTCTAACAGGGCGCTGATGGCCAAGGTTGGGTAGGACCAGTTAAGGAACACCAAGGACTAGTGCAAAATTCTAAATGTTAAGTACCTCAAAAACAGGCCTTTGATTGATTGTCTTTCGGAACCCCATCCCCTTGGTTCCATAATCTAGAGGAGTATCTGTAGCACACAAGGTCTACTAAAAAAAGGGATCAAATGGAAAATGGGAAATGGGGTCAAAATCAGATTTTGGGATGATGCTTGCCTTTTGGACTCCCCCTTGGCTAGCTCTGATTTTGGAGTGGTGATGAATGAAGCTCAGAGATTCTTTGGTTTATATATTAGAGACTATGTGGTTGGCCCTCCTGGAGCTAGGATTTGGAGAGATCTCTCCCTTTGCTACCCCCACTCTCTTGACCTTTGCCGCCTAGCTAGATCTCTTCAGGTGTTACTCTCTAGTATCAGGTTTCCTTCCTATGATAGGGAGGATGAGTTCTTTTAGGCTTTGGAGAAGCAAGCGGATCTTTCAGTTCGATCCGTTTATAGATTGTTGACTAAGGAAATTTTAGTTGAGAAACACTGGAGGAGGGTTTGGAATCACCACATGATCCCTAAAATAAAAAAATTTTGGTGGATGGCCTATCATAATAAGATCTTAACTTAGGACAATTTGAGAACTCGGGGGTTATGCTTTCCTAATAGATGTTTCCTTTGCAAGGCGGGGGGGGAAACTGTCAGCCACCTTTTGCTACACTACCCGTATGTTGCTGAAGTTTGGGGGATGGCTTTTGAGAAACTTGATGTCGATTGGGTTATGAGAAAAGACTTTTTGTCATTTATTCTAGGCTGGAATGGGCCTTTTTCCCATCCTTTGACTAATGAAATTTGGAGACAGACCCCCCCAATCTTAGGATGGTGTTTATGGAAGGAGAGGAATAACAAGGTTTTCAAGAATATTGAGCAGAGCCCCAAGGAGGTGTTTGGCATTGGTGTTCGACTCATAGAGGAGAATATCTCCCTCTTTGATGGGAAACTTCCTAAGTTGGGGCCACTGGACTATGAAATAAAATTGGCTGAGGATTGGCATCAGGATCTAAAGGCTAATGCCTTTGATAATTCAAAATTATTAGCTAAGAAAAATACCAAATGGGAGCCTCTGGATTTTGGATGGTTCAAAATTAATTTTGATGGGGCTGCTAAAAGCAACCCAGGAAGGGCAAGTATAGGTGGGATTATCAGAGACCTTATGGGGAATATGGTGGTGGGGTTTGCTGGTGGCATTGGGGTTCAGTCGGCTCTGGTTGTTGAGGCTCGTGCGCTGTTTATGGGCCTCAAAATTGTTGTTTCTCTAGGGATTGTTAATCTCCATATTGAAGGAGTTTCCAAAGCGGTGACAAATGCTATGGAAAAAGATAGATTTATAGGTTGGAATACCAAGGATATTTTGATGGATGCTAACTTCCTTATGTCCACATTAAGGGACAAAAAGGTGACTCATATTTTTAGAGAAGGCAACCGTGTGGCGGATGCCTTGGCTAATCTTGGCTCAGGTTGGGATCTGGCTAGATGTTAGAGGAATAAGGATAGACTGTCGCCAAATATTCAAGCTTTGATAGAGTGGGACAAAGCTACCATGGTTTATAATGATGCTCAACTTTAGGATGTCGAGAGCCGATTGGGGGGCCCACGGGTTAATTTGGGTGTGTTGGTGGATGAATGTCAGTATTGGTATGGAGTACAAGTGGAGTTATCTTGGCAAAGCTGAGCGTGTGTGGGGCAGGGAAAGGAGCATCCACGTGTCTGTCCTTTGGACTTGGTGGATGGGTTTAGTTTATAAGATTATGATGAGATGGTGGGGAGGGGATTTAATTGAGGAGTTCAAATCTAGTTTTGGTGGTGTGAGGTGGGTTAATTGGAAGGACGTGACTTCTTATCAGGTGAGGGACCGTACTGTGCGTGCTACTCTTTTGGGAATTGGATTGCTTGTTTTATCTCCTCATTACATTTGGAGGAGTGAATGTATTAATAATGATGTGACTTTCTATGATGCGATTAGGCTGCATTCTAGAGACTTCGGGTTGGCTACTTTAGCTAGGGGTTCCTTTGGCTTATTTTGCAAGTTTACTAAATTTAGTTTATTGATTCGTCTACATGGGGTTTCGTGCTTTCCCTATAGCTCTTCCAACTTTTGCCCTCTCTATTGTAATCATAAATTCATCAATGTTTTTGTCTCTTCTAACTGTGGTATATTTCCTCTCCGTGCGTGTGAATGGTATGCGGGGTTTAATTTGCTTTATTGTAATCCCTGCCTTAATTATCTTTTAGAGATTATTGTTCATGACTGCTACTTTTGGTATTTCTTGCATTTTTGTGAGCTTCCTGTGCAGTCTAACAGTATGGGTGGTGATCGCGTGCGGACGAAACCGGACAGTTGTGATGAATTTCGTAACAACCCGCTGGTCTGGCAGATTTGTGTGGAGGGAGGAATTGCTCCGCTCATGGAATGCGTAGTCGGCCATGATCCCATTTTATCAGTTCAGTTTTCTAGTTCGTGGAAGGACAAGAGGGTTTCCATTGGTGGGATTTCATTTGAAATCAGTGAGGATGTTATTGCGCAGGCTACGGGTTTGCTATGTGAAGGGAAAAAATATCCTAAGCACACTAAAAATCCAGATCACGAGAGCCTTAAGGCATTTTTCAGAGGAGAAGAGACCCTGGTTAGGAACCAGGCAGGATTTGAAAGGGAAGAGCTTCCTAAGCCATGGGATCAAGTTTGCATGGCACTGATGAAATATGTTACGCTTCAAGGTAGATACAAAACTTGTTTCTTTTATCATTTCCCTCTGTTAAACCACCTTAGGCATAAAATGCTGCTTAGTTTTCCATTTTTCCTTCTTATGGACCTAGAAAGTTCTGTGGACAAGTGTAAAGCGTCGGCCAGCTAAAATCCCTGTGATTTTCCATCACTCCCGCTCCATCAGGGGCTAATTCTTTGCCTGTATCACTTTCATCTAGCCCTCTACCCACCTAAAGCCATTACCATTGTCCGTGTTGAGAACATTGAACCCCTCTCCATGGTGCATATCTCCCCGACTGAGTCCAAGAGTCCTCCTAGGAAATCTAATAATGACAATATGGGGAATCCCAAAACCAAATTTTCCACTAAAAAGCTTAAGGGTGGGTTAGGCAAGGCCCATGCCAGTGTGTCAAAAGGGCTCTGTGAGCTAAAAGCCACTCAGGATGATACGCCTGTTACTGTCACTATGTCAAAAAAAGGTAAGGAGAAATGCATGTAGGTTGTGACTGTTAAAGAAGGAAAGGGTAAGAATGTGGTTAGGAAAGATTCCAAAGGGGATACGGTTGTGGGGAACACAAAGATGATTGGAGGGGAAAGTGTTAGGAGGAGATCTGGGAAGCTAGCTAAGAACAGCAAGAAGAGGCTAATCATTGAGGATTCAGAGGAGGAGCAATCAAACAACAAGGGTTACAAGGAAGAAGAGTCTGAAGATGTAGAAGAAGATATGGTGGAAAGGCCTCAGCTTACTCTGGTGGACAACAAGCTCCCCTTTGATGGCTCTAGCTCACACTCTTTGCAGCCGTTGGTGGATGAGCTTGGTGAAGTTCAGGATGCTAGGGATGTTGGGGTAGATTTGGACAAGGTGGCGAAGAGATTGGACACTCTGGATAAAAGATTTTGAGGGCTGACCCAATTCACCATGAAACTAGGTCACTTTGTTACAAGTACTCTGTCTAATGCCATAAAAGAAGAACTGGAGGGGAACAATGGCTAGGAAAATAAAGAGTGGGTGGGAGATGAGGCGGTGGACCTCCTGATTAAAAACTGGGATGATGCCAATTAAGTTGCTTGTGGTGCTGGTTTGTCAGCTGTTTCTCGGCTGTTGATGTACTGCCTTTGGGTTGTCTCTGTTTTTTCCTATTTTGTTATCTTTTTAAGACTTGTCCTTTTTGGGCCCTTGTATCATTGTGTAGGGTACAACACCCTGTAAATGTTGTTTAACTTTTCAAAAACATCACTACTGAAATGTTTAATTTTTGACCTTTCAAATGTATTGAGACTCATAGCAAACCTCTAATACCATGCTAGCAACTTGATAATAGCCTTATTATTGACATGACACTAACCTTGCACCCTTTCACATGTAAATTCTTCAATTTTCCTTAAAAAGGCTACAAAACTCTTTAGTGCAAGACTCAAACTCCTAACTCAAAACTTCACCTAGAACATGACTAATGTTCTTGAGTGACCTTATTCACAATAAAAAATTCTTTAAATTCCTAAACCAACCTATTGACCTCCCTAATTATCATCACATGATTAAGCATAGAAGATGAGGTGTAGGTGCTCCTGCACCACTACCCCATCCAAAATTTTCTCACATTACGCAAAGCCACAATGTTCGTCCAAGATAAGCCAATCAAATCCTGCCTTATGTGTCCTAGTAATCAAATTGGAGATGATCCTAAAAATGACATTGTGAAGGGTCATTGGTCTAAAAAATCTAAACAAATTTGCAATTATTTCACTACTACAATCAATGTCTCATCTTTCATAAAATTTCCCAAAACACTATTCATTATGATCATATGGAAATTTCTAGGAGAGCTACAATAGTTGTAACATCATGAATTAAAATTAAACATTAAAAAAGTACATCATGAATTAATTATGTAACCACATAAGTCAAATATAATTCTATCAAGAAATTAATATCAAATAGATAATTCAATCATATAACTCATACATTTCAATGTCATTGATCTTCTTCTTCATCCAAATCTTTGTCTATATCATCCAATCCAGATTTGACATTGTAAGGATTGGTCATATCATCATCATCGTCATTGATATCAGTTTCGATAATGTCATCATCCACACGAATATCATCTTCATGAACATTAACTCCTACATCATCATGATCTAGTTCCTCCTCTTCGACATCTTCATTAGGCACATCATCAACTAACTATTGATCTTGATCATCATCTACATCATCTTCTAGTTCTTTGGTATCTTCGTCTTCCACCAAATTATACTTTACCGGCCTTCCTCTTGGATCATGTCTAACAACAAATGACCAACCCGGTTTACCTAGAACCTCTAAGTAAAATACTTGCTCACATTGGCTTGGAAGAACATAGGGCTCATTTCCAACATGCTCAATCAACCTTGTATTAACCATGGTAAATACATTATCATGTTCAATAATAGTTCTCTCAAGATCATTAGCCTATACCATAGGATGATGAACATAACTAATTTGAAGGACTTAAAGTCACACTCAAGTATATCATCCAAAATCCCATAGTATCAATTTTCTGAGACTTCTAGATGTATGTCACTTTTAGATGAAACATTAGTCACCTAAAAGACTGCAATTATCCCAAAATCACAAGTTTTCTTCGTGTCATCCAAATTTTTGATTCAAAATTTATGACCATTGCACCACATAGCCTTGTGGTGTTTCACCTGCAATATGTCAAACATTTAAAAATTATTGCAATATCGTCAGTTGATAAACATATTTATTCTTGGCCGAATGTATGGAAAGAAAAAAATCTCAACATATATACATCAATATAATTGAAAATAATTAAATAATATGGGGGTGGAGCCACAATAGTGGTTTACAATTGAGAATAGGAAGGAAAATGAGATTTTTAATAATTTCAATAAGAAAGGGGGTTCGATCGAACCTATATGTTCGGCTGAACCCATCAAATGGTTCAGTCGAACCATATGGTTCGGTCGAATCCTTGTTCGACCGAACCCCTTTGAATTAGGGAATTTTAAAAGGCTATCACTGTAAAATGAACGATAAATAGTCTGAGCTCGTGTGTGGCGAATGTGAACAACAATGAACATGAACGGAAAGGAATGAAAAAAGCTTCCAACGGGGCCACCATCTCAACTTCAAATATCATCGACTTGGACATCCATTATTAGGTTGGCATTCTTTCTCTTGAATCACAGTGATTTAAAATTGCATTTGTAAATGCAAGTTTGTAAACCCCAATGGATTCCATGAGACCAATTTTTTTCCTATGTAAACTGAAGACAAATTGAATGAAACAAAAATTCCAAATGAAATTTTCATTTAAAACTTGAAGGCACATTGTAAGAACAAAATTAATTGTTTATAAAGAATATATTACCCTATTTCAAGCTCTCATTTTGACTCACAACTGTGAATTGCATTTTCTTGAAATTTTCTAAAACCCTTTAAAAACAATACCCATTATTTAAAATTTGGATTTACAACTACCAATTGCATTTGCTTGAAAGTTTCTAAAACCTTTTTAAAAAAAGACCCATTATTTAAAATTTGGATTTACAGCTACCAATTGCATTTTCTTGAAAGTTTCTAAAGCCTTTTAAACAAACCCAGTTTTCAAACAAATTTGGATTTACAGCTACCAATTGCATTTGCTTGAAAGTTTCTAAAGCGTTTTAAACAAACCCATTTTGTAAAATTTGGCTTTGTAGCTGCCAATTGCATTTGCTTGAAATTTTCTAATATTTTTCCCCAATAGCAATGCATATATGCATGATCTTATAAAAAAATTGTGACCACTTCAATGCTTCTTTTTCATAAGAACACATACCCCAATTGGGGCCTCAACCTTTGAAAAACATTGCCTTCTATTACTAATTCATTAGATCATTTCTTATATACTGGCATTAACCCAACAATGAGATCTTCCGACTATTATTTTTGTTCATCTTTAAACCAAGTTTACTCAAACCTCTAATTAGAATTTAAAACTATTAAAATTATGAAGAAAATAGTCAACATCTATAGCCCAAAGATTCCCCCAAAATGTATAATCAAAATTTAATTTTGTTCCATCTTGATGATATTTCCAACCTACAAGTATATATCTATTTTTTATTTCTCTCTATATCCATTAATAGATTGTGTTGAAGGCATTGCTTAAATTATCAACATGGAGATATTACTTGTGAATACTATTATAGACTTAATTTTCTTGTAAACTTGAATTCAAAATTATATTTGAATGGAACCTTAGAAAAATTAATAGGCTAGATTTATTGCTTCTATATTATTGGTTGCATAACACTTTTTTAATTATTCTTCAAGGATAATTTTTTATCTAAGTGATTGAAATGTTCAAATTGATTTTCAAATTGGTCACTCCATGAGTCTAACTAGAGAATAATTTTAAGAATAAAAATCTATTTTTGTTTAGTGAATCAATAAATTACATCACCTCTTAATTGGATGAATTGTTGTAATGGAGTGCAACAAACCATAGTTTTATATAAATGATATCAATCTTTTTGTGGCATTTTTCCAAATAATTTGTGTGGTGTTTATATGCATGTCTATTTTGCATACATTTAAGTAAAACTAGGCATAGTAAAAAATTCTACCAAATTGATATTTCATTGATTTTGATGTCCATCTACATACATATTTTAGAACACCTATTTTTTATATGTTCAAAAGATGATAAGAAATAATGCTAGAGCTTGGAATAAGATAAGCCAAATCTTATTGCATGTTTAAAATTTCAATCAAGTTGACTTTCCAAAATGCTTGAAGTATGTGTAACGCCCCGCCATGCAACCCTAGAGGAAGTTGCAATTAACTACTTAAATGGACTAATTTTTTTTTTGTTTAAGTACAATTAATAAGCAAGTTCACTAACTAATGCCAACAACCTCTAAGGTTACGAGACAGAGGTTAGATAGAACCCTAACAAAAAACATGAATCTAAACCATACCATTTAATTACTTAATAAATTAACACATACATTCCAAATAAGATAAATGCATCAAAGCATATGAGATAACTTTATATTCCATTATTCAAAAATAAGCAATAAGGTTACAACACTCATTCCCCGAATGAGGCAAGTCCAATTAAATAAGATTACAATTACAACCTCCACCTCAATAACAAATGAGGGGTAATAAATCACAAGAACAACTGAAATGAAATAAAGCAAGAACTAAAACTGAATCCCACGAGCTCTCCAATAGGAAATCTCGTCCACACGAACATGAAGAAAGCCCAACGGATGTAGGTGCATGCCACCCGACCAAGTGGAACCCAAAGGCCCACCCCCCATGCTAGGAGATAGTAACAAGGAATCCTAGCCAAGACCATCTACCTCTAGACACATGCTAACATGTAACTGAACCAAACTGACACAACCAATCACATGTACAATACAAGTACAACACAAGTACAACTCTAACATGGTCACCTTGCTTCCAGATACAAATCAAATCAAGTATGTTATGAGAACCATACACACATAATCAAATACCAACTGTTGACACAATAGGTATGTTAAGGAAACCATACCCATAAGATTGAAAACCGACTGTTGCCCTAGACAAAGTGTCATCACATAACTCATCATGAGTTACCCAATGCGGATCTTCATAGGCTCCGACTAACCTGGTGGCCTCAACCGATCCCCTGGCCCTCATACTTGCTAATGCGGAATCAAATACCTTTCATAGGGACAAGATAGATGACCTTGCCATTCCAGGCCTTCCCACCCATCCCAAGCCTAACCGAGCACTTGGTTCCATGAGTGAGGCATAATTATCTTGATTAGTGAGAAGTTAGTCCTAATCTTCTAAGTATTGCTTTATTTAACACTTGTTTAAACTACTTCTGAAGGTTACCCAATCTTACCTCTTACGGGCTCTGACCCCTAATGGAAGCCACTCTTCTACTTGACAACACACATACCATCCAAACTCCAAGGGTAACAAAGTGCAAACAACCAGATACCATGACCACTCCTTTCTCAGGAGGCGACATAAGTTCAAACCCTCTCCAAACACTTGAGGTAACAAACATAACAAGGTCACTCCTTACAAGGAGGCACCGATCACATAATCCACTCCTAATCCAAGGAGGCTCAAAACATCCCCATTCGTGGAAACCGGGTAAATAACTGACATGTACCATGCACTACCCAAGGGATTCGAAACAAGTTGACTACATAACATGCCAACCTACAAACTTGAAAACCCAATTGGAAGACTTGTCAAACTCTGTAACACAAACTTCCCCAATGATAACATAAACAGTTCATAATCAAGGCGAGCAAGAAGACACGAATTAAATCTACTTTGGATTCACTAAATCCATTTCCTCATTAACATTCAGTAATTTATTGCATTAGATAAACTGAATTAAATACACCATTTCAAATAAGGGAGAAATTAATACTAATTATTTTATTTCCCTACTAGCATTTAAATAAATGATAAATTAGCCAGTTTATCAAATAAATCAAAATTCATTGTTTGAAATAAAATATTGTTTCCTTATTCAATATAACTGATTTAAAATAATGAATTTGATTTGAGAAAACCTATTATTTAAAAATTAAAACTACTCTCCTTTAAAATAATGCTCTAAAATAAAATAATGATTTAATTAAAACCATCATGCCTGTTTTATTTCTTCAAATAAATTTAATTCATGCCCTCAACAAAACCATAAAAAAAAAAATATACTCATAAAAAAATATCTTCACATTAACATTTTAAATCTATATAATATAATATCAAATATTATATTAAATTTTCTATCGGCAAATACCCATTTTAATATTTTAATATTATAACATTATAATATTAAAATTATTAAATATATTTTAATATTATAAAATTATAATATTAAAACTATTAAATGTATTTTAATATTATCAAATTATAATATTAAAACTATTAAATGTATTTTAATATTATCAAATTATAATATTAAAACTATTAAATAAACATTATTATTATTATTATTTTAAACTCAAAGCATGTGCCTCGGTCCACGCACCAACCCTTAGGGTTGAATCACGTGGCCTCGAGACGCATGCATAAGGATTGGTGGAGTTGCAGGTGGCGGCCGTAGGTTTGGAGTGCGCGGTTGTGCACTGCTGGCCACCACTAATGGTGGTGTGGCTATGCTTGCACAGTCGACCACCATTAGTGGTGGTCGTTGTGCAGTCTGCGGGTGGAGGGGAGTGTTGGGCGCGGCTCCCCCATGCCACCTCCCATGGGGGCGGTTGTGGGGTGAGCCCCCAGTCCCCAAGAAATTTCGAGCCCTCAACATTTTATTTTTTATAAGTTTTTTTTTTTTAAAAAACTTGTCCATTAAAAGAAAAATCCGAACTTGGCATTTTTATAATTTTTTGCTAGCATAACCTACAAAGGGAAATAATTAAAAAAATATATAAATAAGTATGTATATATATATATATATATATGAATATATATATATATATGATATATATATATATATATATATATATATATATATATATATATATATATATATACATATATTGTTATTTAACCAAATTGAAATTTCAAACAGATTGAAGAACAAATTTGAAACAATAATTTATACAAAAGAATTCATTTCAACTTTGAAGCAATCTTTTTCAAACAGAGGTGTTCTCCAAATTTTGAAAGCAAGAATCCAACTGGTTATGTTTTGCAAACAAACAACAGATTTCAAATGATTTTCATCAACACATATATGATTAAAACTCAAAAGAAACTAATTTCAAAGATATGAACTTGGTTTTTTTTGGAGTTGAGAGAAGATCCAGATGGTGCCTTGATTCCAACTTTAGCTCCGCAGATTTCTAAAGCTTCAACCCAAAAACCCACAAAATGCAAAAATTCTTCCTCTTTCTATTTCAATCTTTTCCAAAACTTCATGATCCAAACTTGTGAAGAAAAATTCAACAATAAAGAAAATCTTCAAAAAAAATCCCTACAACCACCCTCATCAATTTTCCAAAACAGAATAGCAAATATCTTCTTTTTCAATTTTTGAATTCAAATTTCCTAAAATCAACTTTTAAAACATTTTTCTTTAATTTTCATTTTCAACCAAAATAATCAATAATTTCAAATGAAAACTTAACTTATTTCAACATCATAAATTTAATTAATTAATAAAATAGATTTAATCAACGATTAAATTATTTATTAATTAAATTAAATTAATAATAACATAAATTACTTTTCCACATAAACCAGATAAAGTTAATCGACAATTAAACTACCAAAGCATAAACTTTAACCTTTTTCTAACTTGCAATTTTAAACTAAAGTCAAGGCCAGATGAACAACATTAAAGTAACTTAACTCGACTAACACCTGACAACACACTGTGACTAGGGTGACGACTTGGCATGGAAAATCTAGCTACAATCTCCCAATCGAATACCATTGGACATTGGACACGCTCAAACCTGTGAAACCAGGTGGAGTCGATGTCCTGTACCTGTCAACCTATGAACAAAGAGTATATCCACATGCATAAATATGTCATAAATAAGGCACATCGTGAAGAGGAAATCACAGAATCGCAGGGCGCTCGCAAGTGAGTGATGTGATACCGTCCCCTTCACCAATACAGTGTAACTAACTAACAAATCTAACATACTAATATAATCCAAAGTATAAAACATCATTGATTCAAACATCCATAATGCTAATCCAGAACATGCCATAATGATAACATCATAATAAATTACCATCACATCAAAATATAACATTAACGTCGCTTTATAGATAGAGATCAAATAGAAGCCGAGTACCATAGTCAAGGTACTAACAGAAAATACAACATAAAGGAGAAGAACACTGCCCGATCAAAAGGACAAAACGAAGGGGTATTACAGTATGTAGGCTAACATTTCATTATGGGCTTTTGTCAAATAGTGTACATACATATAATATATGATTTCCATGCACATATCCACTTACTATATCCACCTACTATAGTATTGTGAGATGTAACACTAAAACTAGAGATTCTAAGTGGATTTTGTAGATTGATATGTGTTTCTCTAGGTTGAATTAAAATAATAGTTGTAACTTAATTCCTCCCTATTTGAATGTCAATTAAGAATATAATTGTAATTTATTTCTTTCATAAAAAATTGTTAATTATATAACACTCAAATCATATCCAAAATTCATAGAAATATATTCTAAGAATGAGAAGTCTCATATCACTAATGGTATTAGATTAAAGAATATGATAACATGACCACATAAAAAAGATGTCCTTACTCTCAAGGATTTATTGGGCATTTAATAGGTTTCAACCTTTCGAAATAGTTGGAGCTACCTACATCTTCCTTGAACATCTCATGTACACTTATATAAATATTTGTTAACAAGGTTTCTACGAGGCGCTAAAAATGAAAGAGGGAAAAATGAAAATATTCCATTTTCTTACCCATAAATTTTATTGATCCTATCATACAATGGTAGAGGCTTTGTAATAATGTGTGTTTACATAAATCATTGTGAAACATATTCATAGAAAAAATTACTTAATTATTTAAATATCAATATTTAATATTTATGTGCATCCAAAAAAATACAAATTCATAACTAAATTTAATTCAAAAAGTGGTAATAAATATTCAAATTTTAAATCTATGAAAATATATAACCAAATGATAGGATAAAAGTGATGAAACAACATCTAGGATAAATCTATGTTAATTGTAAAGAACATTTATAGTTTCCTTCTAGGATGAAATAAATAATCAAGTAGAAAAATTTATATATACTTGTGAGGAAATCATCTATATGTTCCTTGAACCTCTTGTATTTACTTTCTTTATGAGACTTCAAGCCCTTCATGGATAAACTCTAGTAGTAACAATACCTTCTTCAATGGCTTTAAATGTTAACCTTCTTACTTTTTAACCAAAATTTTAATAACATTCAATTTTGTGTAATTTATGGAGCACTATTATCATTTTAATTCAAAATAAAATAATGTAAGAAATTTATATAAATTTAAAAATAAAAAAATCCTAAAATAATAGTTTTAAATTAATTGAAAATGTTTATGGTTGGACCCCTCTAATTTTGTGGAACTATTTCTTAAAAGCTATTTAAATAGTTGAATTTTATATATAATAGGCAAAGGAAGCCACATATGGCATTAATACCTTCCTTGATGGGCTTTACTAGGAAATTTTTAATTTCATTCATAGGGACCAAGGTATTTTAAACAAAAGTTGTGTTTGGAAATCATCTAATGCATAAAGACAAATAATGTCAAACTTAAAAGCCCTTAATTTTATAAATAACTTAAAAATAATTTATAACATGGGTAAACACTAGAGTCAATCTAATAATCTATCGTATGTACTTAAATCAATCAACTTGCATATCATGTCTATCATTCTAATGACTAGCTTCCAAATAAAAGCATCCTTCTAAATAATATAAAGTGTTCAATTATGGTAAACATGTTAGGTCAATTTTACTTCTTGTAAAATAATATAATCAATTTAGACTCATAAGGTCTTCTAAACATACAATCAATAGCTCTCTTGCTACTTGAGATTCTTTACCTTTTACATTTAAATTATTAAAATTCATAATTAACCATAGTAACACTTAATATAGTCTATTAATAAAAATATAAAGCCTTCATTTCCTTCTTCTTTCGGGAGACAAGTGGATCTACAACCAATTATGTGCATCATTCCATCTTTCATCAATGATTTGGAACATCAAGGACTGATCATTGTGCATCATTATACAAAGTAGAGTCCATTATATAGATTGTGGAATTTGTATAGGCAACTTTTAAATTTTAAAAACTCTAAGAGTTGATTTATTTTATTATAATATCCAAGAAATTTATAAAAATAAGAGTAATAAAATAATTATTAAATATTATCTTTAAATGAGTAAATATAACCATATTTCACATGGTAGATTTTATATTATCTATAAGACTTGAGATAATAGAAAAAATATGTACAAAGATTAAATCAAGTCATTTTCTCCTATTCTTTCATTATTTCTTTCTTTTTGTACTAGAGTTAAATCTTCATCTAGGTATGTTGTGTACTTATAAGAAACCTTTGTTCCTTAGTATCATGTTCTTGTACATTGTATGGTCACTTTCATGATAAATATTATGTGCATGTGTTCCTTCCTCCTATCAAAATTTCTTTATGGATATGAGGAAGTTTATTTATAATTTTTTGGTTTCCTCAACAAAATATTGCTTCAATAATTTAGAAATCATATTTACAAGCTTATCATTTCTCTCATTTTCTTCTCTTATTTGTGCCTTCAATAATGACTAAATTGATTTTACATGACCACCAATATTAAGTAATGATGCTTTCCCTTTATTACTAGTTGTAGGAAATAAATCTTAGATGCAACATTTATCAATATTTTTTAATTCTTTAATGGCACATTTTGTACTAGAGTGCACACTTGTAAATTTAAATTTTAGAATTGTTTTAGATTATATTTTTGTGCAATCTAGTAATTTGAATGTTTTGATTATTAAAAAGTATGATAGATGTTGAACATGTTTTTTGTTAATGGTATGAAAATTATATTATTGATGAGTAGATGAATTATTAGAACTATTTTAGATTTCTAAATTCCCTATATCTAGATATATTATTTACCAAGGTCTCATTCCTTCTTTAGGTGTACATACATATATAACATGGAAAATACAGATGTTCCACCTCTGAAATCTTTGTTTGCAAATACCACTAATGAGATTAAGAAATTGAGAGACTCATTAGCGTAGGGTACAAACCCAGGGATATATTCTTAACCATGCATGTCAATATTACATAGTCTAGAAAAAACTAAGAGATGAGCTTGAGAGGACTAGTGCATTTTCTCCAGATAGAGTAGCTGCTATTCTTTCCTGCATGCAGGAAGAAGTACATGGTGAGGTTCCCCTGAAATAAATATAGGATAATGTGACCAAAGAAATGATAAAAACCAATTGTTTTCCATTTTATTAAAATGCACGCAAGGTTAGGGGATACTAGGTCACTAGATGTGTCGATCATGCTATGCCTCATTTATCTACCCATGATTTCTCATAGCACATGGTCAATACCCAAAAAATGACCAGATTCCATTATATTTTGTTCAACATTTGTATGTTGAGGTCAATTTGGGCGTCAAAGTCAACTACTTGGACATTCCATCATATGTTGGTCAAGGGCGTGGCAGGATTATCGATAGGCCCACTTATCATCGAGTAGATAGACCAGCCCCAGTGTTTAGGGTATTGGTTGGCGAGAGGTCTCCTACTCTCACCCTAGCTCTAGCCCCCATAGCAGATGAGGTTGTCATTGCTTACCAAAAGGAAGCAATTGACACTGTAGGTGACATTGCAGCTGCCACTACTAGGATATCTATTGATCATGTAGGTTAGTATTTGATGTCTAGATGTCACCGAACCATGCCATTTTTAGCATAGTGGACCACCATGGATCCTTTCACAGCAGCAGGCATCCCTACTCCCCTAGAGCTTGAGGCACTTACAAGAGATATGGCACGTAGGACTCTGCATTGTTTGACTGAGGAGCTCTTGGAGGCATATGCTTTCATTGCATCAGATTATGGGATCAGTGTAGAGCATGTTAGAGATCATTTGGCACACAAATTTTGTTCACTTCCAGGATCCCATCACTCTCAACCTAGCACTAGTGCACGTCAGGACCCACCATCTGATCATTTGACAACTGCATAGACTATGGGTTTTATTGAGATGTTGTTGGTGTCGGTTGTTATTGCCGATGCCATCTCACCTACATAGTCCTCTTCACTCATCATTTATGGAATGACATGGGATAGATCAGATGGATGCAGATATTGGTTTGTCGTTTGACCATATAGTTGATATGGTGGAGGTGGCCATTTCAGAGGACTCATGTCATCTGATATCAGATGATGTGCATGTATGTGTGCATGTGCATGTTTCAATTCATTTTTAATTATTTTTAAATTTTAGTTTTAACAAGATATTCATGTATCGATATAAATGAATATATATTGTAGGTGGACATACCTCATGTCACTCCTAGCCTTGTTCCAGATCGTGTACATCGACATGACTCTGTGGATGAATCTACTACTAGTGGACATGTGAGTTTTAAATTTTTATATATACACGTGTATATGTACATGCATATGTATGCATAGATCTAGATACATATTTAAAAATATACAAGTACATTCTTAAAAATAACTTTCATAAAATTTATTTAATATAAATTATATGTATTTAACACATTTTGTACACCATTTTATTTGCAGGGCTTAGCACATCCATCAGAGTAGGACTGTTCTCATTCAAATGATCGTTCGACTAGGAGTCAACATTCATATTAGGCCCTACATTAGATTTATGAGCTTTACTACATGTATTTTATTATATGATGATATTTCTAGTATTTGACATTTGATTATCTCTAACTTACATTTTCTTATATGATGATCTTTAGTATTCGACATTTTCTTATATGATGATCTTTATTATTCCACATTTGATGATCTCTAACTTACATTTGCTTTTATGATATACATACATTTGGCACTTTTCTTATAACATGTTACATGTTTATACATTGATCAATATTGATATGTTTACATGTTTATATGATATATGTATACATTTTCTTATATTCAATATACATACATTTTCTTATTTGATTATATTTTATAAATGCTCGTGTATTTACAAGCCCATAATTTATTAATTTGGACATGTTCTTCTAGTTTTAAAATTTGATAAAAATGATGAAATTAAAATATTGATAGAAAGTAAGAACAAATAAAGTGCATCACTTTGTGGTACACAAAACTCCTATTTTTTTTTAAATGACTTAACATGAACCATTGAGGAGTTGAGAACAAAATATAATTATAAAGAATTTAGGTAGGAACTTCATTTTATAATGAAATATACCATCCTTCACAAACTTTCCCTCTAAGTTATAAAATTTTATGTTAAATTATTTCATAAATAATCTCTTAATCTACACCATTATTAAATTATAAAATTGTATTCTTTGAAACATTAAGAAAATTCATTTCAAATTATACCTCTATTATCTTTTTGACAAGTAACAAAATTCTAAAATTACTAGATATGTTGCATATCTATACATTAGATAACAACAAACTCCACAATGAAATAACTTGTTTGATTACCACTTTATTCATTTAAACTAGGATCTAGTTATTCCATACACTAGAATAATTTTTTTCCCATATGCATATACATACAAGCTTATTTTTCATATTTCCATATCAAATTGCAAGATTAATTCACATTTATATCACTTGGAGTGCAAATTTTGGAGAAGAGGTTTTTGCACATTTATCAAGGAGGAAAATATTGGAGGATAATTTAACTAAGTTGGTAGAGGATTTTTTTTGAGTCATCTTTAATTTGAAGAAGAAAATGAGACAACAAAGAAAAAGAAAAAATGTGTCTCAACGAAAATTGTCGAAAGAAGAAGAACAAAAGAGGCATGAACAAAACTTGGAAAATTAGCATAGAAAGAAAAAAGGTACATGTTTGTTTCTTCTCTCTCTATCTCTTAAGTGTGTTTTTAGGACTTTTATTAACACCTCAATTTTTTTTGCTTATAAATATATTTCCAATTATGAAAACCATGTTAGATTTAACTTGGAAACTTTAATACTAGATATTGGATCAAATGAATCCGTTGAAGAACACATGGACCTTGAAGATAGGGAGGAGGCCCAACTTTACACAATGCATGTTGGAGAGGGGTCAAGATCACTTCCTTCTAATGGTACGCATGAGCATATAAAACTAGCTGAAAAGGTGATACAACAAATTTCTTATAGAAATTTAGATCATTTACTTGAAATGGATATGGAGAAATTGAAATGTTATGCCAACCAGCCTTATAATAAGATAAAGAGGTCACTGACTAAATTTGTAAATGAAATAATCAATGATCATTTCAATCATCTTGATACACTTGAAAAAACCCAATTGTTTCCGATGAGTTCCTCTTTGTCGTGGACGGACGTGGAACCGAAATGGTTTCTAAACCTGAAATTTCGGTAGAGTCATGTTTTGACTCCAGTTTCGACTCTGACTCTGACTCCGACTCCAACTCCGACTCCGGCAGTGTGTATTTTCAGTGGAGTCCTGTTTCGACTCCGACTTCGACAATGCTATTTATGACTTGAAGTCTTGGTCGCGACCGATGTCTGTTTGACCGTTTTGGTTGCTCTGTCAGCTGCGATTGCTGATGGGTCTTAGACGCATGGCACCTGGCTGAATAGTGATTGGACATATACCAAGATAGTTATTGTGGCAGTTGCATTTGTCAATGAAGGGTGGCGAGCTCAACCGTTTTGAGTAATGGCTTTGAATGCAATGACGGCTGGTTGTAGGAGATCTGTCAGATCCGACCAGATGCGTGATTTGAGGATGGACTTCATTGCTCTTCTGAGTCAGTTACATTTGGATGAGAGATGTGTTATTTCTCATAAGTTAGACAAGTTGCAGAGCAAGTTGAAGTCACGAGCTGAAGAACAAGAAGGACATGAGTTCTTGAAGAGGGTTTTGAACTATATGTTGTGAAAACATTGTAATAATGGATCTGAATCTCTCTGGGTGATTGTGAGCTGAGCAAAGAAGTCTGGATATTGTATGTAATCGTTTCATTACTGTAATACAATTGATTTGACTTTGTGTGGTGGGTTTTTTGCCTGAAAGGGTTTTCCCACGTAAATACTGTGTCATCTTTGTTTGCTTATTTTTCTAGTTTCTCATTGCCATGGTTGTATGCATCTCTATAAGTTTTAGAAACTGTTAATTTTTCGTTTTTGCTTCTCTCCCTTGTAGTAAAGGTGTTAAGGGAATGTATTCTGCACTGTTGGGTCATTAGATCTGCATTCTTTTCCCTTCAATAAAGACCATGACACGTTTTTTGTCAAACATTGCTTTACAATTTTTTTTGAGAATTTGAGAAGTAGGGGTGTAAAATTTGAATATCATTTTGTACGGTCAGATGGATGTGCGGCACAATTCAAATCTTTACGACCATTCTATGCACTCTATAGATATCATAAAATCTACAAAATACCACATGTTTGGAGTTTTTTTTAGAGTGGGCATGGAAAGGGTGAACATGATGGGGCAAGAGCTTACATCAAATGAGCTTTAAGAAAGCATCAAATGAGTTATCCAGAAGATCGTATAGACAATGCACATGATGTTGTTGAATGGTGCAATAAACACTTTGCATCAAATGTGGTTGGCACATCTTCAAGAACAAACCGACACATTCCACATAGAGTGTTTTGGAAGATATCAGGTATGTATAAATTACATTTTCAAAAAATTAAATTTATTTAAATTTAAAATTTATATATATACATGTTTGTTCACATAATTTTTTTGTTGTACATGTATCTAGGTGTGGACTGAAGATCGATGCATGGATGCAAGAGGGTAGAAAAAACAAGATTTTTGCATTGTGTCAAGAGTTTAGATAGTCACCATGGATGGACATTACACACAAGGGATTACTCTTGTTTTTGCATTGAGTGCATTGTAGAAAACTCTGATCATGCATGCAACAACCAAGAACTTGAATATGTTGGTAAATGGGATACAGTGCCACTAGTTATTTCAAAAACATATGATGAAAATGAGGAAGAAAGATTTGAATACATTCCTTTGATTTCAATTGATTATGACCATATTTCAGGATTGGTTAGAAAAGGTACATGTGTAAGTTTTCAATAATTTAAATATTATATATATATATATATATATATATATATATCTAGTTATTGATCTTTAGAGACATTTCTAATTTTTTAAGAATTTTTTTGTGTAAATTTGGTGTACAAGAGATGTTTTTGCAGTCATAGCAGAGCCTAGAAACATCAAAGGTGTTAGCTATTATTTATTGTGTCGCACAAAAGAGAGGAATAAGCTAACACAACCTGAAACAAGTGATGGAATGTTATTTCCCATAGGTGAGTTTGAATTTAAAATTATATATACATTGTGTTCACATGTGCACATTACATTATAAATATTTAAATATATATTGTACAAACCTTGAGCACAGAAATGTTGTACACGTTCATATGTCTTACCTTAGGTTCATGTTTACCATGCAAGTTCTATTGTAGTGCAAGGGACATATCTAAAACAAGTCAAAGTTGTTCAGCATGGGATTCATTTTGTTGACTATCAACCTGATAACAAGGTATATCAATATAGTCACTTAATAATTTCTACCACCCTACATCTTCATGCAATTCCACATGCACGTGGCCGAAGAAAATGGAGACTAGATAGTGATGATCATCAAAAAATTCTACATGTTATTGAAGAGTGGGTTGAGCTAGAATCTTTGAATTATATTATATCCATGATTTTCAAGTTCACTTGTAACCCTATACATGTTCAAGTGAGAACTTATAGTAACTTGTACATAGTTGTAAATCATTTTGTGTAAATTACAATTATATGTACATATTTGTTCCATGGAAAATTCTTAAGTTCAAGAATCTTTGATAGCTTCATCTCACTTTTTTGGCTTGCATGTAAAACCATATATATGCTTTCAATACTTATTTGAAACCTCGTGAAGTTTTTTAAGATCATTTTGTCTGAATTACAATTATATACAACTTATATTTGTTTAATGGAATTCTTAAGTTCAAGACTCTTATATACAACTTATATTTGTTCCATCGAATTGTTCCATGGGCAATTATGTAAATTTTAAAATTAAGTACTATCTAATTATAAAATTATTGTACACATATTTAAAACATAAATCAATGCAAATAAAAAAAAAAGTTGTCATCAGTTTAATTCACAAAAAATACTGCAAATAGAAATAGAAAGTTCCCCTCTACCTTCTACCCTTAAGCCTTAAACCCTTAAACCCTTAAAACCCCTCTCTCTCACTCACTCACTAATTCTATCTCGAGCTCCCCTCTACCCTTAACCCTTAAAACCTAAACCCTTCTACCCTTTACCTCTCTCCCACTCCCCCCCTCTCTCTCAAGTCTCTCCCTCCTACCCCCTCTCCCTCTCTCCCCTCCACCCTTAAACCTTAAACCCAAAACCCTATACCCTTGTACCCCCTACCCTTTATCTCTCTCCCACTCCCCCCTCTCTCTCTCAAGTCTCTCCCTCCTACCCCCTCTCCCTCTCTCCCCTCCACCTTTAACCCTTAAACCTTAAACCTTAAACCCTTGTACCCCCTACCCTTTATCTCTCTCCACTCCCCCCTCTCTC
>CM021107.1:259094871-259493872 GCA_007115665.2 Sequoiadendron giganteum | reverse complement strand
TTAAAAAAGAAAAATCAACTTGGCATTTTATAATTTTGCTAGCATAACCCTACAAAGGGAAATAAATATAAAATATATAACCAATTATATGTATATATATATATATATATATATATATATATATATATATATATATATATACATATATTGTTATTTAACCAAATTGAAATTTCAAACAGATTGAAGAACAAATTTGAAACAATAATTTATACAAAAGAATTCATTTCAACTTTGAAGCAATCTTTTTCAAACAGAGGTGTTCTCCAAATTTTGAAAGCAAGAATCCAACTGGTTATGTTTTGCAAACAAACAACAGATTTCAAATGATTTTCATCAACACATATATGATTAAAACTCAAAAGAAACTAATTTCAAAGATATGAACTTGGTTTTTTTTGGAGTTGAGAGAAGATCCAGATGGTGCCTTGATTCCAACTTTAGCTCCGCAGATTTCTAAAGCTTCAACCCAAAAACCCACAAAATGCAAAAATTCTTCCTCTTTCTATTTCAATCTTTTCCAAAACTTCATGATCCAAACTTGTGAAGAAAAATTCAACAATAAAGAAAATCTTCAAAAAAAATCCCTACAACCACCCTCATCAATTTTCCAAAACAGAATAGCAAATATCTTCTTTTTCAATTTTTGAATTCAAATTTCCTAAAATCAACTTTTAAAACATTTTTCTTTAATTTTCATTTTCAACCAAAATAATCAATAATTTCAAATGAAAACTTAACTTATTTCAACATCATAAATTTAATTAATTAATAAAATAGATTTAATCAACGATTAAATTATTTATTAATTAAATTAAATTAATAATAACATAAATTACTTTTCCACATAAACCAGATAAAGTTAATCGACAATTAAACTACCAAAGCATAAACTTTAACCTTTTTCTAACTTGCAATTTTAAACTAAAGTCAAGGCCAGATGAACAACATTAAAGTAACTTAACTCGACTAACACCTGACAACACACTGTGACTAGGGTGACGACTTGGCATGGAAAATCTAGCTACAATCTCCCAATCGAATACCATTGGACATTGGACACGCTCAAACCTGTGAAACCAGGTGGAGTCGATGTCCTGTACCTGTCAACCTATGAACAAAGAGTATATCCACATGCATAAATATGTCATAAATAAGGCACATCGTGAAGAGGAAATCACAGAATCGCAGGGCGCTCGCAAGTGAGTGATGTGATACCGTCCCCTTCACCAATACAGTGTAACTAACTAACAAATCTAACATACTAATATAATCCAAAGTATAAAACATCATTGATTCAAACATCCATAATGCTAATCCAGAACATGCCATAATGATAACATCATAATAAATTACCATCACATCAAAATATAACATTAACGTCGCTTTATAGATAGAGATCAAATAGAAGCCGAGTACCATAGTCAAGGTACTAACAGAAAATACAACATAAAGGAGAAGAACACTGCCCGATCAAAAGGACAAAACGAAGGGGTATTACAGTATGTAGGCTAACATTTCATTATGGGCTTTTGTCAAATAGTGTACATACATATAATATATGATTTCCATGCACATATCCACTTACTATATCCACCTACTATAGTATTGTGAGATGTAACACTAAAACTAGAGATTCTAAGTGGATTTTGTAGATTGATATGTGTTTCTCTAGGTTGAATTAAAATAATAGTTGTAACTTAATTCCTCCCTATTTGAATGTCAATTAAGAATATAATTGTAATTTATTTCTTTCATAAAAAATTGTTAATTATATAACACTCAAATCATATCCAAAATTCATAGAAATATATTCTAAGAATGAGAAGTCTCATATCACTAATGGTATTAGATTAAAGAATATGATAACATGACCACATAAAAAAGATGTCCTTACTCTCAAGGATTTATTGGGCATTTAATAGGTTTCAACCTTTCGAAATAGTTGGAGCTACCTACATCTTCCTTGAACATCTCATGTACACTTATATAAATATTTGTTAACAAGGTTTCTACGAGGCGCTAAAAATGAAAGAGGGAAAAATGAAAATATTCCATTTTCTTACCCATAAATTTTATTGATCCTATCATACAATGGTAGAGGCTTTGTAATAATGTGTGTTTACATAAATCATTGTGAAACATATTCATAGAAAAAATTACTTAATTATTTAAATATCAATATTTAATATTTATGTGCATCCAAAAAAATACAAATTCATAACTAAATTTAATTCAAAAAGTGGTAATAAATATTCAAATTTTAAATCTATGAAAATATATAACCAAATGATAGGATAAAAGTGATGAAACAACATCTAGGATAAATCTATGTTAATTGTAAAGAACATTTATAGTTTCCTTCTAGGATGAAATAAATAATCAAGTAGAAAAATTTATATATACTTGTGAGGAAATCATCTATATGTTCCTTGAACCTCTTGTATTTACTTTCTTTATGAGACTTCAAGCCCTTCATGGATAAACTCTAGTAGTAACAATACCTTCTTCAATGGCTTTAAATGTTAACCTTCTTACTTTTTAACCAAAATTTTAATAACATTCAATTTTGTGTAATTTATGGAGCACTATTATCATTTTAATTCAAAATAAAATAATGTAAGAAATTTATATAAATTTAAAAATAAAAAAATCCTAAAATAATAGTTTTAAATTAATTGAAAATGTTTATGGTTGGACCCCTCTAATTTTGTGGAACTATTTCTTAAAAGCTATTTAAATAGTTGAATTTTATATATAATAGGCAAAGGAAGCCACATATGGCATTAATACCTTCCTTGATGGGCTTTACTAGGAAATTTTTAATTTCATTCATAGGGACCAAGGTATTTTAAACAAAAGTTGTGTTTGGAAATCATCTAATGCATAAAGACAAATAATGTCAAACTTAAAAGCCCTTAATTTTATAAATAACTTAAAAATAATTTATAACATGGGTAAACACTAGAGTCAATCTAATAATCTATCGTATGTACTTAAATCAATCAACTTGCATATCATGTCTATCATTCTAATGACTAGCTTCCAAATAAAAGCATCCTTCTAAATAATATAAAGTGTTCAATTATGGTAAACATGTTAGGTCAATTTTACTTCTTGTAAAATAATATAATCAATTTAGACTCATAAGGTCTTCTAAACATACAATCAATAGCTCTCTTGCTACTTGAGATTCTTTACCTTTTACATTTAAATTATTAAAATTCATAATTAACCATAGTAACACTTAATATAGTCTATTAATAAAAATATAAAGCCTTCATTTCCTTCTTCTTTCGGGAGACAAGTGGATCTACAACCAATTATGTGCATCATTCCATCTTTCATCAATGATTTGGAACATCAAGGACTGATCATTGTGCATCATTATACAAAGTAGAGTCCATTATATAGATTGTGGAATTTGTATAGGCAACTTTTAAATTTTAAAAACTCTAAGAGTTGATTTATTTTATTATAATATCCAAGAAATTTATAAAAATAAGAGTAATAAAATAATTATTAAATATTATCTTTAAATGAGTAAATATAACCATATTTCACATGGTAGATTTTATATTATCTATAAGACTTGAGATAATAGAAAAAATATGTACAAAGATTAAATCAAGTCATTTTCTCCTATTCTTTCATTATTTCTTTCTTTTTGTACTAGAGTTAAATCTTCATCTAGGTATGTTGTGTACTTATAAGAAACCTTTGTTCCTTAGTATCATGTTCTTGTACATTGTATGGTCACTTTCATGATAAATATTATGTGCATGTGTTCCTTCCTCCTATCAAAATTTCTTTATGGATATGAGGAAGTTTATTTATAATTTTTTGGTTTCCTCAACAAAATATTGCTTCAATAATTTAGAAATCATATTTACAAGCTTATCATTTCTCTCATTTTCTTCTCTTATTTGTGCCTTCAATAATGACTAAATTGATTTTACATGACCACCAATATTAAGTAATGATGCTTTCCCTTTATTACTAGTTGTAGGAAATAAATCTTAGATGCAACATTTATCAATATTTTTTAATTCTTTAATGGCACATTTTGTACTAGAGTGCACACTTGTAAATTTAAATTTTAGAATTGTTTTAGATTATATTTTTGTGCAATCTAGTAATTTGAATGTTTTGATTATTAAAAAGTATGATAGATGTTGAACATGTTTTTTGTTAATGGTATGAAAATTATATTATTGATGAGTAGATGAATTATTAGAACTATTTTAGATTTCTAAATTCCCTATATCTAGATATATTATTTACCAAGGTCTCATTCCTTCTTTAGGTGTACATACATATATAACATGGAAAATACAGATGTTCCACCTCTGAAATCTTTGTTTGCAAATACCACTAATGAGATTAAGAAATTGAGAGACTCATTAGCGTAGGGTACAAACCCAGGGATATATTCTTAACCATGCATGTCAATATTACATAGTCTAGAAAAAACTAAGAGATGAGCTTGAGAGGACTAGTGCATTTTCTCCAGATAGAGTAGCTGCTATTCTTTCCTGCATGCAGGAAGAAGTACATGGTGAGGTTCCCCTGAAATAAATATAGGATAATGTGACCAAAGAAATGATAAAAACCAATTGTTTTCCATTTTATTAAAATGCACGCAAGGTTAGGGGATACTAGGTCACTAGATGTGTCGATCATGCTATGCCTCATTTATCTACCCATGATTTCTCATAGCACATGGTCAATACCCAAAAAATGACCAGATTCCATTATATTTTGTTCAACATTTGTATGTTGAGGTCAATTTGGGCGTCAAAGTCAACTACTTGGACATTCCATCATATGTTGGTCAAGGGCGTGGCAGGATTATCGATAGGCCCACTTATCATCGAGTAGATAGACCAGCCCCAGTGTTTAGGGTATTGGTTGGCGAGAGGTCTCCTACTCTCACCCTAGCTCTAGCCCCCATAGCAGATGAGGTTGTCATTGCTTACCAAAAGGAAGCAATTGACACTGTAGGTGACATTGCAGCTGCCACTACTAGGATATCTATTGATCATGTAGGTTAGTATTTGATGTCTAGATGTCACCGAACCATGCCATTTTTAGCATAGTGGACCACCATGGATCCTTTCACAGCAGCAGGCATCCCTACTCCCCTAGAGCTTGAGGCACTTACAAGAGATATGGCACGTAGGACTCTGCATTGTTTGACTGAGGAGCTCTTGGAGGCATATGCTTTCATTGCATCAGATTATGGGATCAGTGTAGAGCATGTTAGAGATCATTTGGCACACAAATTTTGTTCACTTCCAGGATCCCATCACTCTCAACCTAGCACTAGTGCACGTCAGGACCCACCATCTGATCATTTGACAACTGCATAGACTATGGGTTTTATTGAGATGTTGTTGGTGTCGGTTGTTATTGCCGATGCCATCTCACCTACATAGTCCTCTTCACTCATCATTTATGGAATGACATGGGATAGATCAGATGGATGCAGATATTGGTTTGTCGTTTGACCATATAGTTGATATGGTGGAGGTGGCCATTTCAGAGGACTCATGTCATCTGATATCAGATGATGTGCATGTATGTGTGCATGTGCATGTTTCAATTCATTTTTAATTATTTTTAAATTTTAGTTTTAACAAGATATTCATGTATCGATATAAATGAATATATATTGTAGGTGGACATACCTCATGTCACTCCTAGCCTTGTTCCAGATCGTGTACATCGACATGACTCTGTGGATGAATCTACTACTAGTGGACATGTGAGTTTTAAATTTTTATATATACACGTGTATATGTACATGCATATGTATGCATAGATCTAGATACATATTTAAAAATATACAAGTACATTCTTAAAAATAACTTTCATAAAATTTATTTAATATAAATTATATGTATTTAACACATTTTGTACACCATTTTATTTGCAGGGCTTAGCACATCCATCAGAGTAGGACTGTTCTCATTCAAATGATCGTTCGACTAGGAGTCAACATTCATATTAGGCCCTACATTAGATTTATGAGCTTTACTACATGTATTTTATTATATGATGATATTTCTAGTATTTGACATTTGATTATCTCTAACTTACATTTTCTTATATGATGATCTTTAGTATTCGACATTTTCTTATATGATGATCTTTATTATTCCACATTTGATGATCTCTAACTTACATTTGCTTTTATGATATACATACATTTGGCACTTTTCTTATAACATGTTACATGTTTATACATTGATCAATATTGATATGTTTACATGTTTATATGATATATGTATACATTTTCTTATATTCAATATACATACATTTTCTTATTTGATTATATTTTATAAATGCTCGTGTATTTACAAGCCCATAATTTATTAATTTGGACATGTTCTTCTAGTTTTAAAATTTGATAAAAATGATGAAATTAAAATATTGATAGAAAGTAAGAACAAATAAAGTGCATCACTTTGTGGTACACAAAACTCCTATTTTTTTTTAAATGACTTAACATGAACCATTGAGGAGTTGAGAACAAAATATAATTATAAAGAATTTAGGTAGGAACTTCATTTTATAATGAAATATACCATCCTTCACAAACTTTCCCTCTAAGTTATAAAATTTTATGTTAAATTATTTCATAAATAATCTCTTAATCTACACCATTATTAAATTATAAAATTGTATTCTTTGAAACATTAAGAAAATTCATTTCAAATTATACCTCTATTATCTTTTTGACAAGTAACAAAATTCTAAAATTACTAGATATGTTGCATATCTATACATTAGATAACAACAAACTCCACAATGAAATAACTTGTTTGATTACCACTTTATTCATTTAAACTAGGATCTAGTTATTCCATACACTAGAATAATTTTTTTCCCATATGCATATACATACAAGCTTATTTTTCATATTTCCATATCAAATTGCAAGATTAATTCACATTTATATCACTTGGAGTGCAAATTTTGGAGAAGAGGTTTTTGCACATTTATCAAGGAGGAAAATATTGGAGGATAATTTAACTAAGTTGGTAGAGGATTTTTTTTGAGTCATCTTTAATTTGAAGAAGAAAATGAGACAACAAAGAAAAAGAAAAAATGTGTCTCAACGAAAATTGTCGAAAGAAGAAGAACAAAAGAGGCATGAACAAAACTTGGAAAATTAGCATAGAAAGAAAAAAGGTACATGTTTGTTTCTTCTCTCTCTATCTCTTAAGTGTGTTTTTAGGACTTTTATTAACACCTCAATTTTTTTTGCTTATAAATATATTTCCAATTATGAAAACCATGTTAGATTTAACTTGGAAACTTTAATACTAGATATTGGATCAAATGAATCCGTTGAAGAACACATGGACCTTGAAGATAGGGAGGAGGCCCAACTTTACACAATGCATGTTGGAGAGGGGTCAAGATCACTTCCTTCTAATGGTACGCATGAGCATATAAAACTAGCTGAAAAGGTGATACAACAAATTTCTTATAGAAATTTAGATCATTTACTTGAAATGGATATGGAGAAATTGAAATGTTATGCCAACCAGCCTTATAATAAGATAAAGAGGTCACTGACTAAATTTGTAAATGAAATAATCAATGATCATTTCAATCATCTTGATACACTTGAAAAAACCCAATTGTTTCCGATGAGTTCCTCTTTGTCGTGGACGGACGTGGAACCGAAATGGTTTCTAAACCTGAAATTTCGGTAGAGTCATGTTTTGACTCCAGTTTCGACTCTGACTCTGACTCCGACTCCAACTCCGACTCCGGCAGTGTGTATTTTCAGTGGAGTCCTGTTTCGACTCCGACTTCGACAATGCTATTTATGACTTGAAGTCTTGGTCGCGACCGATGTCTGTTTGACCGTTTTGGTTGCTCTGTCAGCTGCGATTGCTGATGGGTCTTAGACGCATGGCACCTGGCTGAATAGTGATTGGACATATACCAAGATAGTTATTGTGGCAGTTGCATTTGTCAATGAAGGGTGGCGAGCTCAACCGTTTTGAGTAATGGCTTTGAATGCAATGACGGCTGGTTGTAGGAGATCTGTCAGATCCGACCAGATGCGTGATTTGAGGATGGACTTCATTGCTCTTCTGAGTCAGTTACATTTGGATGAGAGATGTGTTATTTCTCATAAGTTAGACAAGTTGCAGAGCAAGTTGAAGTCACGAGCTGAAGAACAAGAAGGACATGAGTTCTTGAAGAGGGTTTTGAACTATATGTTGTGAAAACATTGTAATAATGGATCTGAATCTCTCTGGGTGATTGTGAGCTGAGCAAAGAAGTCTGGATATTGTATGTAATCGTTTCATTACTGTAATACAATTGATTTGACTTTGTGTGGTGGGTTTTTTGCCTGAAAGGGTTTTCCCACGTAAATACTGTGTCATCTTTGTTTGCTTATTTTTCTAGTTTCTCATTGCCATGGTTGTATGCATCTCTATAAGTTTTAGAAACTGTTAATTTTTCGTTTTTGCTTCTCTCCCTTGTAGTAAAGGTGTTAAGGGAATGTATTCTGCACTGTTGGGTCATTAGATCTGCATTCTTTTCCCTTCAATAAAGACCATGACACGTTTTTTGTCAAACATTGCTTTACAATTTTTTTTGAGAATTTGAGAAGTAGGGGTGTAAAATTTGAATATCATTTTGTACGGTCAGATGGATGTGCGGCACAATTCAAATCTTTACGACCATTCTATGCACTCTATAGATATCATAAAATCTACAAAATACCACATGTTTGGAGTTTTTTTTAGAGTGGGCATGGAAAGGGTGAACATGATGGGGCAAGAGCTTACATCAAATGAGCTTTAAGAAAGCATCAAATGAGTTATCCAGAAGATCGTATAGACAATGCACATGATGTTGTTGAATGGTGCAATAAACACTTTGCATCAAATGTGGTTGGCACATCTTCAAGAACAAACCGACACATTCCACATAGAGTGTTTTGGAAGATATCAGGTATGTATAAATTACATTTTCAAAAAATTAAATTTATTTAAATTTAAAATTTATATATATACATGTTTGTTCACATAATTTTTTTGTTGTACATGTATCTAGGTGTGGACTGAAGATCGATGCATGGATGCAAGAGGGTAGAAAAAACAAGATTTTTGCATTGTGTCAAGAGTTTAGATAGTCACCATGGATGGACATTACACACAAGGGATTACTCTTGTTTTTGCATTGAGTGCATTGTAGAAAACTCTGATCATGCATGCAACAACCAAGAACTTGAATATGTTGGTAAATGGGATACAGTGCCACTAGTTATTTCAAAAACATATGATGAAAATGAGGAAGAAAGATTTGAATACATTCCTTTGATTTCAATTGATTATGACCATATTTCAGGATTGGTTAGAAAAGGTACATGTGTAAGTTTTCAATAATTTAAATATTATATATATATATATATATATATATATATATCTAGTTATTGATCTTTAGAGACATTTCTAATTTTTTAAGAATTTTTTTGTGTAAATTTGGTGTACAAGAGATGTTTTTGCAGTCATAGCAGAGCCTAGAAACATCAAAGGTGTTAGCTATTATTTATTGTGTCGCACAAAAGAGAGGAATAAGCTAACACAACCTGAAACAAGTGATGGAATGTTATTTCCCATAGGTGAGTTTGAATTTAAAATTATATATACATTGTGTTCACATGTGCACATTACATTATAAATATTTAAATATATATTGTACAAACCTTGAGCACAGAAATGTTGTACACGTTCATATGTCTTACCTTAGGTTCATGTTTACCATGCAAGTTCTATTGTAGTGCAAGGGACATATCTAAAACAAGTCAAAGTTGTTCAGCATGGGATTCATTTTGTTGACTATCAACCTGATAACAAGGTATATCAATATAGTCACTTAATAATTTCTACCACCCTACATCTTCATGCAATTCCACATGCACGTGGCCGAAGAAAATGGAGACTAGATAGTGATGATCATCAAAAAATTCTACATGTTATTGAAGAGTGGGTTGAGCTAGAATCTTTGAATTATATTATATCCATGATTTTCAAGTTCACTTGTAACCCTATACATGTTCAAGTGAGAACTTATAGTAACTTGTACATAGTTGTAAATCATTTTGTGTAAATTACAATTATATGTACATATTTGTTCCATGGAAAATTCTTAAGTTCAAGAATCTTTGATAGCATCATCTCTCACTTTTTTGGCTTGCATGTAAAACCATATATATGCTTTCAATACTTATTTGAAACCTCGTGAAGTTTTTTAAGATCATTTTGTCTGAATTACAATTATATACAACTTATATTTGTTTAATGGAATTCTTAAGTTCAAGACTCTTATATACAACTTATATTTGTTCCATCGAATTGTTCCATGGGCAATTATGTAAATTTTAAAATTAAGTACTATCTAATTATAAAATTATTGTACACATATTTAAAACATAAATCAATGCAAATAAAAAAAAAAGTTGTCATCAGTTTAATTCACAAAAAATACTGCAAATAGAAATAGAAAGTTCCCCTCTACCTTCTACCCTTAAGCCTTAAACCCTTAAACCCTTAAAACCCCTCTCTCTCACTCACTCACTAATTCTATCTCGAGCTCCCCTCTACCCTTAACCCTTAAAACCTAAACCCTTCTACCCTTTACCTCTCTCCCACTCCCCCCCTCTCTCTCAAGTCTCTCCCTCCTACCCCCTCTCCCTCTCTCCCCTCCACCCTTAAACCTTAAACCCAAAACCCTATACCCTTGTACCCCCTACCCTTTATCTCTCTCCCACTCCCCCCTCTCTCTCTCAAGTCTCTCCCTCCTACCCCCTCTCCCTCTCTCCCCTCCACCTTTAACCCTTAAACCTTAAACCTTAAACCCTTGTACCCCCTACCCTTTATCTCTCTCCCACTCTCTCTCTCTCAAGTCTCCTCCCTCCTACCCCTCTCCTCCCTCCTCCACCTTAACCCTTAAACCCTATTTACCCTTGTACCCCCTACCCTTTATCTCTCCCACTCTCTCAAGTCTCTCCCTCCTACCCCCTCTCCCTCTCTCCCCTCTACCCTTAACCCTTAAACCCTAAACCCTTGTACCCCCTACCCTTTCCATTCCCCCCCTCTCTCTCAAGTATCTCCCTCCTACCCCCTCTCCATCTCTCCCCTCTACCCTTAACCCTTAAACCCTAAGCCCTTGTACCCTCTCCCACTTTTGAAATAACAACAGGTCCTCTGTACTTGGTGCATATGGGGTTTCTCATGGCTTCTTTAATTTCCATGTTCTCCAAGCGAAGCTTCTCATTATCCTGCCTAAGAAAAGTGTTTTCATGACACTCGTGTTGAGCCTAAAAATCCAAGATTTGAAAAGCCATGATTACAAAAATTTAAGGAATAAAGAATGAAACCCTAAAGTTCATCAATTTTGCAACATTACTACAAATTTTTGGTCATTTTCTTAATCCCCACATACTTTCATCTGGGTTTGCCAATTCTGGAACTAGAACTTAATCTGGCGTGGTGTAAGCCCCAATTGCTTACTCAGAAGCTACCTTTTCTTCTCATCTGGGTGAGGGCACTCTTTGAAAATCCTGTAGCAAACCCAAAATAGCAATAAAGTCAGAAACAACAATTCTCAATGAATGACAAGTATTGAATTGTTTAGTGAAAAAGAGCATACATTTCCATCTCCTAAATTTGCTGAGAAGTATGCATGTGATAGCGCTTATTTTTGCGATGGTTATCTTCCTACTCATCACCAGATCCATTCCCTTCCATGTTGTCACTTCCAGACTTGCTCTCATACAGTTTTTCATCTCTTTGTATATCCCAAGCTGAGACTCTCCACCGCTGCTACCAAGCATGTATCCTTTTACTTCCAAGCTACTTGTTTGTCTAACAATTCCCATCATAAATATATACTTATTTAAATATCTATAAACAAAAAAAATGCCCCTAAGGAAATCAAATTAATACGTATTTCCACATCAATACCCATGTTTTTATGATTTACGATTGAAGAGAACACCTACCAGTGTCAAGGAGAGCTTGGGTGCGGAGTTGTAGATTTTCATGTTCATATTAGACCATGGTTGAGGGGCAACGAAACAAGGTTGTGTCATTCCAATATTGTTAGATGAGATCTCAGAGAAAAAACTTTTGTTTGAATCATTCCTACCCTCAAGTAAACTACCCAATCCAAAACTCATCCCAAAATACTTTTTAGTTGTTTCTAATATATATACTTTTTAATTATATACTTTTTATTTATTTACTTTTTATATTATATACTTTTAAGATTATAATAATAAAAAATATATATTATAATAATATATTATTATTATTATAATATATTGTAATAATAATTATATGTTATTATTATAATATATTGTAATAATAAGTATATTATATATTATAAAATAAAACTATCAAAAAATGGGAGAAAAAAAAATCAAACGGTAAAATAGATTCATGTCAGGGGGTTCGACCGAACCCATTTTGTAGGTTCGACCGAACCCCCACGAAATACATTTTTAAATTATATTTAAAAATTGGTTTGGTCGAACCATAGTTCGGTTGAACCCATGTTCGACTGAACATATTTTTTTGGGTTCGACCGAACCACCCTTTTTTCACTTCCACCCTCTGAGGCACCAAAATTGTCTAGAATTTTGCACTTCGAAGCTCGATTTGAGAATGAAAATGGAGGAGAATTCAAAAACCCAATGGGTATCAGGTAACCCTTAGAACGAGGTATCCAATGAATATAATTTTAAAATGTTTTGGATTTATTATCTATTTGTTTTTTAATTTTTATTAAATATAGGTTTTTCACCAGAAAATGAAGCTTTATGTTCTACACGTGGAAAAATAGAAGATTATCAATTTTATTTTTTTTAAATATGAGTGCACCAGATATTGGAGTCCTTGATCCAACAAAAAAAATAAAATAATTTCGATACATACAATAAAATTTACGCATTATACGATCACACTATGTCTGAATTGTAATTGGTTTGACTTTGAAACTTGATTAAAAAAAAAATATTCAATAAAAAACTATCTAACCAAGTGGAAGAAGTAGATATCGGAGTTATAAATCTAAATTTGAAAGAATTAGAATTTTATCCTTCAAGGAAAAAAAGTTATGCATTATACGGTGTGCGTCACATTTTCAAAATGTTATTTTCTTAAAAAAACCAGTTTTCATGGGAAATGGAAAAAGAAGTACAATCTGATTCCAAAAAATTTGAATAAAATATTTTTAGAATTTAGAGGCAAAATGTGGCAAGACTCTAGTTTATATCATCTTCAAATTCCTCACGATTTAGCCGGTATAGGTGCCCGAATGTGAAGATTTAATTAAAAATAATAATTTCAGTGTCCAATTTGGCCAAAAATTGTAAACCACTATTGTGGGATCACCCATGGGTGATTAATATATTTATGCATACCTGTTTATCTCTTAAACCATATGCTAAATAAATTTCCCTTGGTGTAACATTGAAATCTCCATTACAGTGAGCTTCTTTAACCAATGAAGCCACACCTTCCTATGTTAATGCGCGACTAGATTGTTGACATTGTTCAATCCGTACCGTCATCCAATCAAAATTGTTTGCGACATACAAATGTAGTGCATCCCACTCTCAACCAATTGTATCACAAAAAAATAAAATTCACAAACGACGTATAATTATTTAATTACCACAGTATACGACCTTAATTTATAATTGATGTATATTGAAGATTAATAATTAAATAAGTACAATATACATAAAAACCAAATGTAAAATGTATTCTAATTAATCTCCATGACCATCTTATAATTACCTGTCACTTTCCTCAATCTACCTTTCCCCATCAGGTACTCCCCTTCGAGTTTTTTAATGGAGTTGGGACCCCAAATGTGATCTACATGGATCTTTGCTGCAAACTTAGGAAGATATTTAGTAATGTACACCATGGTCTGGTATACCATATATCCCTCCACCATAGAACCCTCGAGATGTGCTCTTTGTCTAACCAAAGCCTTCAAAAATTTCAAGTGCCTTTCAACCATCCACATTGACCTTGTGTGTACAGGTCCACACAATTCAATCTCCTCAACTTGGTGTATGAGGTAGTGTTCTTGTGCATTGAAAAATGTCAAAGGTAGACACTTTTGCATTTCACACATTAGACGAGGATTTTTTCTCTTCCAATAATTTATATCTTCTTTATGGATTCCTTTAGATGACAACCATCTACAAGTGATTCAAGGCATAAATATATTAACGAGATTTAACAAAAATATACAATATATTACATAACAAGTAAAACAAATGGCAATTATAAGATCTATACAACGAATTGAACAAATATCGCTACTTACCTCATGTATTTTCCAAGACCATATATAACTTGCTTGACATTGTTGTCAAAGTTGTCTGGGAGAGATACAGGTAGAACATACTGCAATAATTATAAAATGATCTTTTCATTATTTTTCCAAAAGTATTAAGCATAATACACTGAAAATTACATGCAATATAAAAATATATATATAATATACCAGAATAATTACCTTAATGAAGGTATGTCAATCATGTGTTTTCATCCCTGACCCAAATTCAAATTTTTTTGTTATGATATTGTTTATATTCACAACAAATCCTGTGGGAAATTGATTTTTTCGTATGACTTCTTTTATAGCAATGCTTTGTTGCTCCGTTAATAACCAAGGAAGGGCACTTATATTAATTTGGTCTCCATCACTATTTAATTGAATGAAATTTTTCATTGCATGATTGGCTTCTTGAATGTCACTACAATTTTTGACAATTTTTTCTTTGTCATGCCTTCCATCCAATATTTTTCATAACGTTTCTATTATATTCTTTCTGATATGCATTGTATCAAACAAATGCACAATTTGTAGCTGCTCATAGTAGGGCAACCTACTAAATTGTTTGAGATAAATTTTCAGTCCCTGTGGAAGTCGATCATTAATGCTTTGACGACCTTCATGAAGCATATAAGTTAAAAAAATTAACAACAACAATCATTGTCAATTACAGGATGAGTAAACACAACACAATATAAAATTATAAATTCCAAACATATCATATATGATAGATAAACAATTTGATCTGATGTATAACCTTGATGATTAATTCTATTATATTCCAACTTCCATAGGCGAGGTGTCATTCTTCATGGTTTTGATGTAGTCTCTTCTTTCTCATTGAAAAGATGTTTTTCAGTAGTTTGATACTTATTATTTATGTGGAGGAAGTGCCTATACTCATTAAACACCTACTTTCCTAAACTTGTTGAACGACGAGATTTCATCTTTGGACCACAAATTGGACATGCAAATTTTCCCTTTGTTTGAAGACCTCCAAGATCATATATAATTGGATTAAATATGCCAATTTTTATAATTCTATATAATGAATAGATTATTTAAAAAACATGCATGATATCTACTTCATAAAATTAAATATCGTTAAAGTGCAGTCGAACGTTATAACATACCACAAAAATGTGTTAGCCCTGGGCATCATGAATTGTCCATACAAACATTGCATAGAATTGAAATTGTCTTTGTCCTATTGGTCTAGATACGTCATACATGGTGATGCCATTCCATAACTTTAGTAACTCATCGATAAGAGACTCGAGATATGCATTCATATCTTTAACTTGGTACTTACCTAGTTCAATGAACATAAACATTACATAATTATTATAACCATTTTACTGCAATATATATAAATTAATGTACATGACTATTAAATAAAAAAATATCATTATGCAACAAATAAGACTAATGAGATGCTACTACGTTAAAGAAAATTGATGTAAACAAATACCTGGAATAATCATTGTCAACATTATGTGCTCCCTCTTTATTAACATCCATGGAGGAATGTTATTGTTGATAACAAAAGTAGGCCACACCGAGTAAATAGATTTTAGCTCTCCAAATTGATTGACACCATCCACTGCCAATGAAAGCCTGAGATTATGAGGTTCTTCTTTAAGGTGTGGCCATTTTCCCTCCATGTCCCTAAATACAGAACTATCCACAAGCATTCGAAGAATTTCATCTCCGCTTCTATTCCGTGCATGGTAATCCATAAATTGTGCTAAGCTTTTGCACCTAAATAATCATTGCATATGTGGAATAATGAGAATATAATGAAGAACCTTGCAAGACATTTTTTTTGTTAGATGATCTGTTCAATATCTATTGATATGACATTCTGGACATTCTGTTGCAAATTCATATTGTTTATGATATATAATATGATCATTGGGACATGCATCTATTTCTTGATACTCCATTCCAATATCTTTCATAATGCCAGATAAATCTCGGTATGAGTGAGGTAAAATATTTGATGGTGGTAACAAAAATTCACCAATCAATCTACAACAAAAAAATAATTTGTTAATATAAAAAATATTAATGGTAAATATTTCATCCTTTATTTAATATTGATTAACTAACAACAATTAAAATAGATGAAAAAAGATGACATATATGACATACCTTAACATCCATGAGATTGTTATGTTGGATAAATCATTCATAACCTTCAAGTTCACCAACAACAATACAGCATAGAGAAGAGTTGTTTGGGAGCCTTCATAAAGGGGCTCATATGCCTTCTCAAGTACAGGTAAATAATGAACATCATCAAATTCATCTCAGTCATCATGATTATTTGTGCCACTAAATGTGTCGTGGATCAATGTATTTGTACTATCATCTTCAACTGTGTTTTTTGGCGCATGATCATCTTCTTCCATAGGATCATTGACTTCATCTTCGATATTTACAGCCCCACGTTCCTCCACTTGCAAAACCACATTCTTCGGGCTGTGATAATCCATATCATGTGCCCTAAGGTGCCCCACCTTTATAATAATGATAGACACAAATAAACCATGATCATGATCAAGTGATTTTATATATATATATAAAATGTTAAAACGATATAAACATTTACAAATTCAATCAATATAAACACATATAATGAACAACTTACCAATGGACAATAATCATGCCCCCTTTCAACGTGACCATGTTGCCTACAATGTTTCTAAGCTATTGTGATTAAAAGTATTCTCGTATTTAAGCCCTTGCAATTATTGCAAGGACAATAACATTTCCCATCACCCTTTCTTTTCAATCTAGCCCACAATCTAGCAACTGTCTCTTCATTTTGTTTTGGACTAATATTATTTGACATGATTTTTCGTTACCAAGCTTGAATATTTAGATCTTCAAAAAATATCAAACTCACACTCCAATAATTTTTAATCATAGACAAGTAACAAAATCTAATAATTTTGATATTTTATACCAAAAAAATTCGGCATGCAACCACCCCTGCAAAAAAGAAGATAGTCTAAAGTTAATGATCCCAAATAACACTTTAAAATGCTAATTCCAGAAATTTTTAAATTTTGATTTTACTATGATTTCCAACCATTAGACTCCTAAAATCAGGATATTGAACTTGCACAACAAAATCTAGAAATGAAATTCTGAAAATGCACAAGTCTAAAAATGAAATCTGATGAGATGTTGTTTTAAAATATGATTTTCAAAACTAGAAGTACAAATTTGACTTCACAAATGAATTCCAGAAATAAAATAGTATGGCATAATAAGGAGTTTCATTTTAAGTGGACCACCCTATTATATGTCTTGATAAAGTTAAAAGATCTATGAATTTTATCTACAATATAGCCTGCATAGTCATCAATCTTATTCACATCCCTACTTTGGATATCAATAGGCAACACCATTAGATGGCATCCTTGAAAGTTCAATCCATTAAGGGAATAATGAAAGGGTCTTCCTTAATGATTACATGATATTTGGGGTTCCTACTCTTACTATTTTTCTATTTATTTATTTAATAATAAGGTTACACTACAATATTTTTGTTCTCTTTTTATCTGCTCTAACTCTTATTTTCTCTGATACATTCAATAATACTAGTATTGTGCTTCCTATAAAAAAATTATATCATGGCTGAATGAAAACAATGTTCAATGCCATGAGGTCCAAATGATATTCATGCATTGGTCTTGAAATGTCATCAAACTGAGACTAGTCATTGTTATATAGTATCAAAGTTTCATTGATACTATTGGTCAGTATGATTTCTCATGTGAATTGATTAAAGATTGATAACCTATATATTCATAGGGTCCAATCATTATGTTTGACAATGTATTGGCTAGTTTACTGTCCAATGCTATTTACAAAATAAAATATAGTAAAATATAAAATAGTGATCTTTTCTATCTATTAATTGCAACAACCAACTCACAACTAACTCTATTCTTTTTAAATATTTGTTGCTTCTCTTTCATGGAAAAGAATTACAAATCCAAAGTTTGCTTGTAGGCTAAGAGACTTATAAGTTGATATGTATATATTCATGTAATGATCTTTTAAATCTTTATTTTAATTGTTTGGTTGCTAGTGATTGTAGGTTGATTTATTTTCAAACAAGTGTGCAGATTTAATATTGCAAATTGAAGGTATTTCTCAGAAGATTTTATTATATTTGTAGATTTTATTACGTTTGTAGATTATAAAGAGAAGGAATATATTGTTCCCAAATTTCTTGCTTAAAAATATTGAAATATACACTTATTTATTTATAATATTTATATATTAATAGATAAATATTATATTGTTGATTATTGTGATGACTTCCAACACTCAAATTGGAAGGAAATTTATGCAGTCTTTATTATTTACAGTGGAGTAGATAGAAAAGATCAATGTTTTATATTTTAATATATATTTTTTTCATTGTATTTGATTAACAAATACAGTTTGATGATGATTCTTTGACTAGTGCTACAATATTAGTATCTCAGAGTATTATATATGCAGATATAAACTACACTTGTATGATGCTTGATGTTATACGCATGTCCACTAGTTATCACCATAATGGTTTTTATTATGTATATGCAATATAGGGATACTATAGAGGTAAGGAGCAACGAGCAAAGAGAAAAGATTTAAGGAAATGGACTTCAAAGTAAGGCATGACACTTTCCTATAGATTCCCAAAAGGAGATCACAGTCATGACTATTCAAAAAATCAATGATTAGTCCATGTCATAACCATGAAGGGGGCATTGAAATTAATAATAATAGTGATAGGGTAGTATGACGAACTTTAAAAGATACATAAAGAAAAGTAACTGGATAGTCAAGAGGGCTTTTAAAACATCATAAATCTTGTCAAGGGTTCATTTTCTTCATAGCAGTATAGTAAACTAATAAATATTTTCATCTCACAAAATTTCAAAAGAGGACAACCTACAAGTGTATTAAGGAGTGCATGGAAAATATCTCAAGGAGCTACCACAATTAATTTCTTCAAGTGTTATGCAAGGCCATTGAAATCAAATGAATAAACTCATGCATAAGCTAAAAGAAAAAGGACAGTCAAGTTGTTAGAGGGTAGGTATCACAAAAGATATGGGATCAATTTCAATAGAGATGATGATGTTTCTAAAGGACCTCCCATTATGTCTATTAAAGACTTACAGAGATATGACAATCATATGTCATTGTCAAAAAGTAGTAGAGGTTTTGAATGATCTTGCATAATAGGAAGGAGATGGCAACATTTACACTAAAGGATTTTATATAGTCCATAGAAGGTCATATGATTGCCATGAGAAAATATTGAAATAAGTTTCATACTTTACAATTTGAAAACCATGAAAAAAAATCCTATGATGCACTTTTACATTTTTTGTTTCATTTTTCCTAATAAGGTCAAATACTTTGTTTTAGTGTCTGAATCTACCACATAGAGATTAAATATGTTTACTCTCAAATAAAGTTGAATTATATAAACAATAGTCAGATGCCTCCCTTAACATAAAGGACAATCTAAAGTACTAAAGAATTTTATATCCTTTATAAGAGATTGCTTTTAACCAGTTAAAAACTTGTGAGGGTAATACACAAGTTGCAAGGAAAGTTAAGAATTTATTATAAGTAGTTCAATCCAAAAGGAAAAAATTAAGCATGGAAAAGCATGAGTAGGTTGACCAGCTTCACTAAAAGCACAAGTTATTTTTTATAACATCTTACTTGGATATTACTTGATAAGGTAAGGAGTGCTCTTTTCCACTCAGTTTCATATGGTGGCATATCTACACACAAATCACCAAATTGTCAAATAACTAAATAAATTTTATTACTTAATAAAGTTGTTACAACATGCCATTCATGTCAAAATCAACTCTTCTTACCACAAAAAGTTTGGTTTCCAATTTGACAAGTTCATATTTTGATTCCTGTATCAACTTTTGAAGGAATTTGGCAGCTTATACTTCTACTTGAGGAGATAATTTCATCTTGTAAATTGTTCCAAAGTACAAAACAAATAGAAATCATATAATTTGCATGATAGTTATAGCTTGCTAGATGTTTGGCAGCATCTAAAAAGTTTAAGTGAACTAAGAAAAATAGAGAGGCCTTGACCTTCATTTTTTCATTTTTTAGTTTGTTGCTCTAAATATCTCACAATATTTAAAAATTGGTTGCTTTCTTTATTTCTTGTTCAAATAAAAAATAGATACATTTGTATAGAGTCAAGATGAATTCAATAATTTCAGGTAACAGATATACCATAACTTTTTTTATAAGACACTAGCATTTAAGGTCTAAAATCTATTTTTGAAACTTGGCAAAGGGAAAAATACATCTTTATGAAGTAGTCTTCAAAAATATCATAACTAAATGCCTCTAACTATCCACTATCAAACATTCTCATTTCTTTGTTCAACCCTCTAGGCCTAAATCTTGACAGCCATTTCACTCTGTAGCTATCCCTATGCCTTTGATATTATCTAGTTATGGCTCCCAAATCTATTGAAAATTGATCATTAGGGTTAATTGAAACCTTGCAAATATAATCTTTGTCCAAATCCATCAAGAATTTTCCATTAGTTATAAACAGTTCCCTTATAAACAATTTGTGAAGTCAGGTATAAAATCTGAAAATGAAATTCTGAAAATGCACAAGTCTAAAAATAAAATCTGATGAGATGTTAATTTAAAATATGAAGTTTGAACTTGGAAGTACAAATCTAACTTCACAAATGAATTCTAGAAAAATACAATGACTACCCTCAACCTAGTGATATCTTCTTGAATTTTATATTTGATCTCTAAGAAAATTGTTGAGCAAAACATTGTCGCAATAAATAGTCGAGCTCAGTTTTATTTATGTCGGCCATAATTTAACTTTGCAAGTTCGTCAAAATTTCGAACGAAAAATAAGGTTCGTCGAAATTCTGACGAACGTTGGGGATAAAAAATTTTAAAAATAAAAATTTCACACAAGTACCCGACGATACATCTGATTATACAGCTTTTGTCAAAAAAATTTGTCGGATTTTGCAATCAAATGAGTTAGTGATGGAAACATGATTAACTCTTGTCTGTTTACACAAGTGATACTCAGTTCATCTTGGTCTAATTATGCCTAGATGCTTGTGTTGTCTTGTACTATCAAATCTCAATGGAAGTTGTACTCAGGTCATCATGATCTAATTATACCATTGATGTTTGTACTAACTTTCAACATAATAAAATGCTCAATGATGATAATAAGCACAATGAATAAGATGACAACATTGCATGAATATGATTGCATTTATATTAGTTCTGCATTTTTATTATAGATTTTTCCAAGGCTGGTAACTTTCAACATGATGTTATCTCTCACTACAAGATTGAGTACACTTGACATAACAAAAAAATCATTCATCTGCATTAGAATTTCCATATCATATCAATAAAACAACATTATCATACATCCATCCATACATCTATCATTATCATATTATGCATTTGCAACATGCATTCATTTATCATAATATGTGCATCATGGAAAAAATTCCAAAAATAAAGCATTTTCCATAATAACACCATCATTACCATACATCGATATCATAATAAGTCCATCCATAAATGCATTCATCATAGAAAATAATTCATCATAACACCATAAATGCATTCATCATTATAATTCATTCACATTCACATTCATATATTTAGGTCATATATTTGCATTAGAAAAATACCAAAAATATAGAGAAAAGTACATGGCATTTCATTTGCATAATAACATTCATTGCATATAAGAGCATAATCCATGTCACATAGGGGCATAACATTCATACATCTATACATCTGTATTCATCATACATCCATGCCTTATCATTTCTATCCATCATATCCAAAAGCCATTCATTCATTTGGAATTCATAAACCATACATCCATACATTGAATCATTCATTTCCATGCATAAAATCATATATGTACATTACATAATAAAACCATTTTCGCATTCATTCATTCATTCATCCATACATTGATATACACATGGGAAAAATACAAAAATGAAATGCGTCTCATATCATTTGCATAACTGCATCCATATCATTTACCATCAATATATAAAAGCATAAATGCATCCATCCCATTAATGCATCCATACATAGAACATGCCATAATCGTATAGAATATCATAATCACATAGCACATAAATAAATGCATCCATCATAAAAATCCATAATAAAAGCATAAACAACATATAGATCACTAAAATCGCCGCTGCATATCATATAACCTCAAAACAATACTATCAAAGTGTACAATGATGTCAAGAAATGAGACATGATACATCAAAAATGTGGCAAAGCCAGGTCTCTAAATCAAGATACAATATATTAGATATGACCACGAGATCCTATGGTACTGCCCCCGAAGGTCGTAGGCCTCTCCCCAACACCGCCTGCCCCTGATGGTCCTACTCTTGGACCTCCTCTCTGTGGAACTCCACTTGGTGGGCCCCCTGGGAGTGGCTACATGATGCCCCTATTGGTGTTTTGAGACTGAGAGTGGCCAGATCTAGAACGAGCATAGCTCACTCACTACTTTGCTAGCATGGCCTCATAGTATCTACCCTTGTAATACTCCACCTCCTTGGAGGATTCACGAAGCTCTCTGACCAAATCACCTATCCCAGCACCATCAGTTGTTGTCTGAATCCTATCAGCCACTGCTACTGCTTGCTCTCCCTATCGTCAGATGACATCTCTCTTTGTGGTGAGGGTGGCTACCTATGCCTGCAATTGTACCATCTGGCCATGTACCTGTAGTTGTGCTGATGCATGTTCCTATAATTGAGCCTAAGCCTGGGCTAAATGCGCCCGTAGTGCCTGTACCTACCCCTGTAGAGTCTAAACCTATGCCTGCAAACCAACTATTTGTGTCTACTTCCTCTGAGAGGGCATCCTCAGCACAACTGTCCACTGTTTGGCAGGTGTTGACCTCCTCCTCTTAGGGACGACCCCAAAATCTGGCACGTCTCTCCCTCTGCCTCCACCATCTCCCCCTCTGTCTCCCCCATCCTCACTACCATCATCTCCCTCCTCCTTCTCAGCCTCCTTATCCTCTCCTCCATCCCCCCTTCATTGCACTGCCTGTCCTACCCTCCTCCCAACCTCCAAAATGAGTGCAGGCTCATCAGGACTCGAGATCTGTGGAAATGGATGCATATAAAAATACTTTGCATGGTCTGTTATCATTTGTGCATCCACGATCTCGGGATGATACTACCACAATACTGGCTGCAAACCGTAATACTCTACACACATGACATCATAATCTAGTGCAGGTCCCCACTTTGGAATGTCTTGCTTTTGTCTGGCATAATGTGCCACGCCCTGTTGCATACCTTGTACTATGTCGTATTGTCTATATACTCAGCCAAAAAGGAATCTCTCAATGATGTATGGTGTCATGTCGATCAGATATTTGGTACAAAAAAAATAAGGCATCTCTATATCATCTTCGACCCATACCTCACAATCAACATACATCCACCATATAATTGTGTCCAGGTCATCAAGGACCCTCCACCAATACTCTAACTTTCCTAGCTTATGTTGGAAAAGTGGCCTTGTATAACCAAAAACGTAGGGTCTCCTTGCTGGTCGACCCCTCCCTCCCATTGGCCGAGTAACCGCTATATGCTCCCAAGCCTAGAGTTGTAATAATGTACACCCCGCTGCAAGATTGCTAGCCCAAAGATATACAACCTGATACAGATCATGATATAGGTGTGCAAGAATGCACGAACCCCACACATATCTGGTCCCATGGGCAATCATGCCCTCTAACACCCAACCCCAACCAATTTAAAATCCCTTCGACCTACGCTTGGGGCAGAGGAAACCACCAATGAATCCTACTAGAGCACAGGGTAAGGGCTGACGGGTAGCAATCAACTCCCGTCAGGAAATCTCATATCCACCAAGCTGACCATCATGAATAATCTGTCAAATGGAGTTAGTCCCTCCTTGCTCCTCATGATCATACACCACTAGGTCCCCCACAACTGGTATCTGTAGAATTTGATAGATGTCCTTTGGTGTAACTATAATCTCACCAGTCGCCAAATGGAATGTGTTGTGGTCACTATGCCACTGCTCTACGAGTGTCATCAATAGCCCTCGGTTAATCTGGTACTAGAGCATATCAATCAATGAAGTAAGTCCACATTGGTCAATAATGCATAAATTTGTCGAGGTCAACTGTGGGATCATGTCCCACATCCAAGGAAAGTGCTCTCGAACCTGTAATACTTTGAGGCCACCCTCTTATGATTAAATTAACAAATCAAGTCAGCACATCAATCAATCAACCTATCAATCAGCTCGCATGAGATTTGGATCAAATATCGAGCACCTATCTTGTCATCGATTCTCATCTGGCATGAGATTGATCAACATCAATCAACCTATCTTTGACTCTCATTTTTTATGAGGTCGATCAATCACTCATCCTTATCTATCCTATTATCGTTCCTCGCCTATCATGAGGATGATCATCAATCTATCAATCAACATCATCCTATCATCGGCTGACATGATCATTAACCATCAAAATCTAGGAGGAATCAATTCAAAATCATCATTTTTGGCTCAATGCGCTAAAATAGGGTTTCTATGCGCTAATCTACCTAATGCGCTAGACAATTTACCAAATGTGCTAGAACATGCCTTCTATGCACCAGTTCTTGGATGCGCTAGAAAACAGACTCTATGCATCAGAACAGGGTCCTGATGCGCCATTTCTTCAATGCGCTAAATGAACTACCCTATGCACTATCTTATCTATCCCATGCGCTATTTCAGAACCCTGATGCGCTAAAATTCTAACCCTATGCACTAAAACGTGTTGAAAACCAGATTTTTAAATGCAAAAAAGTGGGAAAATTCAAATTCAAAATTACAAAGGGTGGTTCTCGAGGTACGTACCGAAGGTTCGTATGTGGCTGGACACTAGTGGCGATAAACTCGCTTGAATTTGTGAGTGTGGCGTGGAATCCTATCCATCTTGGCTCTCTTCTCTCTCTCAGTTTTTAGGATGTAAAGTTACAAATGAGCTTTATTTCACCCATTTTGACCTTTTAAGGGCTAATTAAGGGGTAATTATGATGGCATTTATTTAATTTTTCAAAATGGGCCTTTTACTCAACTAATCACCAATGTGGCGAGACTAATCATTTTTGGGAGATAAATCGAGTCATCCTCCTCAAATTTGAAGATCGTCTGAATATCATTGAAAAATCATTTAATCTATAAATTTTGAAAAATTTGAATATCCCTGATTTATGTCTTGACGGGGCATCCATTCATCATCACTACAAAATCAACGTTTGGGGCATGTCGTAATTTTTATCATCGCGGTCTGAAAATTTATTCTTTGAAGCAATGCGTCTACACACATCACTTCAAAGAGGGGCAAAATGTATGCACATAAAAATGGTCTGGAGCACAAATTAATTAAATACTTGTTATTTAATTAATAAAATCTTAATTCTTCTACTAATATAAATAAATTATTTATATGGTTCGTTCCCTAAATTCTTTTTTTCCAAAAATCACTTTCCCCTTAAATTAATTAAATGCAAAAATTAAATAATTTGTTATTTAATTAATTTCCCTCTTCCATTTAAATTTGAATTTTTAATTCAAATTGGCACGTCTCCATATATCTTCTAACCACCTCCAACTCATCCTCCACCTCATCATATGCCACACATTTTCATTTATTTCTAATTTTAAATTAGGAATATTCTCTCCAACCTCTCAACCTCCTAACTTCTTGGGAGACACATGGCTCATTCCATAAATTGACGCTCTTGGACACTTGGAATATTGACTCTTCCAAATGGAGCAGCGTTGATGAATTCCTCTAACCTCTTTGTGCTCAACCGTTTATGCCTCAGGATCACAATCTCGACCGTTCATCACTGCCACACCATCTCAAGCCTGGAAAAATCTATAAATAGAGAGCATTCTTACAGCTTTTCATATAGATTTGGAAGATAAACTTATGCTAGAGAAATTGAGAGCAATTGAGAGTTTGCATTTTCATATAGCATGGGCATTAGGGCATTTTTACTTTGGATTACTTTAGTATTGTATTAGAGTTTATTGTTTTTCATAGCATCACATTAGAATTGCATCTTCAATCATAGTATTCATCTTAGCATCATTTCAATTACACCATCTCATCATAGGATCATTCAACCTTTAAGCATCAAAAATACAAAAGTACAGTGATGTAGGCATGTAGTTTGGATTGTACAATATCTTCTCATTTCTTAGGTTGTCATCTTTGTAGATTCACATGCAACATTTAATAGATCTGAGAGCATGAATTTCAAAGGTCCTTAAGACTAGAGAACCATGAAATGATTTGAAAGGATAGCAGTAGCAATTTAATTTTGTTATTTATATTTATTTTATGTAATACATTGCATGGATGTGTGTGTTTAGTTTTATTAACTAATTACTCTCATTGACACATTTTAAAACTACACAATAGTAATTCATACACTGTGTGACCAACTCAGGGGCTTCCATTGTTGGCAGAAACCCTGCTGTAGAAAATAACCCACTTTCTATAATGTTTCCAATGCATTGAGAAGCATTTTCTTGCCGTATACGAGTGCGGATTTCAATATCAGAAGACCACCCCATATGAGTGTTTGTCACTACCACATTGATTGGCATGGCTTGTGAATTGAAATACTTGAATTCATCTTCTGCTCTTGCATCAGAAGTACTCATTTTTACTGGTATTTCCTGCAAATTTTCAAGTGTGTGCCTTGTGTGCGAGTTAGGGTTAAATTTAACTAAAAATTTATTACAATTTCACAAAATTTTCATTCATTTTCAGTTAAATTCGAGATCAAAGAATAAACATTATTTCAATTTCAAACATTTTAAAGGAAAACATCTTTTTCGAGATCTTTGAATATAAAAATAGCTTAATGCAAAATCAATTATTCACAACATACCTGGTCTTGGCTGATAATAATCTGTTGAAATGAGACTCCAAAAACCTTTGGTAACTATTTTTCTTTTGGTTTCTCAAAATTTACCTTTATGTGCGCGTCAAAATTATTTCATTCTTTCAATGTCCTTTGCGAGGTTGCAACATGACATGAAGTAGGGTGTTACAAAAGCAACTCTATGCTTATTGTAGTGCCAAGTACATGAGTAGTTCACCACCTTCATTAATAACTTGTTACAATGCTTTAATTCTCTCAAATAAAGGTGCAATCATTACGGATTAGGGTTCAAATTACGAACACCTAGATTGTTGTGCGGGTTCATTACTACAGGGAAAAGACGGTGTGGTAATTATACGTGGCATACTGATGTCACCTCAATCATCGATTAGGCATGGACCATTAAAGATATGTGACCAACTCATGATCACCGGGATTGACGCTTTCCGGTATCAACTTTTGAAAGAAATACCGGGGTTTGGTAAAATGTCTCTTAACTTCAGGAAGAACAAAGACCGAAATGAAAGAAAAGATTGAAAATTGGGCTTCAAGAAAAAGTAAGCGCTTCAAAATAGACCTTCTGATTTTTGGGGTACAAATAAAATTATCAGGTTCCGATACAAGAACAAGAGATATCACCGAGATTGACATTTTCTATCGGTGATTTACCAGGTGGAGTTAAAATCAATTGAAGATACAATCACGGGACTCTGAGGTTCCTATTTTCGGTTAAGACATCAAACTTCATAAAAAGAACCAAAAACCAAATCCGAGAGATAAACATAGGTCAAATATAAAAGGCCAACAAGACCAAGAGAGAGAGCCAGAAGCAACCAAACCACCAAACAATGCCAAAGCAAGCAAAAGAAAAGAGGAAACAAAAAAGGGGGGGTCCACATTTTGCCAAGGAGAAAAATGGGGCATGTTGTGAAACTACACAACATGCTCCATCAAAGAATCCCCAAGGACATGATTTATCAATCAATGGGGGAGTCATGGATCTTGAAATTTTCACCTTTAGTGTATTTTAAAAATGAACAAAAATGGAATGAATATGAGATGAACATTGGAAGGAAGGAATCAATTTGTTTTAAAAAATAATAGCATTTCTAGCTAGCCAAATATCCTAGGCAATGAGAAGTGGTAGAGTCATGTAGTTGTGTAGGGACCCTTGATGATTCCAATTTTCAAAACAATTCAAGTGTATATCAAACCCATACATTCCTTTGACCAATCAAATCTTCCATATCAAATTGAACTTTGACATTATAAGGACAAGTGATTAATAGGTTATCAATATATTCTGAATCCATCAAGCATAATGGGCAACATCTTGGACCTTGCCAACTTATTTTTTGCAACACATCCCAAGTCAACTTTATTTTGGAGTGTAGGCGACATAAAAAAATTAGTCTTAAGGGGAGCATGAATCTTGCAAATACTCTTCCACCACCAATAATCAACATCATGGTCCCTTAGAGGAAATAAAGTCTTGTACCCCAAACTAACAATGTACACACCTTTGGTAATATTCTTAGACCAAACCAAAAGATCTTCCTCATTGCTAATTCTAACATGACTCCATGTTAGCCTATTAACATAATCACTCCAATTTTCACAATCCACTCTAGTCAAACCAATCCTTTCTTTCAATTTCTACTCTTGTTGTCAAAGATTGGTGGTATTAGGACCAACAACATGTGCAAGAGTAATAATACCTTTCTCTATCAACAGATTAGTTAAAACCACAATGAGTGGATGAGCATCTCCACTACCAACCCAAGGACCAACTCTCACTCTAAAATTTTCACCATTTCCCAACTTCCAAGTCAGCTAATGTCTAATAATAGGAAAAGAAAGAACAACAATCTTCGAGGCAATAAAGGCATTATGTGAATTTTTTACCAAGCACCTAATCCATTCACCAATGGATTTTGGAGCAATATAATTTTGATAAAGTGTTTTATACCATAATCCTTGTGTCAAAATAAGCCTCCAAACACTCTTGGTAGTGAGGGAAACTAAAAAATGAATATATTTTTGTCCCCAACCCCCTCATCCTTTGGCTTAGATATGGACATCCAATTCGTAAGTGGAATATCATTTTTTCCTTTTTCCCTTCTCACAAAAATGTGAAGCATTTTTTCCTTATAGTCTCCAACACACTCTTGGGAATGTGAGCTAATGAAAGTTGAAAAATAGGTATGACTTCCAAAATAGATTTTATCAACATAAGTCTTCCCTTGATGGATAGCCATGTCTATTGCACCACACTTGATGATATGATTTTGTACCTTTTCAATCAACCATAACCAATCATTTTTACCATATCCATTTGGTTTCAAATGAAACCCCATATACTTGAAACCATCTTGTAAATTCAAATGTAGATAGGGAAATATTTGTAGTATCCAATTATGTTGATCCGCTTGAAGTCTATTGAGAGAGATAGTGGACTTATGTATATTAATCATCATAGCTATAACAACACAAAATAAGTATAAAATCTCCTTAACCTTGATTATTTTAGACTTGGAGTCATCACTAAACAACAAAATATCATTCACACAAAGGAGATGTGTTAGTGTGGTGGACTGTCAATCAATATGCCACTTATTGAACCATTGTGTTTAGCTACTAACAAAGCCCAACTTAAGCCCTCAACAACCAATAAAAAAAGAGGGGATAGGGGCATCCTTGTCTCAATCCTCAAGTGGTTTGAAAACTCATAAGCAGAGCCATTAATGAGAATGACATAAAAAGCAAAGGTGATACAACCCATAATCCAATGAACCATTTGTAAGCAAAATACAATATAGATTAACAATAACCAAATATATAGTCAAATCATTATTATTATTATTATAAGAAAATAATCATCCTTAAATTATTGTTATATTTTTTTATTAGAAGTCAATGACTTGATATATAAATGATGATTGACTACAAAATAAAGAATGAAAAACTTTATTTTCATTAAAAAATATTGTCTCGTCCTCATCCTTTATAATATTAAATTAATATATTAAAAAAAACTTAGTCAAATAAACTTTTTATAAACCATACAACTTAACTAATAAAAGCAAAAAATATTTTATGTCACGAGAAAGAGAAAACTCACTTATAGCATAGCATAAAGCATTTCCTTTAGTTTTCTAAGCCGACAAAGTATTTTATTCCTCAAGAGTGCAAAATGAGGGAAAGGATATCACATTTGCTCATATCAAAAAATCTTACCTGATTCATTGTTATTTAAGTTCATGAAAAGACAGGCTTGTGAAAAGGTGTTTCCTAAAGTGTACGGCGCAGATCCATTCCATAGAGCTTGGAGTGCACGTACACCGTCCCGCAATTCTTAGTGGAAATGGGATCAATACTTAGGTTATATTACCTTTCTTGAGATTGATAAAAGCATTTTATTTTTTAATTTATATTTCATTAACTACTCCTTAACTTACTCTCCAGACGACTTTTTTTTTTTTTTTTAAATTCTTGAAAGGTTCAACTGCAAAAAAGAGAAAATGGGGAATGTGTCAAGGCTTTTTCAATTATTTGATTTTTTTATATTAATCTCATTACGTGCACGCAAATATTGAAGTTGTTAATAATTTTAGAATTTGGTAGTTCATTTTCTTTAGGGAAATAATATTTTTTAAGAAAGGGAGCATCCTTTTGATGACTATATTTCATATCAAAATAACATTGCTGTGTAAAAAATGCAGATACATTCAAATTATTGAAAAATATATATTTTTTAAAATAAATAATTCGTATATGAGAAAGACATGCAACGCACGTAAACGAGAAAGCGTGTAAGTGAAAAAACCAAAGGAAAATCCCATGCAAACGAATAATGTTTAGTCAACAATATGTTATATCAATTATAAGGCCAAGATGAACTAGTGATTCGTGAGTAATATACTCTCAAATATAGTAATTTAATTTAAATATTTTTTATTTTTAAACCTGCATTAATAATAGTTAGTTGTTAGCATTTAAAAATAGTTAGTTGTTAGCATTTAAAAATAGTTAATTTTTAGCGCATTCTTTCAGCATGAAACATTTAAAAATGAAAAAAAAAAAATTCATTTAAAAGTTATAGAGTCACTTTCAATTGTTTTTTTATTTAAAGGTTATAATGACATTATCTTTAATAGGAAGTCTTTCATTTTTTTTCTTGTATTCTTTAATGGGGACATACTATTGTGGGATCACCTATTGTTATATGCATATACTTGGTGGAGGTTATATAGTTGGGCATTTTGTGGCCTAAAACTTTTAAACAATCCATTTGATGATTGTACTTGCATCTTACAAATTCATGGTGTTTGAATTTATAGATTGTAAATTTATCCATTTCATCATTCATATTGTGAATCCTTGATCCTAGGATTTGTGGGTGTCCTAGATGTGCTAACGAATCAAAATTTGCATGCACACCTTCGGCATGTATGGTTTTGACAAGTTTATATTTAATGAAATTTAGTGCTTTGCAAATATAAGGAAGATTGATAAGTAGGAGGTTTCTTCCACAGCGTGTCAAATTATGATATTGCTATTAGGATTCAACCGTGTAGTTTTCGAGTCAAACTCATTGACCCATGATGAGCTAAAGGGGCTCTATAATGAATGGTTCATAAGGCACAACACTTGATTTGCAAATGGGGTAGCAAACTAAGTGGGCTTAACCTTGGGAGAAACTCTGTGGTTAAGCGCGCTTGAGCTGGAGCAGTACTGGGATGGGTGACCTCTCGGGACGGACCAATGCTTCACCTTTGTGAGCATCACCTAGATGCAATGAGTGCTATGTGGACCATTTATTATCATGAGAGATGGGTTCTTGTGAACCACTACTCATGAATCATGGGTCAATGAGTTTGACTCGAAAACTACACGGTTGAATCCTAGAGGTTATGTGGATGGAGGCGATTTTAATTTTGTTTGTATGGTTGATTTTGTAAGCTTTTTTGACAAAAATTAATAGTTTTATAGAACTATGAGATTAATTTCTAATTGTAATTCTTGAATGTTATTTTGATAGAAGATTATTTCATATTTGTGTGCACACTTTTGAACATAATTAGAAGTTTTTTTATTTATCTTTAATCTTTGAATAATAATTATTTTGTAATTACAAATTTTTGACCCAAATATTTTGGATTTAATGTTTGTCATATAATTAATTGTGAACTACAAAATATATCCCAATCCAATAAATTAAAAGAAATAAATAATTGTGAAATCTAAATCCAACACCCGTTATTAAAAAGTTCATTAATTTTTTTCCTAAATACTTAGAAAATAAAAAGTAGGAGACTAAGAAGGACAAGAAGAAATGGAGATATTACCGGATCCAACCGACGATATAGACATCCCACGAGGCTCCGCTCAAAGCAAGTAATTGTCTTCAGTTGTAGCTTTTGGTGCACCAACCGAGTACGATATTTTAAATTCTATCCTTTTCATTTATATTGAAGTTAGGGCGATCGCAGCCCCACAGGTCGTCGTCAATAAAATAACGAAGCCTCCCATGACTTTACAATAAGAGCAATGGATAGCATAATTATATAGCCCTCATATTTTGCGTAGTTCCAAATACGTGCAAAGGCTTCTAAACATGAAGGAAGATCATCATGTCCATTACAGGAGGCGGCGGAATTACACAGTGACGGCAATAATGGCGGCAATTGCCTACACGCTGGGCGTCATAACGTCGCCTCTCGTATCATCTCACGACGGCGCCGCCAAACCGGCCAAACCAGTAGTCAGGCCAGTAACCCCATTGCTCGTAGTCCAACAGCAGCAGCAGCACAATTCACAGCAACAGACGGGAGATTTGACACGCTTCGACGCCCACTGTGCAGAGCCTGTGCCGTCAAATAACGTCCGCAGGACAATTATTGACGGACTCTTCAACGGGACTTCGCCCTTTGACGGCTTCCCTCCCGAGCACGTCAAACCCTTCCTGCGCACCAAGCGCGTCAAAGGTTGGGGTTCTACGGGGCCTGTGTTTGAGCGGCTTATTGAGGAAGTTAAGCCCCGGACGGTTGTCGAATTAGGGACCTTTCTTGGCGCTTCGGCTCTCCATATGGCCACCGTTGCGCGTGACCAGGGGCTACAGACGCAAATTCTGTGTGTTGACGACTTCAGGGGCTGGCCAGGGTTTCGTCAAAAATTTAAAGATGTCGGGCTCCTCAACGGCGAAGTGACGCTGCTGTACCAGTTTATGCAGAATGTTGCGTATATGAATTTGACGGCCGCCATTTTGCCGCTGCCGTTTTCGACGGTTTCCATGGTGAGGAAGCTCTGTGAGTGGGGGGTTTATGCGGATCTCATTGAAGTTGACGCCGCTCATGATTTTCTGTCGGCCTGGGCGGACATTAATACGGCTTATGCTGTGTTGCGGCCTGGCGGCGTCATGTTCGGGCACGATTATCATACTAAATTGGACAACTGCGGCGTCAGAAGGGCCGTCAATTTGTTCGCCCGGGTTAAGGGTTTGAGAGTGGAGCGCGACGGCGAGCACTGGATTCTTCGCCCGGCTGGAAATAGTTCGTAGTTTCTGGCCCAATACAAATGACGGAGCTTTTATTGTCTGTCAGCCATTTGTAAGTTTTCTCCAAAGGAGATTCTTCTTAGATTTAGATTTTCAGTACTGGAATTTTTTATGTGGCCGACAAAAACCCCAGCCGTGTCAAATAATAATGGGGGTTCCATTTCTTTACCCTTCATAAGGATTTTTTTATTATGATAATGTAAATTAAATTTAATAAAATTATACCACCATTAATGTGTGTTATAAGTTGCGCAGAATGTTTTCCTTTAATCAATTGATTTTGCAAGCTCTCCAGATTACAGTTAAGGTGAATTTGGCATCCTTGAAGCTTTTACTTACATATGTATATATATTATCAAGAGGAATCCGAAGTTTAGTTCAGTGATATGGATTTTAGCTCTTTAAAAGACGAGTCCTCCCTAAAGTTTTTACATATACTTATTTTTAAGGATGAGTTTTAACTAAATGATTCACTCATTTTTTTATTATGGATTAGAGTTGTAATTGTGTAAATGATTTGGTTTAGATACAAGTTTGCAAAAATATCTTCTAATTTTTAGACTTCAAAGTTGAATTTAGTGTCAACCTTATCTTTCTTATTTAATCATTTTATATCGGCTTGACTTGTGAAACGTTTCATTTATAACTTTTGGAGTTATCTTTAAAAGGGTAACCTAGACCATTTAGTGACATCCTAGATTTAAATCTCATCTTACATTCTTACTTGCATAATTATTGAGGAGCACTTCTTAGAATACTATCATTGTATTATCATTTTGGACATTTATTGCACATTTCATGTTGTTGACTTTGACTACTCTCTAATCTTTTGACTCGGTATCTCTATGGGGTTTCAAACAAGTGACTAATGTTATTTTTTTACATATAACCTCATGATAATATAAGCAAGATTTTTAATGCAAAGATATTAAAAATAAACCATGATGAGATGAAACAAGGCATTCAAAGATTTACAAAGATCAAGCCCACACTTGCATAATCAATCTTATATTTGTGGAAGTGACCCTTAGTGACAAACGACGACTTTATAGACTCCAAAGCATTCATTTAAGCATCATCGAATCTCCTCCACACTAACAAATCATTTCCATAATTTGGTCACAACATATCTACATCCAATTTCCAACTAAGTATCATTGCTTAATATTCAAAGCATTTAATTTAGTGTACTTATCATTCCTAATTCATTAATCGAGAGTAGATTATGAATGCTTATACTATTTATTTATTTACCTTAAATTTATTTGAAAGGGAATTATTCTCCCTTTCAATGAAACTTACAAGTAAAAAAAAGTCTTTTAATGTCTAGTACACTCACAATTATTAGACCCTACTCACATATTACATGCTTTCTCCTAGTTGATTTGTAAATTATGTACATAGGGGAAAGAACCCTATAGTTGTGTGTGTTTCAATAATTAGGAGGGTACTTGTTGTATTATGAGATATTAATAAAACATTTTGTCATTTTATTGAAATATATAAATATCAATAATATATAATAAATAGTTAATCGATACCATATAATTGTTGGTATGAAAATAATCTTTTTATGTATCTAGTTACCTTTTAACCACCTAGTTAGTGAGTCCTATTCACACCTTGCTACTTAGAAACTTTTTTTTCTTTTTTATCTCGTGTAATGTGTAATGACACATGTTTCCACACTTTCATTTACACATATGGGGTAGTCACTTACCTCTATTACCTTCTTTCCTCATTCTTTCCTTTTTATAGAACGGATCTTATGTACATTTAATTCACATTTGTATGATGATTGACATTATACCCTATTTTTGCTTAATTTCTTTGTAGAATGATCATTTAGTTTTGTAGGGATCTTGTGCTCAAAGTATCTTGGTGATTCCAACATAGTATTATAGTTTTATATCTACAAGCCTTTTCTCTTACTTGGGGATTTTCATGAACTACTTTCATATGGTAGATTATGGAGATAAATTGACATCACCATTACATTTGGAAGACCCAGAAACATATGGATTGACAATAAATTCAATAGGTTTTTATGATTGTCATATAAAGGATTTTGGGAGGGGCTCTATTGATGGCCATACTAGATTCTATACAATCCAACAATTTTTTTAGTGGCAAATCTTCGTCAATTGGCAAATAGTTCATATATGTAATTTTGAATTTTGCGAATATATTGCAACTAGTGGGGAGCCAAATTGTCTGAATTTTATGAATTATTGGTCAAATGCATTTCATTTTTGTTAGTGCAGGTTTTTTTTTTCCTAGTGGGTTAATTTAGTTTCCCTTAGTTGTGGGTTTTTCCTACACTTTTATTAAGCTTTCTTATGTTAAATAAAGTGAGTTTATTATTTAATAACTAGGAGATAAGGAGATAAGGTGTCACCATCGTAAAAGGGTGGATAATTTACTATTTTGATCACTTTATTTAATATTGGTGGTCACTTCCTATTGGTTGGTTTGCCACCTCCATCCTCTCGCTAGTTCTATATAAACTCACTCCCTAGCTTATATTTTGCATCTTGGAAGCTCTTAATGCATTTCTGTCATTCTGACATTCCATATTTTTTAGAGTCAGTGGTTTGCATTGTTTATGTTTTTCCAGTTTATGTAGATTGTAATTTCTCTCATAAAGTTCCTTGGGTTATCAATCTATTTCAAATTTCTAACATGGTATCAGATCAACCCACAATACTATGTCCCATTTTTTGGCCCAAGGAGGACATTGAAATCAACATTTTTCACCAAATTTTCACTTTATGAAACCTATACCAACTAAATAATTAATAATTTGAAGATGATTTGAAGTAGTGATTTTTGAGGATTTGTATGTAGATTCTAAATATATTTTTTTTAAAAGAAGAAATAAATTGTGAATTTTTTATGTAACTTTTAATAACTTGTTTTTTTATAGTAAACAACATTTTTAAAAAGTGACGATTATATCGTAAGACATAACTTTTTTTTAAATGATAAAATTATAATTTATAAAATATAGTTTTGTAACTTCAATATCTAGTGCATGGATATTTTTCATAATTTTTTGTCGCATATTTTTTAATTAATTTTCGAAATTAGAGATTATAATTTGGACATAGGTGTATGCCACAATGCATAACTTGTTTTGTATGTATGTATTGATTTTTATTTTTTGTTGAAACAAGGACATCAATACCTAGTGCACACATAGCTTTTTTTTATATTAAGGATAGTGCAGTAAAAAAAATTACATCATCGAGTGCTTAATCAACTGTTTTATCCCCCCACATTTTACTATTTGACCCCCCACATACAGGTATGATTCAAGTTGCTATACATTAGCAAGGTTGTACATATACATGAACCATGGATTTACATCATCTACAAAATCTAATCCATATACAAATACAAAATCTGATCCATATACAAGAACAAAATCTGATCCATATACAAGAACTGTGCAATAAGCTCCCTATGCAACATATACAAAAAAAGTAGTGCAATATATAACACCTATATACTAAGTACTCAGTGTAACATAAGTCTATAAATAGGAAGCACAAAAAGTATCATTATGGACAATATTTCACTAGTTCTTGCTCTCGCTAACTGAGTCGAGATCATTCCATCCTACTAGTACCTCTGCAACCATCAACTCATCTGAAGAGAAGACCTCTTCCACCTCCAAGTTATCATTTTTGTGCAAGCTTGGTGGACTTACTTCATGTTGCTCCTGCTCTGTTTGGACCTTTTCATTAAATTCTTTTTGATAGTTCTCTAATGCATTCATGAAGATTTCAAGGTTGGGTTGCCCTACTTACTAGCTGTGTCCCAATTTCACCTCATTTTGGTTGAGAAGCACTACACCATCTTTGAGCAGTTTACAAAATTTGTCCTCAAATACTTTCACTATCATGACAACCTATGTAGCAATTTCAAGTAAGATGAGTCTTTTTGTTGACTCAGTAAGGAACCTCCTCTAATCCTTGAATTTTTCCCCATTTCTAGCTTTCCACAAATGCCAAAAAACTTCATTAGCTAAACAATGCCAAAAAAGATCACATTCTTTCCATATTTTCTTATCATTACATAGCATAATTTCTTTCCAATTCACTTTATTGTTTGAATTCCATATTGCCAAGCTATTGCTTACAAGTTTCCGAACTTCATTCGCATATAGACAATCAAAGAAAACATGGTTAACTTTTTCTAGCAATTTGCAGATGTTGTAGATTTCTATGTCTTCATGTTTCAGTTTGATAGGCATTATTTGTAGAAGAATAAGCCATCTTAGAAAGGCCTTTTTGGGTTCCAACACATAGGACCAATTTGAGTTAAAAATTCTTTACCATTCTTTGTAGTTTAGGTTTCTTCCCCATGTTCTATTGAGGTGCTCAATTAGGGACTCACTAAATATTAGGCCTTTATAAATGGTTTTTGCTTGTAAGTTCTTGAGAGGTGTGGAATCTATCCAAATCAATTACTCAATCAAGTTGTTGTTTGGGTTGTCTGGATTAAGAGGGGGAGTGAGTTCCCAAGCATGTCTTAGCACTGAATAAGTTCTCAAGCTAGACGAGGGCAATTGAAATTCATTTTGTAGCTCCTCACATTCCTTCATTCTACCATTTGTTAAGATATCTTCCATTGTTCTCACCCCAGATTGAGCCCACTTCTTGGTTGAGCATCCTTGAAGTAATGCTAAAGGTTTCCCATTATGCTCCATGTTCCACCAAATAGAACTGGAGGGATGCAAAGCATTACCATTGTGGGTAGTGAAGATTGGGTTGGAGACCCCCTTTTTAATATATTCCCAAGCTTTCCAAATGCTCCTAAAAACCATGGAACCAACATGAACAATTGGGTGCTTAGATAAGAGAAGGTCATTGAAGGGCAGATCTTTCTAATATTTTGCATGCTTGGGGGTAGCCATTTGAATGCTATTTTGGACTAAGATCTTCCAAGTCTCATTGCCTGCCAACGCTTTGAAGATCCACTTACTTGAAAGGGTTATTCCTTTCTTTTCCATATCCTTGAGCCCCAAACCTCCTTGGTATTTCCCCATGCAACACCAATCCCATCTAACTGAGTTTTTTTCCTCTTCCCTTTCCCATATGACCATAGGAAGTTTCTAATTTTCTTCTGAATTTCTTTTATTTGGTAACTACTAAAAAACCATATTGAGGAAAAGTAGATAGAGTATGAAGAGAGAACTTTCTGGCATATCTAAAGCCTTCTAGCCAATAATAGGAATTGCCTATTCCATCTATCTATCTTTTTTTCAATTTTATCTTTGATCCATAACCACATGTCTTTTAGGCATGGGTTGAATGCAAACGGGATGCCCAAATACCTGATCTATTTGTTAGCCCCCCCCACTAAAAATCAAACTTGTGCAGCCAATCTGGAGGCTTATTTGACCACCCCAGCAATATAGATTTTTCTCTATAGATTCTTACTCCCGAGGCCTTGCAATAAATACTTAGGTTGTATAGCAACTTCTCCATGTTTTCCTCATCAAGATCAACAAAGACTGATGTATCATCAATAATTTGAATATTCAACAGTTCATGGATATTTGGAAGCTCGAGTCCCCTTACTTTTGGGGTTTTAGAGGTTTCTCTTAGCAAGAAGTGCAGTGCATCAGAAGCTATGACAAACAAGGCTGGTGATAGAGGGCACCGCTATCTTATGGATCTCCCAAGCATAAATTTTTCAGAGAGTAAACCATTAATATCTACTTGGGCTGAAGCATATTTCAACAATGTGTACATGTTACAAAAGTGTAGGGGGAAGACAAATGCCTCGACGGTTGTTCTTAGGAAGGACCATTCCACTTTGTCATAAGATTTTTCAAAATCTAACAGTAGCATAGTTGAGTTTTGTCTAGAGGCTCTACTCCACTCCATAGCTTCCCAACTTGTGATGAGGTTTTCTAAGATGTATCTTCCCTTAATGAAGCTTTTCTGAGTGTTGTTTATAAACTTTGGAAGGATGTTGACCAATCTCAAAGCTAATACTTTGGCTAGGATCTTGTAGGAAACATTAGCAAGGTTATTGGTCTCCAATTTTTCATGTTAGTTTTATCTCCTTCCTTGGGTAGCAATCTAATGACACCTCCTTTGATGTTGTCCCCCAGTGATCCTTTTCCAAAGGCCTCCAAGTAGACTTGATGTAGATCATCACAGATCCAAACTGAAAAGGTCTTATAGAACTCAATTGGAAGGCCATCAACTCTTAGAGATTTATCATTGCTCATAGAGCCGATGACCACTCTGATTTCATCTTTGTTGATCTCTTTATGTAGGACTCCAACATCATTTTGGGAGATTTTTGAAGGGATCATCCCTTTTATCAAACTCCTTGCATGCCTACCTTCCTCTGTTTCACCTTCAAATGAGAAGAGTTCTTTGAAGAAGTTGAAAAACTATTTTGAAATATCATCTTGCTCGGTGAAAAGGATGTCATTATGACAAATCTCGTTTATATGTTCTTTCACCCCTTTCTCTTTTAAGAATTTGAAGAAGAATTGGAGCCCTTGTCTCCATTTTCAAGCCAATTGAGTTTGGCTCTTATTTTTAAGCCTTGCAGCTTGTGGGCTTGAAGCCTTATGAGGGAATTCTTTACCAATACCATTTCCTCATTGGCCTTTTCATCAGTCGGGTTGTTTTGTAGTTTTAGTCATGTCCTCAACAGGTCTTCTTGAAGGAGATTCTCCTCCCTCATATTCTCTAGTGCCACGTGTTTCCCAATAGTTTGATAGAGAATTCTCCACCCTTTAACATTGGCTTCCCACCTTTTGATTGCCCCCTCCTTCCCCAAGAGGCTTTTATTTATCTCTCTAAGGGTTCATATAGCCTCCCTATAGCTCTCATCCTTTAGAAAACTAACATTGAGTATGAATTTTTGGCCCTACTTTCTTTCTTTTTTCCTCACTAAATTGAGGATTAGGGTGGCTTTGATCAAATTATGATCCGAAAGTGTATAGGGGTAAACCATCACACTCTGACCACTATCCAAAGGGGTGAAACTGTACCAATCTTTATTTTCATAAAACCTATCTAGCCTACAGTATATCCTCTTTCTACCTTTCTGTTCATTGCACCAGGTATACCACACAACATTAATTTGGTCCTTCCTTTTTTCCAAAGGGTCAAATAGCTTGAGTTTGTTCTTGAATTGCAACCAGAAGTATTTTCATTGCCTTTCCATTCCATGTCAAGACCCCCTCTTTTGTCTTCCTTGTTTTCCACCATATTGAAGTCCCCCCCAAAGATCCAAGGGATTTCAGGAAGGGTTACTAGCCATTTCCAAAGCTCAATACATTCTTTGTAGTCATTTGGGGCATAGATTGAGTAGATACCAAACTTGGTTCCTTCTTTCTCAAATGTTACCCAAACCGCCCTGTTGCATGGGGATACACCACTTTTAGCAAGGAAATTCTCCCAAATTTTGGCCATAAGAATAGTAGTTCCTCCTTTTCCTTTATCATGGTTGGACACTAAAGCAAAGGAGTTATTCCAAATAAACCTCATATTGGTTTCAAGGGTGAAACTAGTGGCCTTTAGCTCTTGTAAGAGTACAAAGTCTTTATCCTTTTCTAAATTCAGAAACCTTCTCACCAAATATTTCCTATTAGGGGATTCTAGGCCCCTCACATTCCATTAGGTGCAGTTAATGTTCATTACCAACAGGAGTTGGACAAGCCTCTTCATCTTTCCTAAACATCTCTAAATACTTAGGAGAGGAGTCTCCACTTTTCAATCTCTTGGTATTTGGGTAGGTAGCACAATAATTTCCTTATTCCTTTTATTTTCACTCAACATAAGGTTGCCTTCATTGATCTTAATAATAGTTCCTTTCTTTCCGCCTCTCCTTTTTGGTCCCGATGGGAGGTTGATAGTTATCCCCAGGTTCCCATCAATGGCTTGCTCATCATCTAAGCACCCAATCGGTCTTGTTGAACCATTATCATTTTCTGCCCCCCTTCCAACAGATTTATTAGTGCTTGGCTCACCTTTTCCTTCTTGAATACCCCCCTTGAGTTTTGAGAAATCCAGAGCAACATCACTTCTTTTAATTAGGGATTTTAAGATTTCTTGCATTTTGTTCACACTTTCAATGACATGATCAAAGTTTTTTCTTCCACTCCCCATTAAGGTGGAGTCCCCCTCTTTTGACTCTAGGGTAATATTCTCAAGGTTCCTAACCTCGCAAGAGGGTGACCTTGGGGTACTATCTCCCATCAACATATCGCCATTTTCAATGTTCAAGCCAGAATTAGTATTGTCAATCCCTGTAGGGTACGGGGTTGGATAAGCAATAGTGCCCCATGGGTATCCACCACCTTGTTGGAGACCCACCTAACATGCCAAAATCTCATCCATACTAGGTTTTGGAAATTATTTAACCAACCTAAAATTAAGGGTTCCACTCAAATGGGGAGTTGAGAGTTTAAAATTATCGTATAGGAGAGTTTTAGGTTCAGCCTAAATTCATTTTCAGTTTCTTTATTTTTTTCATTTTTTTCAATATTCTCTCTTAAGCTCTTCATTACTAACTATTGTGCATTTAGTTTGACTGCACTAGAAGAAACATTTGCTTGTGCCTCATTATGACCTCTTACAATAGGGTTTGAGATTGAAGAGGGGACACTTCCTTCCTCCACTGCAAGTAGGGGGTGAAAGGATTACCCTTGGTAGCAAGGCTTGAGAGAACAGGGGCTGAGATGGGGGGGTCCAAAACCATTTCAAGAGGGAGCTGCGAAGAAGCGCCCAAGCCAAAGACTTGTTCTAAGGCTTGCTCAGGGATGACATTGCTAGGAGGCAGTGGGGGTGGCTAGGCTTTCCAAGCCCTAGGTTTTCAACACCGAAAATAGAGACACCTTTTGGCACACTAAGGTTAGGGTTACCCTTAGGCTTATTTTTCTGAATAATGGGATAATCTTTTCTTAAGTGTCCCTCGTGTCTACATAGATAGCAAGCGTTAAGACCACCTAACACTTCAATATAGCAAGAGTTTATTCCATAATCCAAATGAATATCTAAGAGTTGTGGGACTTCTTGGTTTGGAGTGAGGGCGATCAAAACCCTTGCATTCATGTCCGGGAGATAGACCCTCAAACTATCAACCCTCATTGCACTGCTCAGAGGCACAAGTAACTGCAGAATGAGAGCCCAAAGTTCGTGTGGGATTTATTTCACTAGCATCCATCTAGGGCTAGAAAGTGCTAGGATTTATTTGGTGTTTTCCCTATGTGGCTAGGTAACAGCCCTGAAGACTCTTTTCCCAACTTCTAGAACATATTTTTTGTAACTTTTTTTTGCATTTCATGATTCTTCACAAAGACAAGGAACAAGCCCTTTTGAATCATTCGGCAAAAGGCAACAATAATGCCCAAATTCTTATGCCATACATTTGGGGTGATCCCACATTTCTGGTTTACAATTTTCGGCCAAAGTGGACATTAAACTGATTTCTTTTAACCAAATATTCACTTTCAGGCACCTGTAGTGGCTTAACCGTGAGGAATTTGAAGATAATGAAAACTAGAGATTTGTGAAAAAAATTCTATAGATTCTAAATTTTTTTTTTCAAAATTTTTGGGATCAAATTGCACTTCTATTTCTATCTCCTTTGAAAACTAGTTTTTAACAGTAAACACCATTTTTAAAGAGCGGTGTTACTGGCTAACACATAACTTTTTTTCTATGAAGAATAAAATTCTTTTTTTTTTTTGAATTTATATTTGTAACTATGATATCTAGTGCATGGAATTGGTTTAATAGCATTTCGTTGAATTTTTTTTCTTAATTAAGTTTCAAAGTCAAACCAGTTATAATTTAGACATGATTTACTGGCTAAAACATAATTTTTTGTATGTATCAAAATTCAATTTTATTTTTTTGTTGAATCAAGGACATCAATATCTAGTGCATTGATATTTTTTAGATAATCTTCTATTTTTCCACATGTGAAGAATAGAGAGCTTGATTTTCGGTGAAAAACCTACATTCACAAGAAATAAAAATAAATATAATAATCAAATTAAATTTATTTAAAATTATAATTTTTGGGAAGCTTATAATAAAGGACTACATACTTACAAAAAAATAAATTTTAAATGAATTCATTTGATCCTCCAAAAGGTAAATCAAAAGTGGTTTTTTATCAGCATTTTAATAGGTGTAAAGGAGACTCCATTATAGGTATGGTTGAAAACTAGTGGGGTTTTATCCAAGGGGGTTTGATCTAAGGTGGTTTGATCAAACCCTCTTCAACCGAAATCCTTTAAATGGAAAATTTCAAGGCTTAAATCATTATATTTTCTAAAAATATGTGATTTCAACAAAAATCAAGATCTCCCAAAAAGTGTAAACCACTATTGTGGGATCACCCTTTGCAAAGAAATTATCCAAAAAAATTCTAGATAGAGCATTTTCGATATCGATAGCAGCAAAAAATAAAGCCCTGTTTCTGATTTTATCTCTTTCTGACAAGATTGCATCCTTCATTTCCTTATTAGGAGAAACAAGGAGTCTCAATGGCAGGGTGGAGGGTTCCTTACCTCTTTCCCTACCATTGTTGTTGAAGCCCTCGCCACTACCACATGAGATAATGCCAAACCTTGTCCTCGCCACAATCGGATTCGGCTCCTCAGCAACGACCTTTTTGAAAGTTTTAGCATTTTCTCTAACCACCGAATGCAAATCTACACTAGTGACTGGGGGGTCGGGGGGTTTAGAACCCCCCTCCATAATTAGTTTCGACGTCTCTAGAACCCTACCAAGAGGAGATGCAGGGTATGGAGGCCACACCTAGGGGAGGAGATACTCCCCCACACACCTGGAACAAAAACCCTAGCACAGAAAGGCCGACTTGCAAAGCCATTTTTTTTCTCTTTTTCCCTCATAAAACCAATGCGCACATAGTTTTAAAAAAAAATTCTCTATTTTTCTATTTTTCTTCATGTGTGAAACACTATAATAATAAAATTAATATTTAAAATTATACTTTTTGGAAAGCTTATAATAAGGACTACATACTTACAAAACATAATTTCTAAATGACTTTATTTTATCCTTCAAAAGCTAAATAAAAAATATTTTTTTCCCAGTATTTTGATAGGTGCGAAGTAGACTCCATTTGTGAGTATGATAAAAGATTAGAGGGGTTTTATCCAAGGGGGTTTTTGCTAAGGGGGTCTTATCTAACCCTCTTCAATCAAAACCCTTTAGATGGAACCCATCAAGGCTTAAATCATTATTTTTTATAAAAAATATGTGATTTTAGGAAAAAATCAGGATGTCCCAAGTTTCGGACCCATTAATGTGGGATGACTCTATCAAAAAAAAAAAATTAATAAAATTTTTGAGTTCGTAGATTCCTAATCGAGAGTTTGATTTTTCATGTGAAATATTATAAAATCTTGTATGCTTTTCTCTTGCATTTTGAATGATCTAGAGAATAAGAAAAGATTTATGAAGATTTGATAACCTCTTCATTTTGTATATCTCTTGGAGTCACTGTTTTGCATTGTTTATGTTTTTCCATTTTTTGTAGCTTATAATTTGTCTCATAAAGTTCCTTGGGTTATCAATCTATTTCAGATTTCTAACAATTTCATCATCAATTTATTTTATGAGGTATTTGTAATTAATATGTTCTCCATAGTAAACTACATGTTTCTAATGGCGACTCACCTAAAATTTTAGATGCATGTATTAATCTACCCACATATTCGCCAATACCATTAAAATTTCACCATTTATAATGACCCATTTTGCCAGTACCATTTAAAGTTTGTTGTGTATGAGGACCCATTTTTCCAATACAATAATAACTCCATGCTAATCCTAGGTCCATAATCACTTTGAAAATTACAATGTATGTGTTTTTATCAAGGTCTAATTCACCCCAGTTATGTGTTCCATTTTATAATCATGCATTATTCAATAAATTATTACTATACTATTTAAAAATCCTATAAAATTCTCCAAATATGGATTGATATAAATACGATAAAATTTTGATTAATATTTTGCATATATTTTGTTTGGTTATGAGCTCTCAATTTGGATCATAGGCAAGTTACAATTACAGGCATTGTCGTATTAGCGAATCGACAAAAAATTAAAGGTAAGTGGTGATTTCTTTATAGTATTATAAGATTATTTATCTCTTTGAAATTTGTATTCATTCTTACAAATCATATTGAGTAGGGAGACATCTCAAGCCCATGGATCTATATTCTATGATTCCTTCTTAAACAAAAACACATTATTTTGTAGTTTTTTTTGTGAGAGATGTCGAGTAGGAATAGGTTTCCTAAAAATGGTGAAGGAAGGTCATCAAAACACAAAACCATAATTTTGTACTTTGGCAATGTTTGTGGTCCATCAAATGGAGTTACAACATCAACACTTGCACTATATATTAACGAACAAGGCACTACCTCAGAAGATGATTGAAATGAGTTAATTAACTCATATGAAAATGTCAAACTTGCAGATGATGTTCTAGGGCATACCCAAGGTAGCTGAAATAAATCAACCTCAACACTTGTGATAAGAAATATGTAGATCATGTACAAAAGGGGAAAAATAAAAGCCAAATAAAAAATGGGATGTGAGTGAGATATGATGAGGAATTTCGGATTGATTGTGTCAAAGTACCCATGCATTGAATCGGTGGAGAATGCAAACAAAGATGAACCTCCAATAGAATGCAAGTGTAAGATTTGTAGCTGGAAATATGGTAGGGACAAGAAGTTGTAGCTACTAAAACTTGACACTATAAAAAAAAATATTCGTAAAGTTTATAAAAAATAAATAATAGAAAAAAAGAAAAAATCAGTGATAAAATGGAGAAAAAAAAGAAGAAAATCTTCATGTTAAGAATGCACTCGAGTATGATGCACACATGAAAAGAAAGGTGAAGTTTTTTGCATGTGGAGGTACAACTGAAGTTTAATTTGGAAAGATAATGGGAGAAGCACAAATGGCAAAAAGTGTTCAGTTGAGTGAACTATTTTCATATTTTGATCAGAGCGCGTCCTATGACAAACTACCCAAAATATAATAGTTTATTATCTTTTATGGGCATTCCTAACTTTTCTAACACACACTGGTCAATAAACAGTGGATGTTAATGGGAAATTTATCTTGTTGAGGTGGAAAAACAAGATTTATAAGAAAAAATAAAAGAGAAAACCTTTATTAAATTATATTTAGATAAAGTTTCATCGATATATAATACTTCTTAGGTATGTATGTATGTGTATACTATAGAAAAACATGTGCACCAACCTCATCTACTCTTTTTTATAAAATGAAGAAGAATGTGACATCACAAAATCTATTTGAATTGATTAAGAATTCTTTGAATGAAATTAGAGATATGGAAGACTATAAAATTGTCAAAAAGTTGGTGTATGTAAGGGATGATGGAGCTTTGGTAATGCAAGGTAATAGGAATGGTCTTTGTGTAAAACTAAAAACTAGTTCTTTACCATTCATGATTTTCATTCACTACATGGCCCATAGAATGAATTTGGCATTTAAAATCGTGAGTAAGTTTTCTACAATATCAAAGTTGAAGATTTATTCCGCGATCTCTACTCATACTTCCATCGAAGTACCAAACATTTTATGAATTTTCAACATTTTACTTTAGGGAATAACTGTAGGAAACAAGCTTTTAAATATGTTGATACCAAATGGATCTCCTTGTATGGACCAACACAATACAATATTTTTTAGAATATCAATTATTGATTAGAGACATGTAGAAACATTGCCACATAGTATATAGAGCTCTTGACCTCTTACATAGTTTAAGTGACATAGATACATGTTGAAATGAATAAGACAACTAAGAGGGGGGTGAATCAATTGTAGAAAAAAAACCTTCAAAAGAATGCCAAATTTACATGGAAAACCTAATGATGGAAAAACCACGGTGAGGATTAGCTCACAATATAAGTAATAGAAAAATTGGTACAAAGGGGCTCACTACCAGAATAAGACACACTGTCCAAAAGGCTCACAGCCAGGGCTCACTACCACATAAAGAATACAAGAAGATAGAAGAAGAATCTTACACAGAGAAAACACTTCTCAATGCAACAAGGAATCCACCACAATTGCTCGCACACTTTCACAGTCTTATATGAAAGATTTTGGATGCCTTCAGCTCACTGCCTTTAGGAACCCTACATGAAATTTGCACTGCTCTGATCAAATTCACATTAAACACATCACTCACATAAATCTCGCATCTATATTGCATCTTTCTCTTTCGTTCACACCTCCTGTATCAACACCATACATATTTATATCAAACTCTACCTCAAAATCTTTCTCCAATGTCAGCCACTAGCCGTTATACATACAAATTCAAAATAGATTGGAACCTAAACATTCCCACCATGGATATGAACGAAAGGTGACCTACATAAATCCTTAATTAGGATCCAAATAGATCCCAACACACTTCAACACTCTTCCACAAGCCTCACATGTGGTGTTAAACACTTGAGGTCGGCCAATACCCATGTAAAACACCATGATCATTAAGTACACGCTTCCTTAAATCAACTAAAAGTTTTGGACAACATAATTCACCTGAACATAATCCAGAATAATCCATGGACTACTTAAGATTCATCAAACACTTCATCCAATCTTGCATCGTACAAATGCTTCAACTCAGAACAAGTAGTAGCCCTTATTTCTATATTGATAATTGAAACTTACACTATACTGCATTAAATCAACTAAAAACTTGAATACAAAAAGATAAAAGTATTATAAGCAACTTCCAAAATCTTCACAAACTTAAGCCAAATAGCAAAGAAACGTGAAGCAAATATATTTCTCCCAAACCAAATAAAACATCACTAAACAACTGGTTCACACACTGGTTGTAATACCCCTCCGTTTTGCTCCTTATTCGATTTGTTTTATATTATGTTTGGTTGCAGTTACTTTGATACTGGATACATTTTGTTATGATGTTTTGTTCACTACTATTGAGTGACAACTATTATTGTGTGATGTGTTGATCTAATTATTGTTTCACATGCATTATGGATTAATGATGTTGTAGAGATAGCATGAGATGTTATTATGAGACTATTGGAATTATGATGGAAGTGTCAGTTTCGATGAGTGTATTGGTGAAGAAGACGGGTTTGCATCACTCGCTTGCGAGCGCCCTGTGAATCTGTAATTCCTTCTTTACGGTGTGTATTATATGTTGGATATATTGTATGATGTTGTTTACTTGGTTGCAAGATTGCAGGTACATGACATCGACTCCACCTGGGTTCACAGGTTTGAGCGTGTCGATCCAACGGTTAAGTTGAACGGGAGATAGTAGCTAGGTAACATGTGTCAAGTTTTACACCCTAGCCTTAGTGTGTCGTCAGTCGTGTGTGTCAAGTCATTGTCGGTCTTACTTTAATGTTATTTAATTTAAAAGGATTCTTGATTTGGAAATAGATATTTAGAATAATTGCATTTAAATCATGTTGATGATTGTTTAATTTAAATAATGCAATGTGTATAAAAGTTTATATTTAAAATTAATTAATTATATTTAATTTATTTAATCAATTAAATTTAATCCAAGGGGGTTGAATTTAATGATTAAATAATTAAATTAATTAATTAAACGTGATGCAAGAAAATGAAAGGAAATAAAAGAATTAAAATTAATTTTGGAATTTAATTTCAACGTGTGGGAATTAAATTAGAAATTGTAATTAAATGTTTATTTGGGAAATGAGTTTCAACTTTGAAAATTAATTTATTATTTGAAATTGCAGTTTAAATTGAAAGTGGGTTTTCAAAAATTGAAATTGAAATTAATATCTAATTTGCATGCAATGTAAATTAGGGTTGTAAAAATTGAAATTAATATCTAATTTGCATGTAATGTGAATTAGGGTTGTATTAGGTATTTTTGATTTATAAAGAATACATGTTTTAATTTTAGGGGAGAAAAGTTTTTAGAAAAATTCATTTTTACAGCAGAGAAGAAATTTTGGAAAAATTTGCACAAAGGAAGGGTTTGAAGAAAGTTCGATTGTAGAATTGATTGGAAGAAAGATTGTTTGCATTTGTTGGGTTTTGGATTGGATTCATTGGATGATTGAAGAAAATTCAGGAAATCTTTGTAGGAGGTTTGCAGTAGAAATTCATCTCTTCCTATAGCTTCTTGAGCTAGGTTTTCTTTTGTGTTTTTATTGTTCTTGATTGTTTTTAAAATAGTAGTGATTAAAGATTTGTTTGTTAAATCTGTTTTAGAAAATAAATTTGTTGTTAGAAGAAAATAATCAAATAAATTTGCAGCTTTTGTTTTGTGAAAATTCTTGAGTGAAAATTGTGAAAACTTCAGTTGAATTTAATTTCTTTGAGGAAATCGATTATTTTGTTTTAGATTCAAACATAGAGATTGAGCAATGTTTTTATAATATTTTTAGAAAATGAAACCCTTTGCTTATTATTAAAAATCGGATTTTAAAATCCGCAGGGTATTTATATTTTTCATGGTAAAATGGTCTGGTTGCGTCGCGTATAACTCCACTTACACAAACTGGGTTATCAGGAAATTTAAAGGGTTTCTGCTCCTTGAAATTTTCTTACCCCTGCAAAAAAATCACAAATACCCATATCGTAGTTTTTGAGTTATGCTTGAAACACGAGACTGCTGTTAAGTTATTTTCCCATGGCTGCTCTGATAATAAAATAATAATAAATTGATATTTATAAATATTAATATTTTATGTATTGTTATTATAATATTAAACTATTATATTTATTTATATTATTTTAAATAAAATTTGTATATTAGATTAGTGGAAATAAAATTATAAACGTATAGGGAAATTATTGTTTATTCTAAAATGACATGTTAAAGTTTAATTGAAGGAGTTAAATATCTGATTTAAAGAATGAATAATTTAAGATTTAATTGTGAAATTTGAATTCATGTGTAAAAGGTCTAATTATTAATTTGATTTAATTAGAAAAATATATATATGATATTGGGTTATAGTTCAAATATTGATCTTATTTTAACACAATAAGTTATGGAAGAGACCAAATGTTAATTTAATTAATTTTATAATGATTTAATTTGCAAGGACAATTGGTTATTTAATTTAAAGCGAAATGTTTTGAGTTATAGTTGAAAATACTTATTTTATTAAGAGCAATTAGAGAATTAAATATTAGTGCAATTTCTCCCCTATCTGAAAAGATGAATTCTTAATTCAGTTTTATCGATATAATGAATTACGTAATGAATTGTAGAAATTAGAAGAGTTAGTTGTGTATCTGAAAGAAATATTTTTATTGGAACTGATTAGTATGCATAATTCAATTTAATAGGAAAAAGGTATTTTATATTAAATAATTACATCATTTGAGTTAGTTGGAAAACGAAAGGAATCCAGTTAATAGAGAACTGATGTTAGTTTTAGAAGTAAACATTGAAATTGATTTAAATTGTTTAAATTAGTATTTCTTGTATTTGTAGATTGAAGATACTTGTTTAATTATTTCAATTAAGTTGAAAGAGCAAAAATTTTATATTATTGGGGATAGGGATTTTAAAGGATAAAATTAGAATGCGTGGTATAGATTTTGGATAGAAAATTTGAATATAGTATTTGCAATAGTTTATGTTGTATTAGACGTAAATTTAGGAACTAATTATATTGGAAAAGACAAATATTTGTTTTGTTTCATTTATTTCCAAAGAGCAATTTTAATCGTTGTGATTGGAATATTAAAGAATATATATAATTAAGTTATTAATATATATATTTGGTGTATACATAATATGAAACATAAATATACATATATTAAGTGTAAATTCATTATCGTATTTTATTTGAATAAGAAGCATGCAATATATTATTGAATAGAAATTTAAAAATGGTTTGATTAGTGTATATGGGAAAATGGATAGAGAAACAATATTTTATGATATTAAAGGGATTGAATATTTTAAATAGAAAATTGAATGAGATGTAAGATTTGGTTAGGAAATGGAAAGAGTTTACTTGCATGGATTTGTGTCGATTTAAAGATAAATTAAGAAGTTGTTTATATTGATGAGGCAAATGTCTATTTTAATTTATTATATTTCAAGTAGAGCAATTAATTTATTGTAAATGAAATATGAAGGAGATATGGATTTAGTATATCCAAAAATAGTAATGCTCTTGTGATTGCCTTAAATGTTCTAGTTCTCTGTATTTCGTAAGGGGATGTAAGTTCAAATTGTTTAAGATTTCTTATAATGGAAATAGAAATATGGGTATATGATTATTTGAGTTAACCCTGTAAGTGTGTCTTTGACCTTGTTAATGTTACCTATTGAATGAATATGGGTTTAGGAAATCCAAATATTAGATTTGATTTATGACTTGAATGTTTTTGTTGCTATGAAGTCAAGTTGCATTGTGGGTTTTGGTATCTAGTGTTAGTCCTAAATTATAAGTCTTCCAGAAAAACTTAGAGGATAAGGGTTGTTGAATCTTTATGCCATCTAGTTGCTTTCCCTTGGGTAGTGCATGACGTCCTTTCAATTTTACCCGATTTTCATGAACGGGGATGTTTTGTACCTCCTGTGAAAGGAGTGGACTATGTGTTGTTGCCTCCAAGATGTTTGGAGTGTGTTCTATTATTTGTATCCTCCTAGAGTTGGAGTGGTTATGTTTTCTAATTTGTGTGCACTTGAGATTCCCTTGGTGATTGGTATTTGTATACGTGTATGGTTCTTTGAACATACTTGGTCTATTTTATGTCTGGAAGCAATGTCAGTGATGTTGGAGTTGTACTTGATTTGTACGTGTATGGTGATTGAGTTGTACTTGTTAGTTCATTTGCTTGGTTATAGCAGTATGAGTCAGTATGAGTCTGCCTTTGGTTAGTGGTTGTAGATCTTTATCCATGTTACCTTGTTACTATCTCCTAGCATGGGGGGTGGGCCTTCGGGTATCACATGGTTGGGTGGAATATGCACCAAAACCGTTGGGTCCCCCTTGATCTTCAGTTCATGGAGGCGAGACATCCAAATGGATAGCTCGTGGTTCTATTTTATTTTTTTGCATTGTAATATTTCTATTTGTATAAGTTATTTTATCCCTCTTATGTTTATGAGGTGAGATTATGTAATTGTTATACTTTTGTACTATTGTCTTATTCTGGGAATGAGGGATGTAACTATTGGATTAAGTTAATGTTTATGAGATTGTATCTTGGATGTTCATCTTGTTATGTTATGTGGTATTCTTATGATGTATGATGTTTATTTCATAAAGTATTTATTGCTATGGTTTATGTAAGTTGTATGTGTGGGTTTAAGTAATTCTAACCTTGTAGCCTTAGAGGTTGTTTTTAATTAGTAAGTGAATGTGTATGTTATTACACATTATAAAAAAAAATTGGTTCACTTAAGTCGTTAGTTACAACTTCCTTTAGGGTTACTTGGTGGGGCATTACACTGGTGAAAATATATCACACTGTACAATGATCCAAAAACCCAAATTCTGAATATATTAACTTTTGAAAATCTTGAATAACCTGTAAGATCTATACATGCATAGTATCAACACATAAAGAAGGCAGAGCACAATACCAAAGCATGCTATGAATACTTGCACAACACAATTTACTCTATTTACCAAATTTTCTCAAAAGCACTTGGAAACCAAGTACCAAATACATCATTTTAGCTCATTACTTCATTCCAACTCACCTTCATACTCTACAACAAGAAAAAGATAGCTCCATGTACTCACAACACTTCCACAAGGTCTCAACTACACATGCACAACCTATTTTCCTCTTTTACACAATTTTCTCAATATCCTCACCATCTTCATCCCATAGTTGACATCAATGACAACACTAGTCATTAGACTTTTAGAAGACATCAATGACAACACCTTCATACTTGCAACAATAAATTCTTAACTTTATTTCATATTTTCCCCATGTTGGAGGAAATAAACATTCTCATGAAAAATCCCAAGAAATAACTATGTATATTTCAAAATATAGAAAACTAAATAAAATGATTTGTATTACCCTTGATAATATATCAATCAAATCGGTCATTTATAAGTCCAAAATTTAGTATCCAACACTTTATAAAAAATATGAACAATCCTACTAATTTTTTATATTTTAATGCAAGTGAGGAGTTATGTGTCTCTGTACAGGGATATGAGATACCAATGGACTATTATACCATGTCTAGATGCACTAACAGAGAAGTAATTGTTACAAGGGAATATTTTGACAACATTGTTAATTCTATAATTGCTAACTTTAAAGAGTATTGCAATGTCTCTTTTCTCAAAGATTAGAGAGTGATTCCCTCACAATCAACTTCTTTAATCCATGTTTGTTGTATATATAAATAATAATAATGAAGCTATGGAATTATTTGTTTTACATGTTTCCAACAACTTGATGTTTCATATCACTGATTATATAAATCCTAAAAATATGAGATAAGCTCAATGAAGTACTTGGATCCATCATGAAATTGAAAGAAAACTTTGGGTAACTAGAAGTAACTTCCTACACTAATATAAGTGAGGGAGATAGTGCACAATTTTTCTTGCAAAACCTTCAGTTATAGTTATTAGATGCGCGTTTATTTACTTAAACAAAATATGAAAATAGAACAAACCATAATAACAAATTTTATGGGGAAAAACCTTTTGGGAGAAAAACCCTACACTCCAAAAGCATAAACCAATTTATATTATCAATAAATAATGAAGGTTATAATACCATCATAGAGATAAGCTCATTCAAAATTCTTCACCTACAATAGGAGTTATCAAGTGATTCTGACAACATAATGGTACCCGAGAAATCTTCAAACTTGTGCTACTTACAAAATTGACAAGTACCAAATAAATACAACTCCATAAGAGAAGGATTCCTAAGATTGCGACATGGAAATAATCCAATGCTTGTAAATCTCTCTTGAATCTCCTTAACATGCAAGTTTTTTGCATGCATGCAACAACCTTGCAAGAAGTGCACTATCATAATTGGGACCAACTTGATTTAATTTTTCCATTTCTAATGCTTGTCTCCTCATAAATAAGAGCCCCTCAACATTTAATTTTCTTGCATGCATAGGAACCTCAATTACATGAGGCCACCTATCATAGTTTATCATACTTGACTCTTACACCATCATAACTTTTCATAATCTGTCATAGTGTGAACTCTCACAACATATGGCACATACCACCTAATTAGCCTCTAGTAGGGTCCACCAAGTTGCATGCCAACTTATACATATGTATCTTACATGTCATATAAATCACCTCCATGTAATATTCCACCTTAATCGATAGATCCCATAATATGACTTGACTTTAGTAGGCAATAAATATTAGCATAAAATAAATAAATAATCACCAAATTAAATGATAGTACTTGAAAATTTTGAGACACCCTAATCCCAACATTCTCCCACTTGTCAAATACCTTTCAAGAGTCAAACAAAAATCAATTGCTAGGGTTGTGAGGCCCATGAAATTAAAACACCATTTGAACTTCTTTGTGCTCTTTGGCTTTGTCAATGCATTTGCAACATTTTCTAACTTCACCTCCCATCTTCCACCATGTCATGGAAAAAATGGGATTAAAAAATAATGTGCTTGATTGTGGTATGGTAGGTAAGATTCTTTGCCAAAAATATGACACTTTGACTATCATAATAAATGGTAATCATCTCTACATCAAGCACAACATTTGAGCATAAATGTCCAATCCAAATGGCTTCTTTACAAGCATGAGTAGCTTCCATGTACTTATTTTTGTCAAAGACAAAGTGACTACAACTTGTCACTTACTCATCTAATTGATATCACCACCAAAAATTGTGAATACATATCCACTAGTGGATCTTCTACTATCAAGGTCACCTGCCTAATCTAAATCCACATATCCATAAATACAAACTAAATGTTGAGGTCCAGTAGGATAACCATGAAAAAATAGGGAATACTTGGAAGTACCCCATAAATATCTAAACATCCTCTTAACTAAATCCCAATATACTCATCTAGGATTAGCCATAAAATGACTCAGGACTCCCACTTTTTGGGCAATGTCTATCCTCATGTAGAGCATGTCATACATCATGTTGGGGATCAACTATGTAGGGAATTTTTTCTTGATTCCCTTTTTTTTACATGCATTGTCTTGACCTTTTCAACCCATTTTTAAATAACTGATTTGAGAAAATATACATGGGTTTTTTGTGCTTGGGTGTGCCTCCAATGCCATTGGTTTTCCCTTCCCTATTCCTCAATTAGTTCACCAAAATCAAACTTAAAAAAATTTCTTGTCAAGGAAGTGGTTGCAACTTTTAATGTTGCAAGTATGGATGTGTTTGGTGGTGTTGTCATTAATGTTGTCATTGATGTCAACACAATTCAGTATGTTTGCAAATGGTACTTGTATAGTTGAGATACTGTAGAAGTGTCTAGATTACATGGAGCTATATTTATGAAGTCGTAATTGTGTTTTTCCAAGTGCTTTTGAGAGAATTTGAGAAATAATGAAAGCAGTGTTGAGTGTGTGTTTTGAATGTGCTATGGTATTTTGCTCTACATTTCTTATGTGTTGATCCTATGCTTGTGTGGATCTATAGTTATGTTCATGATCTTAAATGGATAATATATCTCGATTTTTAGCTTCTGGATCGATGGAGAGTGAAAGATGTGTTCACTGGTGTGTGAATTGGTTTGACAGAACTATTTATTTATGGACTGGGAGAAATGTTTTGGCTTTGTAGTATTTTGGTGGTTTGTTTCAGATCTTTCAAATCTAGGAGATCATTTATATTGATGGTTTATGTGTTCTAACAAACGTGCTTGGTATTTGGCACTCCGGAAAACCTGCTCCAAAGCTCCCGTGTGTTGCTAGTTCATCCAGTTGGATTATTGAAGAGAATTCTATGAATGAAGGTTGTTGCAATCATTGTGGATGTACCTGAAGTGTTCTTAGAGATGGTAAATTTTTTGGTGAAGCGTGTTGAGTGATCCACATTTGATCATCTTGCTAGAGATGTACGTACTTCAAAGATCATTGGTGTTTTCATTAGGTTTGGCTGACCTGGTGTCTACACGTTACATAAAGATTTTTCATTGAATTAAGGAAGCATGTGATCGATCCAATATGTTGTTTGGGTCCTAATTAACTGTGTAATTGGTCCTTTCTCATTCTTATCCACCATAGGAATGTTGAGTAGCTGACCTAATTTTAATTTGTAAATTGAAGAATGTATAGCCGACCTTGGAGAATGTTTGTAGGGTTGAAGATGCTATAAAAGAAAATCAAGATGTTGTGAATTGAAGATGAATCAAGAAAGCAAGAGAAGTGTGTGAACAAGTGTGAAAAGAAGAGTGTGTAAGAGTGAACCAAGGCAACAGTCCTTTAATGTGTTAGATTCCTGAAAGTAGTGAGTTGATAGTTTCTACAATCTTTTGATCAAGCTGCGAATGTGTAGAACCTTTGTGGTGGATCTTTATTTATCTTTTTTTCTATAGGTAGTGAGCCTCCTTCTAGATAGTGAGTCCTTTTTGTTGGCAGTGAGCCTTTGTATCTGGGCAGTGAGCCCTCTAGCAATGAGTCTTTGTATCTGATATTGCATTATTACTATATTGTGAGCTAATCCTCACTGTGGTTTTTCCCTCATTGGGTTTTCCACGTAAATCTGGTGTCTCTGGTGTTTGTTTTCTGTTATTTTCATTTCATATTTACACTTAATAACAAACTAGGTTAAAGTGGAATTGATTAAGGTTAGAAGTAAAGTGATTTGATACAACTTATTCAACCCCCCCTCTCAATTGTCTTGTGCATTTCAACAATTGGTATCCGAGCTTTGGTTCCTTGGTGAAAATCTTAACCACTTGAGGTAGATCAGATAGCGCACAAGTTGTAGATCCCTATTTTTGATGGAGCTGATTACAGTGCCTGGAAATAACAGATGAGAGGTTATTTGGTTTATCTTGGTTTCAAGACCCGGAAAGCTATGGAGACAAAGTATGTTGCACCATCCGCTGGTCATTCCTCTAGTGATGACATTGTGGCTTATGGAGAGAATGAAAAGGCAAGGTATGCTATCTTTAGTGCTCTATATAAAATTGAAAGGACAAAAGTTATTTCTTTAGGCACTGCTTATGAAGTATGGGAAAAATTGAAAGACATTTATGAAGGAAAGGATAGAGTAAAGTTGTCAAAGAAACTAACCGCTAAGAAAAAATTTGAGAACCAGAGAATGGAAGAAGTTGAAGATATTGCAAGCTATTATCAGAGAGTTCAACTTATAGAAAATGAGATCAAGAATCAAGGTGGTACCATGTCAGATGAAGATATAATTGAGAAGATCTTGATGACCCTACCAGAGAATTATAGTGACAAAGTCTTTGCTATTGAAGAATCATATGATCCAAAGACATTTACTAAGGAGCACCTATTTGGTGTCTTGACTACATTCGAGATGAGAAAATTTGCAAGAGATAAGGAGAAGACTAAAACATATTTTAAAGCTATGAAGATAGGAGATGACTCAGATGATGATTCAGAAGAGTTGGAAGCAAACTTCACAAGGAAATTGAAGAAAGGTATTGGTAAATACAAAGGTATGTTTCCCTTTAAGTGTTTTAGTTGTGGAAATATTGGTCATTATGCATCAAGATGTCCTAATAGAGATACACACAAGAAGAACAAGGATAATAATAATAATCACAGAGACAAAAATGATAGGAAGTTTGAGAAATTGTATTATGTTAAAGAAGATGCATGAACTTTTGATGATGAATCTGATTTTGAGGAAGATAAAGATGAATTTTTATTTCTAGCCCTAGAAAATAAAGTTGTATCCGCTAACCATGGAAGATGTGCAAAGAAATATGGTTTGGAGAGCAAGAAGGATGAGATGGAAGGGACTCTGGTGACTGCTTTTCATGCTAGATAGGATGAAGACTTTTGGGTAATTGACAATGGGTGTTCAAATCATATGACTGGAGATAAGAGTAAGGTCACTAAACTTGAAAGGTATGATGGAGGAATAGTTATGTTTGGAGATGATTCTGGTGCTAAGATTGTTGGTAAAGGAAAAATTATTTTTGATGGGAAACATAGTACTGATGATGTCTATTATGTAAATGGTTTAAGGCATAATATTTTAAGTGTTGGAAAAAATGTGTAGCAAAGGTTTTAAGCTCTTGTTTCAAGATAACACCTGTGAGATCAGAAAAGGATCCAAAACAATGGTAGAAGCTAGAAGAAGAACTCATGGAAACATCTATCAGCTTAAGAGTGGTGATGGTTAGTGTTTTGTTTCACAAATTAATGAAAGTTGGTTGTGGCATTGGAGGATGGGACATGTGAATTTTGACAATCTGATCAGGATCAGTTCTAAGGAAGTTTTCAAAGATCTGCCTAGAATCACAAAGCCTTCAAATTCAATTTGTAGAAGTTTTCAGTTGGAAAAACAAACAAGAAGTAGTTTCAAAGGAAAGAAACAATCATCTATTGAAATGTTGGAATTAATTCATACAGACCTTTGTAGCCCTACAAGAATAGGAAGGTTTAATGGTGACATGTAATTTATTCTCTTGATTGATGATTACTCTAGGATGACATGGGTTACTTTTCTTAGAGAGAAAGCTCAGGCTCTTGATAGATTCAAGGTATTCAAGGCAAGAGCAAAAAATGAGGAAAACTTGAGAATCAAATGTTTAAGGTTTGATAGAGGTGGAGAATTTACTTCTGGTGTGTTTAATGCATTTTGTGAAAAAAATGGCATAAAGAGACATTATTCTGATCCTAAAACCCCTTAGCAGAATGGAGTTGTGGAAAGGAAGAACCAGACTGTTTAAGAGGCTGCCAGAATTATGATGAAAGAAGTAAATGTTCTTGATGTGTATTGGAGAGAGGTAATCCACACTATTGTTTACATTCTTAACAGAGTTTAGATCAGAGGTAACAACACTAAGACTCCTTATGAGTTATGGACTGGTAAGAATCCTACTATTAAATACTTTAAAGTGTTTGGAAGCAGATATTACATTAAAAGAGATGATGAAAATCTTGAAAAGTTTGATGCTAGATGTGATGAAGGAATTTTTCTTGGATATTCAAATAATAACAAGGCATATAGATGCTTTAATAGAATACTGAGGAAAATAGTTGAAAGTGTTAATGTAAAAGTTGATGAAGCTATGTATAGACTAGTAGAAATAAGTGAAGTTGAACCTCATGATCCTATCTTTGGGAAAGTGCAAGAAGAAGAAAATGAAGAGAAAAAATAAACTGATGAAGAGGAGATTCCAGAACCTGCACCTGAGACTCCTAAATATGTACAGACAAATCATCCAGAGGAACAAATAATTGGAGATATAAGTGAAGGTGTGAAGACAAGAAGCAAAGTGGTTGAGGTAAACTTGTGTTTACTTTCTAAGATAGAATCTAATACCATAAGTGACGCATGTAATGATGAAAGTTGGGTTAGAGCAATGAAAGAGGAACTGCATTAGATAGAGAAGAATGAAACATGGTAACTAGTCCCTAGACCTGCAAACAAGAATGTAATTGGTTCAAAATGGGTATTCAGAAACAAGTTGAATGAAGATGGTGAAGTGGTAAGGAATAAAGCAAGACTTGTAAGCAAAGGATAATCATAGGTTGAAGGAATAGATTTTGAAGAAACTTTCGCACTTGTAGCGAGAATGGAGGCCATTTGGATGTTCTTAGCATTTTCAACTCATAAAGACTTCAAAGTATATCAAATGGATGCCAAGTCTGCATTTCTGAATGGAGAATTGGAAGAAGAAGTATATATGGAGCAACTGGAAGGTGTTCAGCTGTCAGAAAAGCCGGACATGGTTTGCAAGTTAAATAAGGCTTTATATGGACTTAAACAAGCTCCCAAAGCTTGGTACACAAGGTTGGATAGATACTTGACAAAGCAAGGATTCAACAAAGGGTCTGCATATAACAATCTTTACTTGAAAGTTGAGAAAAACAAAATGTTGATAGTTTTGGTATATGTTGATGACATTATCTTTGGTGGAAATGAATGTATGTGTAAGAAATTTGTAGAAGAGATGCAAAAAGAATTTGAAATGTCTATGATTGGTGAGTTGAATTTCTTCCTTGGACTTCAAGTAAATCAAATTGATAAGGGGATATTCATTTCACAATCTAAGTATGTTAAGGAATTGTTAAATAATTTTGGAATGGATGACTCCAAACCAGTTTGTACTCCTATGGTAACTAGATGTAAGCTGAGTAAGAATGATGAATCTACTAAAGTTGATCAGAGCATGTACAAATCTATAATTGGTGGACTGTTGTATCTTACTACTACTAGACCGGATATCATGCATGTAGTATGTTTAGTTGCAAGATTTCAAGCAGAACATAAGGAAGCACATGTTAAAGCTATGAAGAGGATATTCAAATATCTTAAGGGAACTCTAGATTTTGGGCTATGTTATCCAAAGGATAATGACTTCACATTGAATGCCTACACTGATGCAGATTGGGTTGGTTATGTAGATGACCATAAGAGTACAAGTGGTTGTGCATTCTTCCTTGGAGGAAGATTAGTTTCATGGTTAAGTAAGAAACATGATTCAATTTCTTTATCCACTACAAAAGCATAGTATATTACACCAGCATCCTACTATACACAGGTACTGTGGATGAAGAAAACCTTGAAGGACATAGGTGTGGTGAGTGATTAACCTATTTCTATATTTTGTGACAATCCAAGTGCTATAAACATTTTGAAGAATCTAGTGATGCATTCCAAGACAAAGCACATATCTATCAGGTATCACTTCTTAAGGGAGAAGGTGTTGCAAAATGAAGTTAGACTTGAATATGTACCTAACAAAGAACAAATTACTGGCATATTCATTAAGGCCCTTCCGAAGGATACTTTTGAGTATCTCAAGGGGAAGTTAGGGGTTACTACCCTCCTTCCTTGAAATAAGTACACATGGAGGTGCATCAGTCTAGTAGATTCATAGATTATTTTGGGTCTGGACTGATGATTGAGGTCTACTCCTCGGGGGGAGTAGAGAAGTGCATTGTTGCAATATGTGATGTGGGTGCACTCTTAAGGGGGAGTGAACAAAGATTTATATGGCAAGAATTTTTATGCAAAATTTCCTTTGCCATTAATATCAAAGGGGGAGAGAAAGTCATGTGAAAATATTATGCTTGTGCAGGTTGTCCTTTCTGGAGATTGTGTATGTTATCTTTGATGGTTTTTCACATCATGTGTTGCCATCAATGACAAAAGGGGGAGATTTTTGCAAGTATGGATGTGTTTGGTGGTTTAATCATTAATGTTGTCATTGATGTCAACATAGTTTAGTATGTTTGCAGATGGTACTTGTATAGTTCAGATACTATAGAAGAGCTTAGAGTACATGGAGCTATATTTATGAAGTTGTAGTTGTGCTTTTCCAAGTGCTTTTGTAAAAATTTGAGAAAGAATGAAGATAGTCTTGACTGTGTGTTCTGAATGTGCTCAGGTATTGTGCTCTATATTTCTTCTATGTTGATCCTATGCATTTATGGATCTGTAGTTGTGTTCATGAGCTTAAATGGATAATATATTTTGAGTTTTAGTTTCTAGATCGATGGAGAGTGATAGATGTGTTCACCAGTGTGTGAACTAGTTTGACAGAACTATTTGTTTGTGGACTGGGAGAAATGTTTTGGCTCCGCAATCTTTCGGTGGTTTGTTTCAAATATTGCGGATTTGGGAGATGATTTATATTGATGGTTTATGTGTTTTGACAAACATGCTTGGTATTTGGCGCTTCAAAAGACCTGCTCTAGATCTCATGTGTGTTGCTAGTTGGTCTGATTAGACTGTTAAAGAGCATTCTATGAATGAAGGTTGTTGCAGTCACTGTAGATGTACCTGAAGAGTTCCTAGAGATGGTAAAATGTCTCATGAAGCATGTTGAGTGATCCACATGTGATCATCATGCTGAAGATGCATGTACTTCAACTATCATTGGTGTTTTCATTAGGTTTGGCTGACTTGGTGTCTACACGTTACATAAATATTTTGCATCGAATTAAGGAAGCATGTGATCGATCCAAGATTTTGTTAGGGTCCTAATTAAATGTGTAATTGGTCCTCTCTCATTATTATCCACCATGGGAATGTTGAGTAGCCGACCTAATTTGAATTGTAAATTGAAGAATGTATATCCGACCTTGGAGAATGTTTCTAGGGTTGAAGATGGTATAAAATAAAATCAAGATGTTTTGAATTGAAGATGAATCAAGCAAGCAAGAGAAGTGTGTGAACAAGTGCGAAAAGCAGAGTGCGTAAGAGCGAATCAAGGAAGAAGTACTTTAATGTGTTAGATTCTTGAAAGCAGTGAGCTAATGGTGTCTACATTCTTCTGATCAAGCTACGAATGTTTAGAACCTTTGTGGTGGATCTTTATTTATCTTTTTTCTATAGGCAGTGAATCCTTTTTGTTGGCAGTGAGCCTTTGTATCTAGGCAGTGAGTCCTTTGGCAATGAACCTTTGTATCTGGTATTGCATTATTACTATATTGTGAGCTAATCCTCATCGTGGTTTTTCCCTCACTAGGTTTTCCATGTAAATCTGGTGTCTCTGGTGTTTGCTTTCTGTTATTTTCATTTCATGTTTACACTTAATAACAAACTAGGCTAAAGTGGAATTGATTAAGGTTAGAAGTAAAGTAATTTGATACAACTAATTCACCCCCCTTCTTAGTTGTCTTGTGCATTTCAATATTTAATTGAGGAAGGAAAGTGGTTGGAGGTTCCATAGTGGTTCCTATTTCCCATGGAACCCTCAAAAAAGTAATATTTGGAAGCATTGATGAGGTCAAAAAGAAAGTAATGAAGAGGGTAGTGTATTGGAAAGTGGTTGGAGGTTCCCTAGGAACCATAAAATGTTGGTTCCTAGTTCCTAGTCTCAGCCTAAGCTTTGATAGTATATGTTGAGTACGTGTGTGTGGGTTGATGGTGGTTGTTCATATTAGAGATAAAACCGCTAACACAGGATATGTGCAAGCAAGTAGTGATGGTTCCTGATGGGTTTCAACTCACCAATAGGTTCTTGATGTGGTTGAAATCCTCAACAAATATACATAAGAAGGAACACAAATTTACCTAGAAACTTCAACAAAGGTGTTCGAGTGCCAAAATAATTGCATTATACTTTAATTTCCTCTATTGATTAAATAATAATACATTATTTAATTAATTCATTTTTTCATCATTTTTGACCAATTAAATAAAGTTCATTTATTTAATAAATCCTAAAAACCCAATTTTTTCTATTAATTGAATAATACAACGTTATTTAATTAATTTGCATTTTCGTCAATTTAAAAATAAATAAATAATCTATTTAATATAGTCCTAATCTAAATTTATTCTTCTTGATTAATTAAATAATGCCAATTATTTCATTATGTCACTAATTAATTTTATTCCTCTAAGTTGATTACATTATTAAATCATAATAATTTAATTAACTCACTTTCCCTCCAAATTTAAATAAATTGAATAAAACTATTCAAAATATCATCAAAAATAAAATCAAAACTAATGCAACTTTGCAAAAGTCAAACTTGATTTACACGTTCAACTCCAAAAAGAATTAAATAATTATTTCAATTATTTAATCCCCATTCAACATCATCCTCTTTTATTTATTAAATTAATTATCTTCTCCACATGGACTAATTCTTCTTTTAGTTAACTAAACAATCTATTTAGTTAACTGTCTCATTATCTCTTCATGCACAATCTCCTCGAACATAACAAATACTTTCTTCCAGTTGACTAAAATATCTATTTAGTTAATTGTCTCATTATCTCTTCATGCACAATCTCCTTGAATGTAACATATACTTTCTTCTAGTTGACTAAAATGTCTATTTAATTATCTATCTCATTATCTCTCCATGCATTATTCCCCTAAGTTAATTGAATTATTAACTCAAAATAATTTAATTAACACACTTTCCCTCAAAAATTTGAATAATTAATTCAAACTATTCAAATCATTTATCAAAAATCAAATCAAACTAATGCAACTTTGTTTTCAAAAGTCAAACTTGATTTGCACGTTCAACTCCAAAAAGGAACTAATTAATTAAATCAATTAATTCCTAATTCCTCACCCACTTTCTGATTGATCAAATTATGGTTGTTAACTGAGCAATCTAATTTGCTAACTAAGCCATCTATTTTCTAACTAAACCATCTATTTCCTGACTAGCCAATCTATTCTTGATTGATTAGTCAATGTGCACAATCTCCTCATGTCTAAATCCTCTCAACTCCTTTTGAATATTGATCTTAATTCAACGTTGTTGAATCCTGATCGTCCATTTCAAATCTCATTTCCTATATAAAAAACCTCTCTCCTCACAAAAAAGGATCAGAGAATCAACATACCTTATGCAACAAAGTGTTGTCGAGATCATCCTTGAGAGAGCTTCATTCTTTCTTTCAATCGACCAAGCATTCATCCACACTTTACACACGAAATTTGTAGGCTTCGTTGTGATAAGAGCAATTCAACATCAAGCAAATACACTTCGCTACAGGATGGTGAAATTGTCTTTTGCTTTCATTTCATTTGGTAATCAGTAGGTTCCTTATTATGTTTACAATAGTATAGCTTAATCTCGTACATGTGTAGGAGTTTTAGATTTTAGATTTGTGCATTTGATTGTAGATTAGATTTCTTTGTCAAATTGCATTCTTGTTCATTTTGAATTTGAATCTAACGTCCTTTTCCCCCTCACACATTTTGGCACATTTGGTGGGATAATGGTCCTCAATATTATTGTTTTCGTGAGTTGAATTGAAGCTACAGGGCTCCGAAGGGATTCTGAAAGGCATTCCATGCCACTGCCCAGAAGAAATTCGCCCTTTCTAGGCCCAAAAACTCGCCTTTGGTCTAAGGTCGCCTTTGCCATGAGAATGCCTCTTTTGTTATAAGAAACTTGCATTTGCTTCTGACAGGGGCACTATTGACTGGCAACCAGGACCTTTGTTTACCCTATCTTTAAATGACGATATCTTGGTCATACTGAAGTATTTTTCAATGCTTTTTTTTTTAAAAAGGGGTAGAATTTCATGATCTTTGCAATGGTGTAGGTGGTTTTAAATTCTTCATTGGTGTGATTAAAGCTAACCTACCTCACAATTTGGTCCAGGTTGTAGGGCTTTTGATGCTTAATCAATTGTCTAACCCTAACATTTTATTGTGTGTTGTGTTTGGAAAGTTTCTAACATCTATTGGGAAGATCTTGCATGATTTTTAGCACTTTTTTTTTTTTATGAAAACAACTAACACTTTTGTTATAGGGAAGATGATTGGTCCAAGATTTTTTGATCCACAAACATTTTTTTATTAACTTAGGAAAAAAATTCATTTGGTGCACTAAAATGAACAACAACAAACTCACATCTGATTTTGGTGTTGTTAAAATAAACCAATTTTAAGCTTTCTAAGTTAGGAAATTTCGTTTGGTGCTCTAAAATGAACAAACAACAAACTCACATTTAGTTTTGGTGCTATTAAAAATTGAACAAAATTTTAAGCTTTTCTAAGTTAGGAACTTTCATTTGGTGCACTAAAAATGAACAACAAAAAACTCACATTTGATTTTGGTGTTGTTAAAATGAACCAATTTTAAGCTTTCTAAGTTAGGAACTTTTGTTTAGTGCTCATAAAAAGAACAAAAACACTTCAATTTTGGGCTCTAAAAATTGAACACATTTCATGTTTTCATAACTAGGAACCTTTAAATTTTGGTGCATAAAAAAAGGGGCGAATTTTTTTTTCCATTTTGTTGACCCACGCATGTTTTCCATTTTTTGACCAAGATAGGACCAGGACTACTTTTCTTAGAAACACTATTGGAGCTCATAAAAATGAACAAATGTTTCTTTATGATTTTTCACCATTGTTATCTTAACTACTTGATGTCCTGAACACTTCGTATTGGTGCAAGTTAAAAAGAGATTTTTTTTTCTTTACTCACAATTTTTTGGGGATAACATCACTCAAGGTGTTTAAAATGAATCAATTTGAAATGAAGTGTTTTCTGTGCAAACAATGATTGGCAAGCTAAAGTGTTTTGTTTTCTCCCCTCACACCTTTTGGCAATCTTGGGTGAGCAAAAATTTTGTTTTTGAGCTTTGCATTTTTTTTTTCCAAATTTTACCTTAGAGAGGGGGCTTCCTTTGAGACACATCCCGCGTTGGAGAACTCATTACAAGGAATCAAAGCACGTTTACTGGCGGGCTATATTAAATGTTTTTGAAATCTAAAGAAAGTAGCTTCAAGTCATGCTGACAATAGACTGCACCTAATCCCATACCTTAAGTGGAATGGGAACGGTTAAAGAGCCTTAAGTGGCTAGTGGGTGAGTGTTAGATTTTCACGTTAACAGTTACCAATAAGAACCAAATTATTTTAGAGATCACCCTATTATCCAAAAACATTCTCTGAAAGTGGTGCATTGAAATTTACTTCCAAGAAGTTACTTTCCATGTCCGACTACAAGCCCGCGCCATAAGTTGCATGTAAAATCATCTCTTCTGAGCATGAGGCAAGCCTACCTAAGAGAATGGTGTTTATCCCCCAGGGTTGTAATTACTGGTTTATGTTAAACTCATCCCATTACATTCAAAACAATTTGACATCAATTTTTGTGATTTATTTAAAGAAAAAGAACACATTCAAAACAAACACTGAATGAGATGGTTGAAACATAAACCCTTTGATTTGGTGCACATTTGTGAAAGAAGCCTTATGTTTGCACCCCTTTGAAAGGATCTTTCCTTAAAGGTTAACATTTGGGAACTATGGCTTGGGTGTTGTGATTTATAACCTAAGTTATAGACATGAATGTCACATAATTCCATGCTTGCTGAGTTAGTCCAAGTGTTGTCTTATCACTTGCCATACTTCAAACACGGAGAAAAAGATGAGAGAAAGTTGTTTATAGGATCATTGTTTGAATCAAAGCAATTGGAAATCCAAGAGGTCAGATAGTCCCGCATCCATTATTTCCATCCTACTTATTTGAAATCAAAATCAAACAAATCATTAAGGTCATTCCTCCACTCAAACGTCCATGATATCAACAGTTACTTGGGACTCACAGATAGTACAAGTAATCTTTCTTACAACATATCCTCTGCACAAGGAAGTGGAATATAGACCTTAGTTCTTCAACATTTTGATTTCCAAGAAGTAGTATCAGTCTAAAACAACACTCAAACCCTAGGGTCTTGAGCTTCACAACAACAATCCCATAACACCATCAAACTTTATGACCATCTGGTGACCAACTACCCTAGTTCACCAACCAAATCTTGTAGCACCAATCCTTCAACCTACTCTCACATATATCAAAGGTGAACAAATTGACATCATAAGCAGCTTGAGAACCTTCATTTTTCAGAAGAACAAAACACCCAGCCAGTTTCTCACCGCATCAATTGTCCTAGATGAAGAGGAAGAAAATATGACATAGCAGTAGAGAGACTCGTATTACCACCACCTGCGTGGAAAAAAATATCCACTTCATGATCTCTCAAGATCCCTAAGGTAAAGTCCACAGGTCATCATTTCAAACTTAGGCATCTTAGTCCAAAAGCTCTCAAGAAACACCTTTGGCCACTTCATGAAAGTAGAACTAGGTTGGTATATAACTCTTACAAATGGGCTTATAAGAACAATTCGAACTTGTATTCCTTGTACTACTATCAGAATCAGGGTTTGTTCCAAAAGTTCCAGTATCTTACATAATTTGTAGGGAAAACATTAGGTTTTTAGAATTTTAGTTAGCTAGAGAGTACACCACTCTCCCACAAGAGACCCAAGTTGTTAATGACAGCCACAAGATCACAACACAGGAAAAATATGGAAGCCAAAAATAATACCACCAGTATCCCAACAAAAAATTCCATGAATGATGAGAGTATCCCAAGGGACTATATGCCAAGTGACCTTGAAACTCCCTAGAAGAGGCCAACATACATAGACACTTTCACTGAGGAAGAAATAAGTCGCAAATAGAAGGAGTTAATGGAACAAACTAACCAAGATCCCAATAGAGTAGTTATAGAGGAAGTAAGTGGTGAAGAAGAGATAAACGAGGAAGAACTATTTGAACATTCTAACAACCCCAAGGTTCTCAAACTAATGGACAAGTTGTTAAGGAAGGACCCAAACTCCTATTTCTTCAAGTTAGCACAAAGCGGTGCTAAATTACTCATGGAATTCAACATAGAAGCTCTCAAAGACCCCAATATTATTCCCTTAGGGGACAAATCAGTTGTGAGACAAATAACCCAACCTCTAGAGATTTCGAGTATGCCACCCGCATTCTCACAAAACAGTGATGAACCCAAAGAGCACCCCTCGTTCAGGAAACCAACTCAAGTTGAACAAGCAATAATAACACAAATGTACCAAGGGAGGCCATCTCAATATGAACCTTAGAATAAAAATCCACCTCCTGGTAAATATATACCTTAGAACACATCAAACTTTGACCCTTCCCAAAATAATCAGTACCATCAATAGGGTGGAACATAGGGTCCCCCTCCGAATAAGCAGTACCATCAATAGGGTGGAACACAACGTCCCCCTTTGAATATTTAGTACCTTCAATAGGGTGGACCACAAGGTCCCCTTTAGAACTAGAAATAATATCAACAAGGTGTCCCACCAACGCATCATCAAGGTAAACTTCAGTTTATTCCTATCCAACAGGGTGTGCCATAGAGCACCCTCAATCAGTCATCCCAACAACAAGGTGTCCCACCAACGCATCATCAGGGTAACCTTCATTTTAGTCCTATCCAGCGAGGTGTGCCACAGAGCACCCTCAATCAGTCATCCCAACAACAAGTTGTCCAACCAATGCATCATTAGGGTAATCTTCAGTTTAGTCCTACCCAATAGGGTGTGCCATAGAGCGCCCTCAATCAGTCATCCCAAAAATAAGGTGTCCAGCCAACACATCATCAGGGTAACCTTCATTTTAGTCCTACTTGGTAGGGTGTGCCACATAGCACCCTAATTCAGTCACCCCAACAACAAGGTATCCTACCAATGCATCACCAGGGTAACCTTCAATTTAGCCCTATCCAACAAGGTGTGCCATAGAGTTCCCTTCTTCAATCATCCTATCAACAAGGTCACCCACAAATGCATCATCAGGGAATCCTTCCGTATGTTCCACCCCAACAACAAGGAGTTAACCCTCCTTATACACAACAAGGAATTAACCCTCCTTACATCCCATATGTCTATCAAGGTCTTGTACCTTCACAATACCTGATCTATGGCCAAAACCTAGTAGGACAACAAGGTTATCACATGCAGCCTTCACAAACACATGTACCCAAAACGAAGATGGAACTAAGGCTAGATCTTGTCACCAAAAAAATAGCAGATACACAAATAGAAGAAGACCTACAATCTACAAGAAATTTGTCTATTCCCATTTGATTGTTCCATCACAACACTACCCTTTCCAAAAAACTTTGAGATACCTAGATTTGAAAGAAAGTACAAAGGAGTAGGTGATCCAGTAGAACATGTACAAGAATTCTCGGTATCATGTATGGAGGTATAGAAAAATGATTCTTATCTCATGAGGCTCTTTCCATGTAGCCTTACAGGTCATGTAATGGAGTGGTTCACCTATCTACAACCCGAAATCAGAACTTTTGATGAACTATCTAGCAAATTTATAACCAACTTCTCGTTTAATATAGAACAAGATGTAACCATAACGAGTCTATCCACAATCAAATAGAACCTAGGAGATTCCTTTACCTCCTACCTATAGAGATGGAGACACAAAGTGAGTCGGTGCAAATGGCCCATTCCAGACAAGGAGTTGGTGGATATTTTCATCACGAATGCCCTGCCTGAAATAAACTACCGGCTCACTATGTTATCTCCTATAGACTTTGAAGAGACAATTGAAAAGGGATTACATATTGAGAGAGCCCTCATAACAAGAGTAACCTTAAAGACAAACAACTCAAAAGATAGTCCCTCTAGTTCAAATGAGAAACTCAAAATCTGGGCTAAAAATAAGAACGTTACAAATGATGGAGTGGTAGATGCTAGAGCAGTATGGAACACACAAAACAAAAATCAAAACAAACCACAGGTGGCACAAACAAGGTATGGTCCCAACAACACATAAAGCAACCAAATTACCTATCCCAAGAATAATCAGGCTATAAACCAATAGACAAATCAGGGAGGGCAACAAAGGAAATATGATCAACCTAGGATGAAATTTATTGTATTAGGTGAGTCACTTGAAATAGTTATGTGCAAACTAGTACAACAAAACCTCATTGAAACAAATGATCTCCCAAATTATGAGGAACCTAGCTTTAAGATACCATGGTACAATAAAAAGGAATTGTGTGATTTCCATATGATCAAAGGACATACGACTAACAATTGCATGCGCGTCAAACACATCATTCAGGACTTAATAAAAAAAGGGGAAGTGGACGTTGATCATCGGCCTGGAAATAAGGACCTCCAAATATACTCAAATCCGATCCCAAACCACAGTAAGAGGAATGATAAATTAAAGGGACAAGAGTACCATTATGCTAATTACACATACAGTGACAGTTTTAGGAACCCTCTCACAAGTTGATGATAATAGGGAAAACATAGTAACAATACAAGGAGGAGACAACAACTACAACACAACTACCCATTGTGGAAGAGTTACAATACAAGGAGCACCTCCCAAACCCACAATAAGGTCACCAAGTGACTACAACCTTGTGGAATAATTAAAGAAGACACCTACCATCATCTTAATCTTAGAATTGTTAAAATTTTCACCTGCATATAGGGAGATATTGTGAAAAATCTTTGGAAATGTCAGTCCCTAATGACCTCAATCCTAGCCAGTTCCAACCCATGGTTGGAAAAATTACTACAAGTAATCACTTAGTCTTTTTAGAGAAATATTTACCACAAAGAACATTCCATAATCAAGCTCTATACATAGAGGTTGGTGTTCATAAGACCATGGTCAAAAGAGTATTGATAGATAATGGTGTAGGTTTAAACATCTGTACCATAAAATTCATAAAACAGTTGGGGTATTCTAATGACGTGATTGACAAATGCAAGAGTATCACCATAAGGGCTTATGATGACTTAGAGAGAAATTATGAAGGGACAATCAGGTTGTCGGTGTAGATAAGACCAACAGTAACATAAACTACTTGTCAAGTACTAGATCTTGAGTTACCATACAACCTACTCCTCAGACGCCCTTGGATCAATGCATTACAAGCAGTCTCTTCCACTTTCCGTCAATTCCTAAAGTTTCCCCATGAAGGAAATGAAGTAACACTATATGTCGATCTTGAACCTTTCCATTTTTGTACAAAGTTGGAGGAGAAATACAAAAAAATTCAACGTGTGCCTAGCAATGATATAGCCTTCCACTCCTTTTATTATGTTGACCCTTCGATGCTTCCATCAATCTCCACCAAAAACATATTGAGTGAGGAACCAAAAGCAGAAGCCAAGATTCAAGTACTTGACAAAGGTAATGGGAACTGCCGTTTTAACCAAGCATTTTGCATCGGCATGCTTCCACAAACACCTAGAGTGTATGGAGATCCAAAAGAGATCAATATAGTACGAATGATAGTCAGACCCACTATCTTTACTAGATGGGGAGACATGAAAGACGAAGAAATATTTGAGGAGGACCTTTCATCTATGATCTACAAGGAGGACCAAAAAGAACCACAAAAGCCACAACCCATTTTAATTGATCCTAACACTAGAGGGTATCAATTATTCAAAAAAATGGGATACAATGGAACAAGTGGTATAGGGCTACACAAACAAGGCCAATCAGAGCCTATCATATTAGAACAAAGATAGAATAATATGGGGCTAGGTTATAAACCCAAATATGTGGTCATTCCAAAAACCAGACAAACCTCTTGGAAGAAACGAGAAACCTCTGCTAGCATTAAGGCACTGGATATTTGCCATGTCATGGACAAAAAATTACCCATTGAAGAATTATTTGACAAATTTAGAAATGAAACGGACTCTAATGAATACGAATGGGATTCTCCTTCCTTCATCACTAGATATGATTCCCTCGACTCGAGTAATGATGACCTAGATACCTAGTGGGAAAAAGACACCAGAGCCATATTGACCCTTTCACCTACTTTTGTAAGATTTTCAGACCAAGATGATAGTCTCCCACTTTGTTACCTACAACTCATAGGTTGGGATCAACAACATTCACCTATTTTGGATCAATTCCAGAATGATGAGGCCATCATAGAGTTCATGGGACTTCAAACAGACATACTAGCAGGAGATCACAAAGCAAGGTTCATCATGGAACTAGAACACAAGGCATACTTCGGTGGAGATATTGAATCTTCTAGTCGCAAAAATGAAAGAAAAAAATAAAGATACAATCCCCTAGAGAAAACCACACTATGGCTCTATCGGATCTAGAAAAGAGATAAATAAAGGATGCATCCAAAGGTGAAAACCTCGAGAGGCACCCGAGGATGGAGTATTCAATCTCCCCATATCAAAATATCAAGAAAGATCAACACTCCTTGTAGAATAAATAGAATTCATAAATTTTGGTACAACAGAGGACCCAAAGATAACATACCATGCAACATCACTTGATCCTGAGGAGAAAGAAAATTTCATAGAGTTCATCAACGAGAGAAAGGTAAAATTTGTCTGGACCTATGCTGGCATGCCTGGACTAGATCCTACATTAGTGGTACATCATCTAGTTGTCATCCCTGAAGAAAATCCTATCAAGCAGAAACTCAAAAAAATGCATCTCTAGATAGCATTATTGGTAAAGGTAGAACTAAAGAAGCTACTATATGTGGGTTTCATTAGACCCATCGATTATCCATAATGGATATCAAATCTAGTACCAGTGTCCAAACCCACTGGGGGCATAAGGATATGTACATACTTTAGAGACTTGAACAAGGCTTGTCCAAAAGATGACTTTCCGTTATCGGGCATTGACATCATTGTAGATCTAATATCAGGGCATGTGATGTTGTCCTTAATGGATTTTTTCTTTGGATATAACCAAATAAAGATCTCTCCATATGACCAGCACAAAACAACATTCACTTGTGCTTGGGGAATTTTTTGTTGGAATGTAATGCCTTTTGGTCTGAAGAATGTAAGAGCAACCTATAAAAGAGTGATGACAACCATATTCCATGACATGCTACACACAATCATGGAGGAATATGTGGAAAAAATCCTAGCAAAGTCATTCAAAAGGGTAGATCACTTGAAAAACCCAGCACGGGTATTTGATCGATTGGAACAGTACAATATGAGACTCAACCCTAAGAAATGTGTGTTTGGAGTAACATCTGGAAAGCTATTAGGGTACATAGTTTCAAGAAAGGGATAGAGGTGGATCCTGCCAAGGTAAAATCTATAATGGAGATCCCTCCGCCAAAGACACTCAAACAACTGAGGAGCCTACAAGGGAAGCTACAATCAATCAGGCGATTTATCGCACAACTGGAAGAAAAATGCCACCCTTTCACTCATATCCTACACAAGGACATCACCTTCAAATGGGATGGGAGATGTGACCAAGCATTCCATCAAGTCAAGGAGTATCTACTTACTTCTCTTGTACTCATGTCACCAATTCTAGAAAAGGATATGATACTTTATGTGTCTACCACACAAGCAACATTAGGAGCTCTCTTGGCCTAGCTAGATGATAACAACAAAGAAAGGGCAGTCTACTATATCAACAGAACACTGGTGGGCTATGAACTAAACTACTCAACTATCGAAAGAGCCTATCTCGCAGTCATGTTTTCAACAGAAAAGCTAAGACTTTATATCTTAAATAGAAAAGTGAAATTGATTTTGAAGGTGGACCCACTCAAATATTTACTAGCAAAAGCAACCTTAATAGGTCGAATAGCCAAATGGGTGATGATCCTGAGTGAATTTGTATATAGTATATAGATAGGAGAGCTATAAAGGGACAAGTCATAGCAAACCAACTGGTTGAAGCACCCATAGATGATCATAAACCTCTCACTGTGGAATTTGTAGATGAGAGTGTCTTGATGACAAAAAAAATAAGCCAGTGGACTCTATACTTTGATGGGTCCCATACTCAACATGGTTCAGGAGCAGGTATTTTATTTCTCACACCATAGGGAGATAGTATACCCAAGGCCTATAGGTTTGCATTCCCTTGCACAAACAACATCTCAGAGTATGAAGCTCTTATCACAGGGCTCAAAATGGTGATCAAATGGAGAATAAAAGAGCTGCATGTCTTTGGAGACTCTCAATTAGTAATCGGATAGGTGAATGTTGAATAACAAACAAAAGAAGAAAAATTTCTACCATACAAAAAGATGGTGGATAGCTTCAAGGATTACTTCATCAAAATAACCTTTGAATAGGTTCCTCAAATTAATAATAAAGTTGTTGATGCAATGGAAACAATAGGATCGCTGCTTGATATTCCTCAGAATGTGCCTAAATATGAATTTCTCATGGAACAACTACTAGTGCCAACATTCGACATCCTAGAATTAGAAATGGTATGTGTTGTTGTTGGTCCTTACTCCTTATGGTACCAAGATACTTTTGACTATATCTAGAACGATATCATACCACTTGACTTAACGACTACTCAAAAGAAAACCTTCACCCATAAAACCTCCCATTTTATGATCTTAGGAGAAACCCTATACCGCCATAGCCTAGATGGTATGTTATCCTGGTGCCTTAACACATAAGATTTAAAAATGGCCTTACAAGAGGTCCACGAAGGTATTTACGAATCCCACTCTAGCAGACCTAACTTAGTCCAGAAGATACTCAAAATAGGGTACGATTGGCCTTCCATGGAGCAAGACTGCATTGAACATTCAGAAGGTGTCGAAAATGTCAACAACGTGGTGAGCTAGTTCATGCACCAACACAAGAGTTGAGACCTATCACAACGCCATGGCCTTTTTTGCAATGGATTAGACTTGGTAGGTAAAATATCACCCGCTTCATCCAACAGGCATAAATTCATTATCACCGCAACAAAATACTTCACTAAATGGATAGAGGCAATTCCATTGACCTATATCACCAACAAACAGATATCAAAATTCATTTTGAATTATCTCATTTGTAGGTATGAAATCCCACAGACAATTGTAACAGACAATGGTACCCCATTCAAGAATTAGGATTTCCAATAAATCTATTCCAAATTCTCTATCCAACATATATTTTCTATGCCCTACTATTCTTAAGGAAACGGTCAAGTAGAGGCATCCAATAAAATAATCCTGAAAATATTAAAAAAGACTATCAATGAAGTTGTCCGTGATTGGAATTTGTAGCTAAACCTAGCATTATGGGCTTATCGAACTAGCATTCACACACCTACTAGCACCACACCTTTTTCCTTGGTCTACGAATTAGAAGTTGTATTACCTATCGAGGTCGAAATCCCTTCACTATGAGTCTCATTAAAAGGCATGGTAAGCAACGAAGAGTACATGGTATCTAGAATGAATTAGAGCTCCTAGATGAAAGGAATTTGAGCATGTTAAACCATTTGCAGGTTTATGAGAATCAACTCAAATGAAGCTATGACAAGAGAATCAAAGATAGAAACTTTCAAGTTGGTGACTTAGTCCTCAAGGAGAATTAGAAGATACAATTGAATCAAGATGGCAAGGGAAAACTTGAACCTAACTGGTTAGGTTCATTCATCATAACAACAAGCTATGGCTCTAGGGCATATCAATTGGCTACTCCTGAAGGAGAACCTTTAGCCAAACCGCTGAACAAAAGCCACCTCAAGAAGTTCTATACATGAAATGTGTCAGAATACCCTAGGAAAAAGGGTAAAAATCCCAAAAAATGGCAAAAAGAAGATAAAAATACAAAAAAAATATAAAAAAAGGCAAGAAAAATAGTAAAGAGAAATAAAATGTTCCTTGAGTGAAAACCACTTTGTGGCGCTCATAAAATAGGTACCGTAGTGAAAACTTGGCAAACAGGTGTTGTGTTTGAATAAACTTGCATCATTATCTATCGATACTATACATAACATCCACCCATTCATGTCATAATAAAATAGTGTATCCAACCATGGCTTGTCACCGATTAAGGAAAGTTGTCTTATCTACAACTGGGGGAATTTCAAAAGTTGGTCATAGATTCAATCTTTGAACATCCAAATATGGTCAAAACAACAAGAATTAAAAACATCTAGAAAACAACCAAAATAAAAAAAACATGTGAAAAACATTAAAAAAAAAAACAACATCATTGGATTATTCCTTCACTCAAACAATCTAAGATATCAACATTTTCTTGAACCTCACAACTAGTTCAAGTAGATTTCCTACAATATATCCTCTAGACATAGAAGTGGAATATCAATCCAAGTTATCAATGTTGTTTATCCAAAAACAGTTTATGCTTTGAGGCAAATGGTCAAACTACATGGTCTATGTGTGTACAAGGTAGGAAATTCTTATCTTCGATGAGCCCCTGAGACCCTAGGTTAGTCCTCTTAGGTTCCCAACATGCTTTATTTCAACTTTTTCACAAAATAAAAAATCTAAAAACAGTCAAAATACAAAAATCCAAAAACATTCACAAAACAGAAAAGGTCAAAAACATTTTTAAAAAACCAAGTGAACTACAATCCTCTGTGTGTACAACATAAGCAAGGCTTATCTTTGATGAACCCCCGAGACCCTAGGTTAGTCCCCAAAAAACAACAAAAATAGCATCATAAAACTTAGAATTTTAAAATTAAAAAAAACCATCTCGTCCATCAAAATCCACAATAAACTTTTCATCATAATAAACAAATCATTACATTCACCCTTTGACAAAACAAACAAAGCAAACATCAAGAGTTAGAACCTTCAAGCATACAATCACAGAAGAATTTGATCGCAAAAAAAACTAAAACAAAGCCCAGTATCAAATACATATCTTTTTGACAAGACCCAACAACATCCTGAGATATGCCTTAATGGATCCAATCCTACGATAGACATGATCAACATTGGATAATAGACCCATCCAAAACACATATGGCAAGTGATATAACAACATTGTTTTATCTTTTTGTTGTCTTTTTTGTGTGATTTACATTACTGACTCATTCCCAGGATCTCTCGAGGATGTCCATAAGGATTTAGAAGAAGGAATGGGGGAAATTGAGCATCATTTCAATTTGTTGTTTGTAAGATATTTTTGTAATATTACCATGGTGAATACTTGCTTTATTCAGTGTATAAGAGTTGTATTGAAACAATTCGTGAAGCAATTGCATGTTAGGTGTTCTATACCTCTTTATGTAACTAGTCCGAAAAGTTTATAACACAACCCAATTGTATACTTTAAAAAAAGTTCCCATATGTCTGGTATGAGCAAAGATAATCTTTGTTTGTAGAGTCAAAGTCCATGCAAAAGATACAAATTCACCTTGGTCATTAATACCCTGGTGCATTGTATTTGTTTTCTACATCAAACAAGATTGTTCAAAATTGTGAAGTCTCCAAACAAAGTGAAAGCAATACCCATCACTACTAACAACATCAACTATTCTTCATTTCTTCTTAAAATTTTCTTCTTTTCACCATCTCTTTTTTCAGCCCTTAACGCATCACATCATCTTATCAAAACATTTGGTTCATTATCCAAAAATTTTACCAAATTTCCTGAGGGGGTACCAAGCTATCCCATTTGGGGCATATTGGGGAAACTCTTGTGCCTGGGGCATACCAGGACAATGTTATTTGAAATAAAGTAACCAATACTTTGTCTCAAAGAGGGGAAAAATGCAGACACCTAAAATTGTCCTAGCCTATGAACTAGCATTTTAACCCTAATTTCCTCTATTGATTAAATAATAATACATTATTTAATTAATTCACTTTTTCATCATTTTTGACCAATTAAATAAAGTTCGTTTATTTAATAAAATCCTAAAAACCTAATTTTTTCTATTAATTGAATAATACAACATTATTTAATTAATTCACATTTTCATCAAATTTGAAAAATCAAATAAATTTCATTTATTTAATATAGTCCTAATCTAGCTCTATTCTTCCTGATTAATTAAATAATGCCAATTATTTAATTATGTCGCTAATTATCTTTATTCCCCTAAGTTGATTATATTATTAAATCATAATAATTTAATTAACTCACTTTCCCTCCAAATTTAAATAAATTGAATAAAACTATTCAAAATATCATCAAAAATAAATCAAACTAATGCAACTTTGCAAAAGTCAAACTTGATTTACATGTTCAACTCCAAAAAAAATTAAATAATTATTTCAATTATTTAATCGCACCTTTTCTAAATTAAATAATATTAAATATTATTTAATCCCCATTCAACATCATCCCTTTCAATAAATAATCTTTTATTTATTAAAAACAATTCATCATGCATGTTCCTCTTAATATTAATTAATTATCTTCACATGGACTAATTCTTCTTTTAGTTAACTAAACAATCTATTTAGTTAACTGTCTCATTATCTCTTCATGCATAATCTCCTTGAACGTAACGAATACTTTCTTCCAGTTGACTAAAATATCTATTTAGTTAACTGTCTCATTATCTCTTCATGTACAATCTCCTCGAACATAACAAATACTTTCTTCTAGTTGACTAAAATATCTATTTAGCTAACTATCTCATTATCTCTCCATGCATTATTCCCCTAAGTTAATTGAATTATTAAATCAAAATAATTTAATTAACACACTTTACCTCAAAAAAATTAATAATTAATTCAAACTATTTAAATCATTTATCAAAAATCAAATCAAACTAATGCAACTTTGTTTGCAAAAGTCAAACTTGATTTGCATGTTCAACTCCAAAAAGGAATTAATTAATTAAATCAATTAATTCCTAATTCCTCACCCACTTTTTGATTGATCAGATTATGGTTGTTACCTAAGGAAGTCTAATTTTCTAACTAAGCTATCTATTTGCTAACTAAGCCATCTATTTCCTGACTAGTCAATCTATTCTTGATTGATCAATCAATTTACACAATCTCCTCATGTCTAAATCCTCTCAACACCTTTTGACCATTGATCTTGATTCAACATTGTTGAATCCTGATCATCCATTTCAAATCTCATTTCCTTTATAACAAACCTCTCTCCTCACAAAAAAGGATCGGAGAATCAACATACCTTATGCAACGAAGTGTTGTCGATATCATCCTTGAGAGAGCTTCATTATTTCCTTCAATCAACCAAGCATTCATCCACACTTTGCACACAAACTTTGGAGGCTTCGCTGTGATAAGAGCAATCCAGCATCAAGAAAACACACTCCACTACAGGATGGTGAAACTGTCCTTTGCTTTCATTTCATTTGGTAATCAATAGGTTCCTTATTATGTTTTCAATAGTATAGCTTAATCTCGTATGTGTAGGAGTTTTAGATTTTAGAATTGTGTATTTGACTGTAGATTAGATTTATTTGTCAAATTGCATTCTTGTTCATCTTGAATTCGAATCTAACGTCCTTTTTCCCCCTCACACACCATTCAACCACCCAAAGTATTTGCATATTTCTTTTTCAATTTGGGATTTCCATTCCTTTTGCAATTCAACCTCCACCATAGATTTAGGTGATGTTATAGTGATGCAACTTAGCATTTCATAAGTGAAGTGTTTTTAATTGGTTTGGAGTCATCACTTTGATCATTGCATAATACTAGGATGCATAGATAGTAGAGGAATAATTCAAGATAGAATATACACATAAATCATTTCTAGAGAAGTTGAAAGAAGACAAGGATTGTGTCAGACTATGGAGAGAATAGTTTACAATCATTGTTCATTTTTATGTCTTCATTAATTTGTGGGAAAACTCAAAAAATGTAGTATTTGTAGAATGTTTTCTTCATCACATTTTCTATTGTGAATGTTAATTCCATTAGAGAATTATGATAGAGTTTCAATCTTGTTGCATCCCTTGTAGCAACTCTTTTTGTGCTTATATATTATTTTGAACAATTAATTGATGGATAACTAAGAAGATGAAGCTAACAATGATATATTTTGATGTATTTTAATGCATAGATCACTTGGTGTTTTTCATCTTTATCTTTCCATCTCTCCTTGTTGAATGTGACTCTATTGCCCTAGGATAGACATTGGTCTTCTTGTATTTGTTCTATTCAGACACATCAAAACTAATTATTTAATTGGTACTTTATTAGTAAGTCCTTTAGTGCAATAATGACCTTGTAATATAATCAATGTTTATCATTAAGAAAGCTATAAAATAAATCAACTTCATGAAGGTTATGCTTGCGCAATGTTATTAGCTATATAGGGGTTATAAGCAACTAGTTTTTGTTAATCTAGTGATAATCTTTGGGGTTAAGAAGGTAGTCGGGATCAATTGTAGTTGTTTGTTGAATATATATTTTTGTGTGAGTTTAAAACATGTTAATGTATACCCCCAGGAATACCCTTCTCATTCTAAGATGAGATCAAAGTGAAGGAGATAAAACCCACTCTCATAGAGTTAGCTTAAAGTCCTCTATAGTTTTGTAGATGAACTGATTCCACTCATTTTTTGACAACCCTGGCCCTATGAGTGTTTAGTTCTAAGAAATGGAGTAGTTATTTTGATACCTAAAACATCAAACTTCCAACAAAATTCACATATAGTACTATGGTCATGTCCTCCATGGCAGTAGGAGATTTTGGAAAATGCCTCCATAGATAAATGTGCTCCTTGTAGAATAGGAACAATCGAGGATTTGCAAGTTTTCATGTTGAATCTCTCCAACACCAAGTTCAAGTACTTGCTTTGGCTAAACCAAAGATTTTTTATTGCTCTATCTCTTTTGATCTCCATTTCTAAGATGTACCTAACTACACCTAGATATTTCATCTCAAATTATGCTGAAAATTGAGACTTCAAGTTAGAAATCAAACCCTTACCATTTCTAAAAAAAATCCACATAGAATGAAATAATGAGAGTGTGACTACTATCAATTTTATAGTAAACACAATGATCATATTTTGATCTATGAAATCCCAAATCAACACAAAGGTATCAAACTTTTGGTACCACATTCTAGGAGATTGTTTTAGACCATACAAACCAATTTTTCCTTTCCTTTTACCATAAAATGCTTTGGCTATGACATATAGATTCAATCCTCCAGATCACCATGAAGGAATGTTGTCTTCACATCCATCTACTCAACTTCTAAATTGTAAGTTGCAGTAAGTGATAATAGGAACCAAATGGATGCTAGTTTTACTACAAGAGAGAATATTTCACCTTAATCAATTCTCTCCACCTCTGAATACCCCTTCAAAACGAACCATAATTTATGCTTCTTGACACTACTATTAGGACCAAATAATTTCTTCAACAACCATTTACAACCAATGATTTTACATCCTTCAGGAAAATGCATAAGATCCGAAGTGTTATTTTTATTCAATACAACCATCTCTTCATCCATGGACTTCATCCAAGAATCTACACCACTCATACCTATAACCCTTTTATAGTCCTAGGCTCATCAATGTTAGCAATCAAAGTAAAAATATAACTAAAATACAACAATGAATAACCAAACCATTTCAGTTGCCACCTAACTCATGTGGACCTCCTTAATGATTAAGGTTGAGCTTCTTCTTCTTATTGAATTTTTTTAGAGTTGCTTGAGCTCTCCTCATCATCAAGCCCAATAGGCATATGTGGCTCATTTTTCATTGAAGTAGGTGTAACATGAACTACATTATTTTCCTTCTCTTCTTTCTTTGACTACAAAACAATATAAGGTTTCAACTCTCTAAAAATTACAATTCTATTGTAGAGAATATTATTGGCCATTATATCCGAAATCTTGTACCCTTTCACATTGACACCATCGCCAATTAAAATAAACTTAATTTTATTGTTCTCTAACTTAAACCTTTTCTCATTCAACACACATGCATATGTCTTGCAACTAACTACTCTAAGATGTCTCGATAAAGGATTCATACTTAGCCATACCTCCAAGGGTGTCTTATCAACAAGTGTCGATGTAGGAGATTTATTTACCAAATAGCATGCAGTGGCAGCAAATTCAGCCCATAATATTTGTTCAAGTCCAACTCCACTTACCATACTCCTAACCCTCTCCATCAATGTCGTGTTCATCCTCTCTACAACTCCATTCTGCTGAGGGGTGTATGAATTCATCTTATGCCTCTCAATCCCATGCTCTTTACAAAACTTTCCAAATTACTCTAAACAAAACTCACCACCATTATTATTTGTTAAACTCTTAATATTTCCACTAGTCTGGTTTTCAACAAAGGCTTTAAACTCCTTAAACTAACTAAAGAATTTAGATTTACTCTCGGGGAAATTAAAAAATGCCATTCTACTATAGTCATAAAAAATGCCATTCTACTATATTCATAAATAAATGAAATAAAATTTACAAATTTTGATAGTGAAGGAACATTAATAGGACCAAACACATTTGAATGAATATAAGTCCAAAACCCTAGAATATTTGAGAGAACTAGAATAAAACTAAACATAGTTTTTTCCATATATGCAATGTTCATAAAAATAAAACTCAAGATTACAATCATCAAACCCCTTTATGAATCATTTATTTCTCGAGTCTCCAAGACCATTTCCACTAATATGGCCAAGTCTTTGGTAGCATAACATTGTATTCTCTATTGAGAGCTTCATATCCAAGGAATGAGCACCCTTAGGTACCCAAAATGAATGACCATCAAAATTTGATGTAACATACTTTGTCACTAATGGTTCCAATGGTGAGGATGAAAAATTTGTAGCTCTTTTGTTAGATTGTTAGAAGGACTATTGCATTGAATAGTACATTATCCAATTTAAACAAGGTTCCAATTTGAACATCCTTCACCAACGCCATAACTCCTCTCATCATCTTTGAACCGTAAAGAAAATAGAGGTGAGTGGGTGCTCACTTATTCTCCTTAGGTCATTCAATAAGGTCCTAGTAATCCTAATTGGATTGACTATCAACCTTGAGGCTAAGTCAATTCTCAACAAGGGAGACTTAGGAAGGGGTTTCTTTAAGCTTTTAGGGGTTCACCACCAAGCAAAATCTTGGAAAAGACAAGTAAGCATTCAACTCACAAAACCTAATAGTGCAAGATAAATGAGTGATGAAAATGATGAAATTATGCAACAAGAAGTTATGATGTATGTACCTAGGAAGTCTGGAAATGTAATGAGGATTTCAGAAATGCAAAGAAGTTGTCAAAATGTGCTACGGAGGACTAATACGCCCTTATTGTTGACTTAGTCCCGCTGCTATTTTTTGGGGAAAATGTGGAATCTTCGAATGTTAGAATCGGATCTGAAATAATCTCTGCAAAATACCTTTATGAGGACTAAGATTCCCTAGGTGGTGACTTAGTCTCGTATAGAATTTCTAGAATCTTTGAATGTGGTCCTGAGGTCCAAAGTCTGCACTTCCTTCTTCTCTAATCTCAGGTTTTGAAACTTCTAGATTTGGCATGTAGGAAGTTTTTGTGAAGATGACAACTTTGTGATGTAACTTTGCAACTTTGAAAATTTTCACTTCAAATGATCTTCAAGTCTTCAACCTAAATCTACAATCACAAACACAATAGAGAGGAAAAACTTGTTGATTGTTAGTAAATGGGGGTTTGCCTTGGTCAGACCCCTTTTTGGTAATTAAACCTTGAAATGAAATGAAATAAAGGAGGTAAATGATGAATGAACAACATGCAATGTTACAACTCACCAAACCCTTGCTATGAAATTTGCAAACTTGTGTGAAATGGCTAGCTTGGATATAGATCTTGAATCAAAGGAATGCTTGATAGATATGGACTTGAATTGCTTGCTTGAATCAAAACCCTACATCACAAATGTTAGATCAAAAACACACATGATGCAACAATCTCCTTGATATGATGCTTGAATCTTGATGATGGATCCAAATGCTTGATGAAATGCTCTTGAATGCTCTTGATCTCATAAAATTTCCTTAGGAATGTTGATTCAACTTGCTAGATGAGAAAATGAGAGAAAGAACCTTGTATTTATACTTATCCATGCTTAATATCCCAAAATTACATCACACCAAGCTGACACATGAATTCATTAATTAAAGGAGGCTAAATCTCACCAAGATTTGAAATTGAATCCTGAAAATAATCCAAGGGGGACTAAGACGCCCTAGGTAGCAACTTAGTCCCAAGGCTAAAAACTTGGGGCATAAACTCCAAAAAGTGGCACTTGAAGATGCTTTTGAAAAGAGGGTCCCAAGACCTTTGGGGGACAAAGACATGCTAGGTGGTGTCTTATTCTTGACCCAAAAATCAGGGACACACAACCAGAATCATTAAATTATCATTTACCCTTTGATGTTTTTTAGGGATTATCCATAAAATAATATAATTTATTAGGCTTGTGGATGCAAAATAGGACCAATTAAGACATAAATAAAGTTAAATAAAACAAGGCGGGCCCAAAAAAGTGTGAAAATGCAAGAGTGTACATTTTCCTACACTACATTTAGCCCCCACTTTAGTGAGAGGATGATCTTGCTTCAAACTCACACTAAAGTACCCAACCACACAATCAAGAGGGGTTCAAATGTACGAATGCAAGTAAGATAAGATGACAATAACCAAGAGGGTGGTCAAGCCCCTAGGATCAAGATCCTATGAAAAACCAACATAGGCACAAAGGAACACACTTGTAGATGATATATGAAGCCATAACCAGATCAAAAACATACACCATAAAAGACAAGAAAAAGGAAAAAGGAAAAAGAAAAATATAACGGATCAAGCTTCGATTGGCCATCCAACGCATTGTGGATCGAGTCAAGGCTATTTGTCCAAAAAGGTTTACAAGTGGAACATGTTTTCCACAATGCAAATGAAAGCGCATGCTCACAAGGGCTAGTGAAGCTAGTTGTTCACTAGGTGAGTCCCAAGAGGTCCATATCAAAGTCATACCCCCATGACTATGATAAAGACAAAAATAAAATGCACACTCACAAGGGTTAGTGAAGCCATTTTTCCACTAGGTGAGCCCTAAGAGGTCCACATCAAAGTCATACCCCCATCACTATGATAAAGACAAAAATAAAATGCATGCTCAAAGGGATAGTGAAGCTAGTTGTTCACTAGGTGAGCCCCAGGAAACCATATAAAATCCATACCTCCATGACTTTAATAAGGTACAAAAATGCAATGCAATAAGAAAGAGGGATGTTCAAAGGGATTTTGCTTAGTCCGTGCAAGGTCTCATATTAGGGAATATTGTGCTTAACATCTCCAAGAGAGGACAAGTGCAAGGAAATATCATGCTCTTAGAGGAAATCAAACACAATGAAACCACCAAGAAAAGGACACATCGCAAGAAGAAAGAAAATTGCAAAATAAAACATAAGTGTGGATGTATGCCCCCACTTTAAAGCGGTTGCTAAAACCATTGTTGTGAGAAATTTATTTAAAGTAGACAAACATGAAAAGGAAAAGAGGGTTTCCCCCAAAGGATAATATACCGCATGCGAGCCAACTTAAGGCATGTCATCCACATCCCAAGCTTGCTCTTATATGTTCATGAAAGGTGATCAACTAGCCAAAAAGAGACAACGACAAGTGACGTATGAGGACAAGGCTACCTAACCCCTTGCCCCCACTAAGTGTAGGACAAGGGTGAGCTAAAATGATTGAAAAGAAACATGATCGTGTAAAAATAAGTATCAATTAGAGGAATGAGGTGCTTCAACATTAGGAAGAGAACTACATTCCTTAAGATGTTGAATTTTGTTACTCAAAGCCTTACATTCATTATTAGAATGGCCATGAACTCTATGATATGCACAAAATGAATTCCTGTAGTAGAATTTATTTCATATTCTTGAAGGGATGGATATCAAATGATCTTGGAGGAGTCTCAACAAGATACTTTCTTGATCAAAAGTAGAGGATGTTTCATATTTTGTAGAAAATATATCTCTTACTTAGTACAGGGTGTCATACCTACACAAGACTTTAGATTGCGATATTTTGTTATATTCTTTAAAGGAAGATGTAAAATATATGGAATTCAAATCATAATTGTTTTGCATGATGACATTGATATTAAGTGAGGATTTCTTTGTTTCTTGCAAATGATAACAATCAAGACCACTGTTGTCTATCAATTTAGGATGCATTATTGTTAAAGTCAGCTTACAGGAATATTTTGTAAGAGTTGATATTGAGTGAAGGTTTGTTTGATGGTTTGATTTCTATCATAGGACAATAATGTTGGGAAAATGTGTCTCAACCTTGAAATTATATACGGTTTATTTTTGATAGGTGGTGACTGATAATGCAAATATTGTACACTCATAGCAAGACATGGGGTTTTTTTCCTGTTGACATGTCAAGGTTTTTTTCCGTTGACTCGTCAAACCTTTTTCATTAACACGTCAAATGGAAAACAACCTTGTAAACCTTGATTCTAGAAGGTTCTAAAAATCTTGTTATAAGCGGGTGGGATGTATGTAGACGAAAGTGTATTTTCTGAGAGTTTGATAGCGGTTGGGTTGTCTCTTGATCTCTAGTGGTGCTACTCTTGTAAGAAGCTTGCTCTGCAAGTATATTGTAATCTTTTGATTTCTGAATAATATTTTGAATATAACATTCCCAAGCTCCCTTCGGGTTATTTTATTTTGCTTAAGTATCGGCCACACCCTCCTATTAAAAAGCAATATTGGGCTCCTTTCACAAGGCTTTAGGAGAATGTTGCCACTTGTCAGTCAAGCGCTCCTCATAAGGTTTCCTTCTCTCCCTTTTCAAAAGTCGTCTCCATGCCTCCACGTGTTAGAAATTCACACTCTTCGTTGTTACTTTCCATCCCTCCTCTTTCAGCACTCAACCATAGGCCACGTATAATCGATTTGCACACATTTATTGGCGGCCCCCACCTTCAACATAGTATGCTTGGGAGATCTCCATGTGTCTTCGCAGCGTAATTTTTTCATCGCATAAAGGGAAGGATGAGTGTCGGCCCCGACCGCCTACCACATAGATATTCTAAAGGCTTCCTCGCAAAGGAGGATAGAGCAAGCAACAACCTCGCAATAGCTTCCACGTTTTGTAACTGTCATCATGAGTGGATGACACATATTGACACTCTGGTTTGTTGGGACCTGCCATCATTCACAAGGGATACATCTAGCTCTAAGGCATCCTCGTTCATGGCTCGAATCTTTTATGTTGCAACGGACAAGGGAAATCATTGCTAATACATCATTGCTCATGATCGAAGGATCTTTTCTATTACTGGATCACCGCGTTGGAATTTTACTATAAGTATTGCTTCTTCTTTCGGAGCAAGAGTTCAAATTTTGATAGAAAAACTGGTAAAAGAACTAGGCCTTTACTACTTTTAGATCATTGTAAAGACTTACAGACTATGTCATTGTTTGGCCTTTCCGTTTTCTTAAATATTTTTGATAAAGTTTATTGTGCCATCATGGTACTAAATGTTTCATTTGTAGAACTTCTATAAATTTAATGCAAGTTTTTTGGTTTAGATCATGTCTTTGACTCCTCTTTTTAGTAAATGTGCATGAATATTATTTTATGTCATTGGGTGAATCATTTAGACTTCTAGCTTTATTTTTTGTCATTCTAGAACATAGCAGATTGTTGAACGGGCCCTTAGATCGCATCTACAAGACAGATCGATTGTGCCTTACATCTAGATCTTGGTGCATCGCCCTAGTTAAATCCTTTTATTTTATATTTGCTTCCTTTTCCAATTCAAAACCCTAGTTATAGAAGAAGTCAAATTCTTTAAAATATAGAGTTTACTCAGTTTAGCGCAATAGGTCCCCCCTTTAACTGAGTTTCCCACAAAGGGTTGTTACCTTGCCAATTTTTGGCATCAATAGTTTTTTTCTTTTTCTTGGCATGCCTCCCTAGGGACCACTTAAATATACCAAATCTAGAGGGTGTATAAACCATCAGCCTGTTGCTAGGTCGTGAACCATAAATAATCCTGGCTTATTAGTGCCTTCACAAGTAACAATGCATATCCAAACTCGCCCAGTAGAACTTTCAGATCCCATCCATGATGCAGATCGTGAACCAAAATTATGTGGCTTGGGATGTCGGAAGTCCCCTTGTAGCCCCAGTCGCACCTGTCGTTTGGGCCCCTATCCCAGTCTCTTCTCTCAAAGATATTCCAAAGTTTATAGTAGATGGCTCAAGAACACCATCCAAAAATCTACAAGATGTTGTAGACATATGTTTGGTGCACGGAGTTACAGATCATAACATAGCGTTGAGATTGCTTGTGACTTCTTTGCGAGGAAGAGCACTAGATTTGCATCACACTCTGTCGGCTAATACTATCGATACTTGGGATCAGCTCGGGGATCCCTTTTATGAGAGATTCTCTAATAACAAGACAAGTCTTTGCTATATCATCAGCTATCAACAATAAAGCGGGCCCCATCTAAAGACATGACCAATTTCAACACCCAATTCCATACAACTTGGCAGAGAATCCAGAATTCCATCTGACCACCAGTTGAGTTAGCATTTATGGTCTATGTAAAGTCCATCAATGTCGACATCTCCATGATGATCTCATCACTTGGCGAAACCAAATTAATGGATCCATACAACATAGCAATTAAGGTAGAGAACAACTTGATCAACGTCGAGAATTCGCCACCTCATCCCATTATGTTGATATTCCCCAAAATATCAACTTCTACCCAAGAGATGCCATCTACTAGCACACTCGCGCCACCCCCATCTATGTACACATATCTGAATGCGCCACAGAATGTTGCTTCTACATCTGGTTCTTCAAAGGATGAGATGAGCGACATAAGGGAGATGTTACAAAACTTAACAAACGAAGTAACCACTATCAAGTGCAACCAGGCTGCTTCTTCGAGACCATCCTACCAAAGTTATCAAGGTGGAAAACCCGCCTACCAATAGAACCAATATCAAGGAGTTGTGCACACAAATCCTCTGACTCAAACAAATAACCAAATAGTACTGGTACCGACTCTACTGGGGGCTGCTTAAACTAGTACAAGTAGAGAGATGACCGCAAGACAGAACAATCTAATTGAAAAATTCAATCCCTGGTGCTATCCTTGTGGTGACACGCATATGCCTCAAAATTGTCCACATGGAAATTTGCAGTAAAAGATTGTGGAACAATACAACCAAGGCATGGTGACAAATTCAAGAGGATATACACGTGCCTCTCCCCAAATGGAGAATGTTGTTCTTACCGCATAGATGCAGGGAATGTCCTTGGAGCAAGAAAATTACATAGCTCTTGACCATGCCCTCCTCTCATGGATGGAAGGGGAGGAAGCAGTGTTCACTTATGAAGCATCCACATCGGCGACCTTGTAAGGACAGTTTGAACACAACACTCAATCGAAGAGGATATTCACAAGTGAACTGGTCATTCCGCGGGCCAGAAGCGTCCTAGATCAACCCCCTGGCCTTTCCACAATTTCTTCACAACCATAGCTGCATAAGGAGATCATCATCACCAAGTCCAAGGAATATAAGCCTCCAAATCCACCACCCTTCAACGTGGTGGAACAATTAAAGAAATATTTTGCTAATGTATCCCTTTGGGATATCTTAGCCATTCCAAAGAAAAAGTCATTACTACAAAAGGCCCTGCAAAAAGATAAGGTTCTGTAGTCAATAGGGCAAGCTTCCGAAAATGCTATTGACTCATCGCCTTCAGCCATAGTTCTCATGAATTCTATAGAGGAGGCTTCACCCAAAGCCAAAGAGGAAAAAATGAAACCTAAACCCTTTTTCTTGACTCTCATTATGGGGAAGAAATTGCTGCACAACTCCATGATCGACTCTAGTGCCAGCACCACAGTCATGCCCAAGCAGATAGATGAAGCCTTAGGGCTTAGCTATGAGCCCTTAAAAAGAGGAGTTATGCAACTGGATGGGAACAAGGTCGAAACTGTAGGCCACATTAAGGACCTCCCCTTAACTTTGTTTTCCTATCCTACCATCACAGTGTCACAAGAAACCATGATCATTGACGTCCCTCTCATGTTCGGTCTCTACCTATCCCAAGAATTCACCTCAAAAATAGGCAGATACCTTTCTTTGGATTGGTGCCACCTAATTCTCATAACTAAGCATGGGGCTAAAATGAAGATAATATCATAACCTCTTCATGTAGAACATGTAGTTGATGAAGCCATGCTCAACTTCGAAGACACTCATACTTATGTCACCAAAGAAGAAGCCAGTAGTAGCAGGCTACTAGGAGATAAGCAAGTAACCAAAGACAAAGTTGATTGAGAAGAAGTCATCTTGACCGAGTATATAGGTGCTAATCCTTTCGACAATTATCATGCTACCGGTTTGGGAACCTATATCATCTATGACGAGGATCAAGAGTTCCCGAGGGTATTGAAGGACTCCATGGATGAACAAGCCTTAGATCTCTTGATGTTACACTTCAATGGTGCGAGATGCAAGGTTGGCGTTGGTGCCAAGATACGCCTAATGTCTCCATCCAATGAGCAGGTCCTCAGATCTTTCTGTTTCTAGTTTTCTTACTAAAACAATGAAGTCGAATATGAGGGTCTTGTGCAAGGACTAAGCCTCGCAGAGCACATGGATATCAAACAATTAGTGGTGTTTGGAGATTTTGAACTCGTAATCAATCAAGTCAGAAACATCTCCACTGCAAAAAATGTCCATATGCGGTCTTATAGGCTTAGGGTATGGGGCCTCATCAAAAGTTTTGAAGCTTTTAAAATCCATGCGGTGTCAAGAGAGTAGAATTCAGATGCGGATCACATGACAAAGATAGGATCCCAATTCGATCCTATCTCTAACTTTATTGAGAATGTACACTTTGTGCGAGTGATCATCTGACCCTCCATTCTTGATAATGATTAGAGTTGGTAGGTAATCAAAAGTGATGAACACATCACCTCATTCATTCAATAGTCAGGAGAGTTCGTCGATTAGTTTCATCCAAAAATTGAAAAAGTATATCAAGGGTAGATCATCCAATTGAAATCAAACATGCTTCCGAAAGGGTTGGTCACTCTCAAAAATCTATTTGACTGTGATGACACAAGGAATGATAGGAGAAAATTTGTAGTAGACTAGGTAGACTACTCCGACCTTGAGGTCAGAAATGAAAGGAAACTGAAGGTCGGGAATGAAGTCTCATAGCATGATAAAGATAGGCTTATACACTTCTATGAAAAACACGAGGGGGTTGTGGCCTAGTCTGATGATTACCTCAAGGGATATGACCCTGACATCATCCAGCACACCATCGAACTAATGGAAGGTGCTAAACCTATCCGACAAAAATACAGGCCCGTTAATCCAAAGATTGAAGCCTTAATGGCGCAAGAACTAGAGAATTTGATACAGTCCAAGATTGTATTTCCAATCAAGCACAGTACATGGGTATCTAACCTCATTCCAGCCTGAAGGGAAAATAGAGACATTCATCTCTATGTTGACTTTCGTGACCTAAATAGAGCATCACTAAAGGATCATTACCCATTGCCTTCCATGGAATCAATCTTGCAGACTGTGGCAAGGTCAGAGATGTTTTCTCTATTAGATGGCTTCTCGGGCTACAATTAGGTTTGGGTTAAAGAAGAAGATCAACAAAAGACTACATTCACCACCAAGTGGGGAACATTTGCATATGCCAAAATGTCTTTCTGCCTATCAAATGTGGGGGCCACCTTCCAGCGGGCAATGGACATCGCCTTTAGCGAACTGATTAACAAGATCGTCCTCATCTATTTAGATGATCTGATTGTATTTTCAAAGTCCAAAGATGACCATTTTGATAATCTAGAAATGGCTTTCAAAAAATGCCAAGAGTTCGGGGTATCCTTGAACCCGAAAAAATGTGTTTTTGAAGTACTGCAAGGCAAATTATTGGGGCATGTAGTGTCACAAGAAGGAATCACTATTGATCCTGAAAGGGTAAAAGCAATTAGAGAAATTTCTCTTCTAGTAAAAAATAAAGGAGTCCAATATTTTTTGGGGAAGGTTAACATTGTAAGCAAGTTTATTTATGATTTTACAGGAATAATTAGACCAATCACCCTGATGCTAAAAAAGGACCAATTGTTCAAATGGACAAAAGAAGTGAGAGAAGCCTTCGAGGGGGTGAAGGATGCTATTTCTTCAGCGCCTATGTTGGCAAATCCAAACTTGGCAAAAGACTTCATAATGTATGTTTTTAGTAGCAAGACAAGCATCGCCACTGTTCTAACTCAAAAAGATGATGAAGGAAAGGGAGAACATCCTATAGCATTTCATTCCCAGACCTTGAAGGAGTATCAAATGAACTATAAATTCATCAAAAGGAAAGAGCTTGTAATTGTAAAGGGACTCAAGAAGTTCTGACATCTTATAGCTTGCACTAAGGTGACCGTTTATGTCGCACATTCTAGTGTGCACGAGTACATCATGGAAGGAGAAATCACCGACAAAAGGGCCAACTAGATCACTAAGATCCTAGAATATGAAATTGAATTCAAGCCTACAAAGACTGTCAAAGGAAGAGGGTTGTGCGAATATTTGGCGCATGATTAAGAAATGGAAATTGAGGATGAGCAAGGGGAGATAGTCCTAACAAATGAGTCTAAACCTGAAGGTTGTTGGTTGGCGGATAGGGTAAGATTTATGCACACCGACAAGTATCCATCAGGACTTCTTTCTCAAAGAAGAAGATTCTACCGACTGCAAAACAATGGGCACTCACTTATTGAGGGGATCCTCTTTAAGAGGAATTTCAATGGTGTGTTACTACGATGCATCACCATGGAGGAAGCAAAGAAAATTATTGACACCTTTCATAGCAGCCCGAAATTCAGACACTTCTTTGTGAAGACCACTGCCATCAAAATTTTGCATGCAGGGTACTTGTGGCCTACATTATTCAATGACTCCTACAAAATGATTAAAGCCTGCAAAGAATGCCAATTCTAGGCAGAGAGAAGAATTTTTTTTGACATGCCTCTCAATCCGATAGTGGCGGATGAACCATTTGTGCAATGGGGGATAGACTTCATCAAAATGATCAACCCTACCTCTAGTGTTGGTCACAAGTGGATCCTCATAGTCACAGAATACTTCACAAGGTGGACTGAAGCCCTACCCCTGAAAAACATGACAGAGGCAGAAATTGTGGACTTTCTCGAGGGGCTGGTAACGAGATTCGGTGTGCCAAAGACTATCATCTCGGACAATGCCAAAGATTTATTAGGCTCCAAGGTATGTCAGTTTGCATTAGAACACAAAATATTCTTGAAAACATCCTCAAACTACTACTCACAAGGAAATGGCCTCGTTGAGTCAACTAACAAGAATCTAGTCCAACTCATTAAAAGGATCTATTTCGATCATGAGAAAGAATGGCATAAGAATCTCTAGAAAACTTTATGGGAAGACCGCATAACTCCTAAGAAATCCCTAAAGACTTTTCCATATGAGATAGTGTATGGGAAAGAGGCATTGTTACCTATCTCTATAGAGATACCTGTGTTACATTACAACTACTAAAGTCTCTAGAAATTGAAGAGAACGAAGCTATGGAGGTTCGGTTGGCCAAATTGCTGGAGGTACAAGAAAAAAGAGAGAAAGCCCTAATAGCCATGTCTAACTGTCAGCAGGTGGTTAACAGGTGGTTTGACAAGAAAGCTTCAGACCAAGGTCTAAAATGCAGAGACCTAGTACTAAAGTTCAACGAAAGAGCCCCAAATCTTGGCCAACCTGGAAAATTCGACAAACTATGGGAGGGTCCTTTCAAAATAATTCAGTGCAAACAAAATAATGCATTTGAATTAGAGAATATGGAACAAGAGCCACTGGGAATTCTGATTAACAAGATTCATTTAAAATTGTTCAATTAAGCTACAGTTACTTCACGCAGATGTAAATATGGGAGTAATGTAATTAGTTTCCCTTTTGTGTTTTGTTGGCCAGTCGTTTCACCATTTTCAAGTTATTGAAAGTAGGAAAATTCATAAGACCCATTATTACAAGAATAGAGAAAGATTATACTACTCATATTGCAAAAATTAAGTTCATATAAGAGGAATTCAATCCATATTGCAGAAAACACAAGAATGAAGACAAGAAGTTTGAAATAAGCAAGTATATTTTTTATATATATGTACTTTGATAGAAACATTGTAAAAATGGCTCTGCATCCATGTGCTCAAAAGTATGACTATATATACGACTTCCTTATATATATGTATATGTAAGCCCTCTTTCAGGTATATATACAGAAAAGAGAAAAAGGTGTGTTAGGCTTCAAGTTGTTGGGACATGAGTGTTGTCTTCATCAGCGTGAAAATTTTCTCCATCAGTAGGAACATTGTTAGAAACAATAGGAGGGTTATCACCAGCAAGGATGGGACCCGGAGTAGCTGCATCAACACCCAGGATGAGCGGCGAAGGGAACACAAGGTTCCTGAAGTCAGTGTACCAATCCGCGTCATAGAATAACATTACATTATAGCAGCGCAACATAAAGTGGCATGCGCGGGTGGCTTTCTCATGGTTCTCAACGAGCGATTGGAGCCGAAACCTACTCAGGAATGGTTCCCATGGTACCACTACATCTTCTTTGATATGCCTCTGCAGGTCACTAGCTACAAGAAGGCCTAGACCATACTCTGCATTGGTCACTGCTTTGCCAAGGCCTCCGAGGTACCTCTTTGAAAAAATCTTGAGTGTCAAGTGAAGAATCATGGCTTTTGGAACTTGGACATCAAGCAACGAGGAAAAAAAATGGGAGCATATATCATTGTTCACCTTGTATTTATCCTCATACTCAATGCAATCCCTACCCAAAACCCATTTCATGGCTATAATAGCCAGCGAGTGTTTGTTTTTGGTCATACGTTTCGGGTGCCTATTGGAGATCTCTCCCAGAAAATTTGTTTGGGACTTGTCACTCACTAGTCTAATTGGGGTATTAATTATATTAACCTCTGCTCAATTTCCATAGAAAGCATATGCAAATTTAAAGCCTACCCAACCACCTAAGCAATAATACTATCTAATTACCCAATGCTACTTTTGCTAATCGCTAAGTGTGATCCTACTATTGTATTAGGACCTATTTATAGAAATATATGAGGTAGCGTGCATACAAAGCATGGTGATAATCAAGTTTAACTCAAAAATCCCGCTAAAAGGTCAGCTCAATATTCCAACCCAATTGCGTTTGTAGGTATGAATTGTTGTGTGCAAGATTAAGGAGCGACAATCGATTAGTGCAAATTGGTGGCAATTCCAGATGTTGTCTCATATATATAGAAGCTAGGTGGCACGATGCAGGCAGTTTCAAGCTCCAAGGATGAACACAAATATTTTCAAAGTACTCATTATGATTTCAGATTGATTATGCTTTCTGAGATATTAATTGCTAAGGCAAGCGAGGAGATGGCAAGCATTTGATTGGTGGCTCAATTTCCCATGAAAATCACGCTGAAGGGAAGTTATCGCTAACGTAATTATGAATTCTTGTCTTTTTAAAATAGGAAAGTAGTTCATTTCACATGGATGGAGGATCTGGTAGTACATGCCAAATTAGATGCAAAAAGGCAATCATTGTCTACCGGCTAAAGGTAGGAAATCAAAGAAAAAGCTAAGTATCTTATGCAAAGACAGATCATAAAAATTATTGAGCATGCAAAGTGACTTGGAAGAACAAAATTGATTAAGAGAGCTAGGTGTGGTGCATCTAGCAACAAAGGAGTTGAATGCAGTGGTAATTACAGAAAATTCACTACCCCAGTGTGGATTTAACTTGAAACAAAAGGTTGTCTTGTTTTGAGTTAAAAGCCTTGCGTTGTATTCTAGGTTCCATTCATACCGCTTCAGTGTACTTTCTAGACAAAAGGTTTGTATAGGATGGCGACTACTTAGAGTTCTCAAATAGAGATGCAAGAAGGAGGGGTCCAATTTTTTTTTAATATCATGCGCGCAACACCAACCCTCTACATCTTCGGGGATATCTCTTATGCTTCGCCTAGAATACCAAAAAATCCAACATGGGTGAATACATGGGTTGCAGAAAATAAGATTCCTCACAATGACTAAAACCGAATTAGAGAAGAATGGGATAACATTCATGACCCCATCCTTGCAAGAAATCCTAAGACACTTAGAGAGGCGGCCTGTGAAAGAATGAAAAGAAATAGCAACCCAAATTCCTTGGCACATAAATGTTGGTTCAGTGGGCTTCCATAATATATGGTACCATCCGTACACCACTGCCCTAAATTGGTCGACGAGGCCATCAAACACTTCAACCCGAATACCAACACCATTGAGGGTCAGGAGGTGAGTGTTGTTATCTGCAGGGAGGCTATCTGAGACATGTTGTGTATCTCGGAGCGAAGCTCTAAAGTGCCTCAAATGGAGTTATTTACTCTGGAAAAAGGGGAAACCTATTGGAGGACTAGAGACCTTGCACTAAAATTTTATAACGCAGAGACACAAAGATCCAAATATTCTAAAAGGCCACTATAGATCCCAACAACACATAAGAGCTTCAAAGATGATATGAAGGATTCCTTCTTAATGATGGCATTTTCTTATGGACTATACACTGACAAAGAGGTCCAGGAGTTTCAACTAGGTTTGGGTTTTCAATTGCGCAAGAAACATACTCTCTTCTAGTATGATTTTGTTGAATTTCTTGTGCAAGAGATGCTCAGCCAGATAACATAGTACCATCTTCAACAGAGGTTCAGGTTTTCGTCTTTCCTCACTCGCATTTTTTTGCATTAGAATCCTAACTTCTTCCAAAAGTGTCTAGGGCTGTCCATTTTTTATGAAAACTAGAGGAAGAAGCCGGTTTCCATGTGGACTCCCCTTCTCTCTACAACATATGATTACTAGGCATTTTCAAATTATTTCTTAAATCCGATTTTGTAGGATTTAAGAGGAGACAACACCATCTTATGGTTCAACTCAAACCAAATTGAGTTCATGCAGAACTTGACTCCAAAGTGTGACTGGTTTCTGGGCGAAGACTTCACATTCGTCCAATTGCGTGGCTTCATCGGAGAGCCCTTCCAACTTTCGGCATGTCTTACAGACTGAATACCGGTGCTTGAAGTATTCCACCAGGTATCAATTATCGACGTCACCTTTTGCAGTGGAAAAGCAAAGAAGAAGGGATTTCTCAGCTGTTCGATGAGCTTAAAGACCATAATCATGGCAAAGAGGAAGACTCATGACTTATTGGAAGCAAATATGGCTCATGTGGGGTTGGTATGGATTTGCGATAAGTGGAATTACAACCCCAATGATGACTTTACGAATGAGTATGTCAAGGTAACACACAACCCTCGGCCTGGGAGAAGCATTAGAATCCAATGTCGGATTGAAATGAATTTATAGTCGACCAAGCTTATGTCCCCACCGAAGGTGGTCAGCCACCCTGGCTCAAATTCTACTACCTAACTGGGAAGTATGATAAGACAAGGAAAATGGGGGCTACTCTCCGCAACAATCTGATTAAAAATTACAACTGGAAGGAAGAAAAGGTTAATGATTTTTGGATATATCATTAGGAGACCCGATGCACTGAGGCCCCTTATGAAAAAAAGGATATGGATGACAAGTTCGAAAAATTGTGGAACAATGAGCATCAAGATTCTAACGAGAGTGATGAGAAAGACTCCAGTTCGGAGGAGGTCGAAGCGCAGCTAGATGAAGGAGCGGAACCAAACATAGAAACACAAAACACCTCGGCACAACAAAAGGGAAAAGTCATGAAACAACCATGCAAGGTCTCCTCTAATGTATGCGTTAACATATCATGTGCGAGATCTTCACTAACTCACACTTGGACTACAAGGAGGAACAGGGCAACCCAACCGCAACAATCTAAAACCATAGCGGTACATGACTCACCACCAACAAGCGGTAGTGAATCAAGATATCTTCTGGAGAGTGTTCGCAGGACCCTAAGGCAAGCGAAGAGCTAGCAATAGGCCAAGGAACACAATCATCCACACCATAGTTCTCTCATGTGACCCCATTTTCCCTTTCTCCTCCATGAACCCTTACACCGTTTTCCTTGGCCCATTCCACATCCTAAAGCATCTCACACTCTGCCCCTGGTACATCCATTGATGTATCTCCTACCACCGTAATATCAGAACCGATCCACTCTTCCTAGTAGGTGGAAACCACCACGACTCTGCTTCCTTTGAGTCCTCCTCCTAGTTTTCAATTTAAGTATTGGAATATCCCTCCTTTCTCACCTCAAACAATTAGTGTTCCAAAGAAGAAGTCTCCTGGGATCACTACCCTTTCATTCCCTTTGGCCCTTCCTCTTGGTGCACCTTTCGTTGGAGGACTCATCAAGTCGCCCTCAAAATTATTTTCAGAAGGTGATAAAACTAAGCACACACAAGCAATCAAAGCCCAAAAGCAAAGAGCCAAAGATGCTAAGAGGCCAGCGGAGCCAAAGGTACAAACTATTTTTAATGAGGCTTAGCAGTCACTACATTTTGCGACTATGTACTCAACTATCAGCAAATCACAAGGAGAAATGCAGGTGGATGACTATAACATGTATATCGTGGGACTCGATTTAAGTATAGCCTGGCCTCAAGACAAGGTGGAGCTCATGGAGGAAACATAGTGGGTGGTGACCACCAAGATTCTTAAGTTTGATCACCAGCTAAAGAAAAGGGAAGAAAAGATGAAAAGTATAAAGGATAGAGTTGAGGTCTTTCTCGCCAAGGAAAAAGTTAGGGATGCTGAATTTAAACGCTTATCCCAACAAAAGAAGGAGGAGCAAGCGAAGCTTCATGAGGAACTTGCAAATTTCCAATCCCTCAATCCTAACTTGGTCGCTGAGCTACAGTAGAAGAACCAAGAATATCAAGACCAACAGGCAAGGTTGGCGCAAGAAGTGCGACAAAGGGATGAGGAGTTCTATCGCCAACACACTAGAGAAATAAATGCTGCAAAAAGATATAGATTTCAATATTTGTCAGGCCCAATTGGAGAATGAGATCCAAGAAATAAATATTTCCTTGGAGAAGGAAGTAGCGAACAAGGAATGAGTCGAGGCTAGCTAGATCGTAGAATCACAGATCCTACAGAGACAACTCACCACAACAATCCAAAAGGTTGCAGAGCTTGTGCATAGTATGAAATCGAGGGATACAGAGATAGCCCTATTAAGGAACTCCACCCAGCCTCCCATTGCTCAACCAAACCTTCTTCAGATAGCCCAATAGTTATATGTTTCATATTGGGAAAGAGTGAAGGCCTTATGCCTAGCTCTACAGCCAATGCTCCAATTTATGGAAGAGGCAATAGGTTTGGGAAAAGGGGTTTGTGAAGCAATTGAGAAATTCCCTGAGTCCATCACAGAGAGACTTCCAGGGGCCAGGAGATTATTGGACAAGCTATATATACTCCCAGACAAAGTCTTGGCAAGCGCAGGGGTTGAAGATTGAAAGGCCACTGCTAAAACAACTAACAGGATCATCCATTACCACACAAAAAATCTTTCATGCCAACGAGTGTGGTACCAAGTTGGATCAAACCATGAATAGCATGTGGGTCAGGTTCTCTCACCTAACTCAGATGGGCTTACCATCTCTGTTCCTTAAAGATGAATCAGTGGCCATGGTGGAGCATATTCCGGCAAAGATCAAAGAGAAGCAATGAGATGCATCTACTTTTCAGAGTTTCACTTAGCCCCATGCTATAAGAGATAATAAGAGCATCACTCATCCGATTGCATGACTCCTTTTTCAACTCGATTCTTAGGCTGGTATATCGTCGATGCTACCTTACAAAGAAATGATTGATCTGCATGGAGCACAAGAAATTTTCCACAACATATTGACTCCATATGAGGCCGAATGGTTGCCTCTACAGACTGCCCTCTCTAAGCTTTAATTGTGTCGCCCAATGGATAAGGCTTTGGTTTGCAACCAGAAATTTTTGGGTTCCCCATTCTGCAGGCAAAATGCCCTTGATAAGTCGCCAAAAGCTATGAATATAAAATTCCCGTAGCATCGATCCATGCACATTTCTTGGCGGCCCCCACCTTCAACACAGTATGCTTGGGAGACCTCCACGTGTCTTCGCAGTGCAAGTTTTTCATTGCATAAAGGGAAGGATGAACATCAGCCCCGACCGCCTACCACACAAATCTTCTAAAGGCTTTGTCGCAAAGGAGGACGGAGCAAGCGACAACCTCACAACAACTTCCACATTTTGTAACTGTCCTCATCAGTGGATGACACGTGTCAACACTCTGGTCTACTGGGACCACTGTCATCATTCACAAGGGATGCATCTGGCTCTAATGCATCCTCGTTCATGGCTCGAATCTTTTCTGTTGCAACGACAAGGGGAAATCATTACTCATGATCGAAGGATATTTTCTATTACTGGCTCACTGAGATGGGATTTTACTATAATTATTGCTTCTTCTTTCGAAGTAGGAGTTCAGATTTTGATAGAAAATTGGTAAAAGAACCAAGCCTTTACCACTTTTAGATCATTGTAAAGACTTACAGACTATGCCATTGTTCAACCTTTATGTTTTCTTAAAGATTTTTTATAAATTTTTATTGTGCCATCACGGTACTGAATGTTTCATTTTCAGAACTTCTATAAATTTAATGCGAGTTTGCTGGTTTAGATCATGTCTTTGACTCCTTTTTTCAGTAAATGTGCATGAATATTATTTTATGTCATTGGGTGAATCATTTAGACTTCTATCTTTATTTTCTGTCATTCTGGAACATAGAATATTGTTGAATGGGCCCTTAGATTGCATCTACAAGATAGATCTATCATGCCTTACATCTAGATCTTGGTGCATCACCCTATTTAGATCCTTTTATTTTATATTTGCTTCCTTTTCCCATTCAAAACCCTAGTTATAGAAGAAGCCGAATTCTTTAAAATCTGGAGGTTACTCAATTTAGCGCAATAGGTCCCCCCTTTAACTGAGTTTCCCACAAAGGGCTATTACCTTGCCAATTTTTGGCATTAACAAATATATTGGGCAGCTTTTGGAGTGTGGGGTTTTTCTCTTGAAAGGGTTTTCCCCAAGTAAATCATTGTGTTGTGGTATGCATGATATTTGTGTTTAAGTTTTTGTAACTATTAAAGATATGTAAAGTTTTTCATTTTTCTCCTCTAAAGATTAGTGTAGCAAGTTGTTCCTCTACCTTAACTCCCTTACAAATAACCAATACCATGAGTCATTTCTTGCATGTTAGGTTCTATAGGGACAAAAGTACCTTGTTCTTGAGCACCACATCCTTTTCCACTAAACCAAGTTGTTTCATCATCTCATAACCTTTTCCATAAATACTTTTCATCTTTTTTGGATTAGGTGGTTGCTCATGATTAAGTTCATAAAATTTTGTTTTGTAAGTGGTTGAGGTGGATGCTTTCGAATGGTCTTCTAAATTTTCTGTTGAAATTATTGCTTTTTCTTTTCCCTTTTCAGGCTCTTTGTTTATGATCTTGTATTCTCCATGAATGTTGGTTCGAAACTCAACGATCCCAAATCATCTAGTGATATCATTGTGAAGGGTTTAGGACATTTATCTTTTTTTTGTGCTTGCATGGGTTCTACTTTTGTAGTTTTTGTCGATGTGGAGAAAGGATTCTCTTTGTTTTTCTCAAGTTGTAAAACATTGTAAGTCTCATTATCAACATCCAATGTGTACACTTTATTGTTGTAGACATACTTCATTTTACGATGAAGAGTGGAAGGCACCCCCATTCATTGCATGAATCCAGGATCTTCTTAAAAGAAGATTGTATGAAAGATCATAAGGCATAACATGGATCGGTGTTTCTAATGTGGCCTTCCTAGTTGTAATAGGAAACATGATCACACCAAGCGGTTGTTTTCACACATTATCAAAGCCATTAATAGATAAAGAGGTGGGTGGGATTTTTTATTTATCAACGCCAAGCTTATCCAAAAGGTTTGCACTACACACATTTAAGGTTGATCTATTGCCAACAAGGGTTCATGTTATCCCTATGGTATTGTATTGAGTTATGATCATGAATGTATCATATTATTTTTTCACTTCCAAAGGAGGGAGCTCACTTTGGTGGAAAACAATGTCAACATTTATTCCTTGAATCATGGTTGCTATGTCATTTGGTTGCACGTTAGAAGGGATAGGAACTTGTTGCAAGGCTATTTGAAGAATAGTGTGATAATTAGGTGAATTCTAAATTAGGTCCCATAGGGATATCTTAGCAGGAGTATTCTTTAGTTGTTCAACAAGATCATACTCTTTCCCACTATGCGAAGGTAAACAAGGAGGACCGGGTAAGATAGGATTAGGCAATGGAAGGAATGTTGAAGTTGTTTATCTTGGTTGCGGATTGTTCCTAGTGTTATATGTATGAGCAACAGTATTGTAACTCGGTTGCTGCAAAACATTGTTCTTAGGTGGTTTGAGGATAAGGATGAGTGTTTTTTGAACTTGTGGTTTTTGAGAGGGTGGATAAATGATAAGTTTAGGCTCAGGAGAGTACTCCAAGGGGTATCTAATGTGCATAACCTCAGAAGACTTATCATTATTTTCATGATATCTTAGTGAAGAGGAGTCTAATGTTACTTCATCATCTTCATCTATGGAATTACTATTGTTAATTTTCTCATTTTATTCCACCGTTATATCTTCCCTAGTAGGAGAGTTTTTAGGAGAACTATAAACCAAGTGTTCTTGAAATTAAAGGATTGGTTCTTCTAAGATGACTTCATCGCACGTAAGGGAGTTATCAATGGTTGAATTGTCTTGTTCATCAATGATGTTTTTGTCTTGTTCAATAATGTTTTTCTCATGACTTTCATTGGTTATATTTTCTATCACCAAGGCATCTACCTCACAACTAGGAGAGATACTAGGAGAAGAACAAATATAATTATCATGATTATCTATAATTTCAATCCTTTGTCCTCTAATGTCTTCCAAAATAGGATAGGTAGGGGAAGGATCATAAAGAGGGTTGTCATAGATCTTAAAGTTTTGATAATCCAACACCAACATATCTTCACTCACACTTTCAACCTTTAGAACATTATCACAAGAGGTGAAGATATTGGGAGATGAATATAGGCTAGTTGAAGTTTCAATGGTTTGTTGTTGTGTGATGTTATCATCATGATTTCATATGGTTGTTGCTTCTTGTTCATCAATGTATTGCCTAATAAAAGAGGTAGAAGGAGAGAAACAATTAGGATTCTCAAAACTCTCATTAATTGGTTCTTCTAACACCAAAATATCTTCTTCACCAATAGGAGAGATATTAGGAGAAGAATGAATATGATCATTAGGAATGTCCAAGGTTGTATTCTATTTAACTAAAACACTCGCATAGGGATGGGATATGAACCTTTTCTTAGCATGCCTAGAAAGGTAAGGGACTAACATTGTTTGACCAAAAATGGAAATAACTTTTAACCATCTCATGCAATACTTTAATAATGTAAACAATCTATATCCAAATATTCAAAACATGTTTATCCAATGTATGAAAAGATTTAAGAATGCAAACAATGTATATCCAAAACTGAAAAGCACTTTTATCAAACTTATGCAAAGTTTTATCAATGTAAACATTGTATATGCAAAAGTGAAAAGTAGTTTTATCCATATTATGTAAAGTTTAAGAAATGTGAGCATTTTCAAATGTAATGATGCTTGTAATTGAAATGATTTCAAAAATGAGAGCCCTAAATTGATGTTTTTGACCTAGATGCATAAAATAGATGTTACTAGGAGGCTTAAGAAGCACAAAAAAGTAGATTTAAATCCTGAAAACTACAACTTCAAATGTCAGGTTCACCAAAATGAACCGTAAATAAAATAGAGGTGAGTGGGTGCTCACTTATTCTCCTTAGGTCATTCAATAAGGTCCTAGTAATCCTAATTGGATTGGCTATCATCCTTAAGCCTGAGTCAATTCTCAACAAGGGAGACATAGGAAGGGGGTTCTTTAAGCTTTTAGGGGTTCACCACCAAGAAAAATCTTGGAAAAGACAAGTAAGCATTCAACTCACAAAATCTAATAGTGCAAGCTAAATGATGAAATTATGCAACAAGAAGTTATGATGTATGTACTTGGAAAATCTGGAAATGTAATGAGGATTTTGGAAATGCAAAGAAGTTGTCAAAATGTGCTATGTAGGACTAAGACACACTTATTGATGACTTAGTCCCGTAGTTGTTTTTTGGGGAAAATGTAGAATCTTCAGATGCTAGAACCGGATCTGAAAGAATCTCTAAAAAATACCTTTAGGAGGACTAAGATGCCCTAGGTGGTGACTTAATCCCAACTAGAATTTTTGGAATCTCTGAATGTGGTCCTGAAGTCCAAAGTCTACACTTCCTTCTTCTCTGATCTCAGGTTTCGAAACTTTTGGATTTGGCCTATAGGTGAGTTTCCATGAAGATGATAACTTTGTGATGTAACTTTACAACTTTGCAACTTTTCACTTCAAATGATCTTCAAGTATTCAACCTAAATCTACAATCAAAAACACACAAGAGAGGAAAAACTTGTTGATTGTTAGTAAATGGGGGTTTTCCTTGGTCAAACCCCTTGTTGGTAATTAAACCTTGAAATGAAATGAAATAAAGGAGGGAAATGATGAATGAACAACATGCAATTCCACAACTCACCAAACCCTTGCTATGAAATTTTCAAACTTGTGTGAAATGGCTAGCTTGGATATAGATCTTGAATCAAAGGAATGCTTGATATATATGGACTTGAATTGCTTGCTTGAATCAAAACCCTACATCACAAATGTTAGCTCAAAAACACACATGATGCAATAATATCCTTGATATGATGCTCAAATCTTGATGATGGATCCAAATGCTTGATGAACTGATCTTGAATTCTCTTGATCTCATAAAATTTCCTTAGGAATGTCGATTCAACTTGCTAGATGAGAAAATGAGAGAAATAACCTTGTATTTATACTTATCCATGCTTAATATCCCAAAATTACATCACACCAAGCTAACACATGAATTCATTAATTAAAATAAGCTAAATCCCACCAAGATTTGAAATTGAATCTCGAAAATAAGCCAAGGGGGACTAAGATGCCCTAGGTGGCATCTTAGTCCCAAGGCTAAAAATTTGGGGCTCAAACTCCAAACAGTGGCCCTTTTAAGATGCTTTTGAAAAGAGGGTCCCAAGACCTTTGGGGGACAAATACGCCCTAGGTGGTGTCTTAGTCTCGACCCAAAAATTAGGGACACACAACTAGAATCATTATATTATCATTTACCCTTTGATGTTTGTCGAGATTAGCCATAAAAAGATATAATTTATTACGCTTGTGGATGCAAAATAGGGCCAATTAAGACATAAATAAGGATAAATAAAGCAAGGTAGGCCAAAAAAGTATGAAATTGCAAGGGTATTCATTTTCCTACACTACAATCTTATATCCTCCACTTGAAAAAATAACCTACACATCCACATCATTCAAATTTATCACCAAAATTAGGTTCAGTGCCAAACCTAATATATGAAAAATGCTATCAATCCAATTCACTCAAACATCAAGGAATAAAATATCGACTCTTCCACAACCAATAATACTCAGATAAGATTCATCACCTAGATATACCTTCCCACAATCAAATTCTTCATACTTCGAGAACCAATTCATATGTAAGGTCATGTGAAAAGATACACCTAAGTCTATCAACCATACATATTTAGATGCATGTGTTGCCAAGGCTACGGCAAAGGAATTTACATCATCTTGAGAGGATTTGTTAGAGTTGGAATCAAATAATTTATTCTTGTTTTTATTCTTTTTCTCCTTCTTTCACTTCTTGCAAAAATAACTAGATTTGTTGTAGTTCCAACATTTTTCTTTGGTCTTTCCAAGAGACTTAGATCTTCTATAGGATTTGAATTTTGAATTCTTGTCCTTCTTGCATGTCTACTTCAATCTACCATGAACAACAAGGGCCTCCTTAGCCATCTTAGAATATTTTCTATATCTCTTCAAAAAGTAATGATGCAACCACTTAATCTATCTTTAATGTGTTAGTTATACTCCAAATGAACATGACAAGGTGATCCCATAAGTCTAGAAAAGAACATAATTGTGTCATGAAATGCTCATCCTCCATCTTCACATCAACAAAAACCAATTCCAAAAAAAGGATGTTAAATGAATTCAAGTGATCAACCAAATCTCCTTCTTTTTCCATCCTTAGAGAATACTTCTTTCTCAAGAATAATTTTTTTACCATGGATTTAGCTTGATAAATCTCTATAAGATTCTTCCAAAGGTTCACTAGAATCTTCTCTTCATGGATATTCAACAACATAGAGTCTTCCAAAAAAGTCTTATCAAACCCTTAGACTTTTTATCCATCAATTTATAGTTTCCTTGAGCCATACTGGTAGGTTTTACATTAGATATTTCAACCCATAGATATTTTTCTACAAGCATATCTCTTATTTTAAGCTTCCACAACTCAAAACTGCTACCATTAAAATTTTCCATCTTGATCCTTCCAAATGTTCTTGCCATATTTTTTCTACAATAAGGTCATGAAAAATACTTTTGCAAACAAATATCATTACCAAAAACCCTTTACCCAATAATAGGATCAATACTGGCCAAGATTTTATACCAATTGAAAGGAAGTCGGGTAAGAAAAAGAAATTTCCTACACCAATATAAGTGGGGGAGATAGTGATTTTTTTTCTTACAAACCTTTAATAGTTACATTTATTAGATGCATATTTCGTTACTTAAACAAAATATGTAAAATAGAACAAACTACAATAACAGATTTATGTGGGGCAAACCCTTTTGGGAAAAAAAATCCCACACTCCAAAATCATAACATAATTTATATTATCAATAAACAATGAAGGCTACAATATAATCCCAGAAGTAAGCTCATCCAATATTCTTCAATTGCAATAATATTTCTAGAGTGATTCTGACATAATGATGGTACTCGAGAAATCTTCAAACTCGTATTACTTGTAAAATAGAAAAGTACCAAATAAATACAACTCCACAAGAGAATATGGACACCTAGGATTACCACATGGAAAATAATACAATTCTTGCATGCTTATATTGGGTCTCCTTGACATGCACAAACAAAACTTACATGCATGCAACAAACTTACATGAAGTGCATTGTCATAACTAGGAACCACCTGATTTGTGTTTTCTATTTCCAATGTCTATCTCCTCATGCATATGACCCCCTCAACTTGTAATTAAATTCCATGCATGCAAACACCTTTCATTCATAGATGCATCAATCATATGGGGCCCACCTACCATAGTTTGTCATACTTGAATCTTACATTATCATAACCTGTCATAGAAACTTGTCATAATATATTATAGAGTGAACTCTTACAACATATGACACATGCCATAAATTAGCCTCTATTGGGGTCCACAAGTGGCTACCTACTTTCAAATATGTAGCTTACATGTCATACACATCACCTCCATGAAGGATGCCACCTCAATCAATAGGTCCCATAATATGACTCAACATTAGTAGGAAATAAACAATAGCATAAAATAAATAAATAATCACCAAATTAAATGCTAGGACTTGCAAAGGTTGAGACACCCTAATCCCAAAATAAATTTCAAGCCTTGTAATTAGAATTTGAATTGACATCTTTATATCTTGATGCTTATCCCTCAATTGAAGATTTTCTTATAAGGTTGAAGTCTATGTTATCTCAATTAAATGGTTGAGGAAAATATAAATCTAATAAGGAATGTATATATTGATTTTGTAAAATTTGAAAGACCCCTTTCAAGTTTTTTATTCTACTTACTATTCTACAATTGATGCACTGAATATTGATTCCAAGATGTCATATTTTAAGTAATTTTAAATATTTGTCTAATTAGGAAACAATAAAAAATATTTCAATGGATACACTTCCTAGTTCTAATAGTCAAGATTTAATGGTTCAATCATATAAGGGTAAAATAAATAAGAATAAAAAATCTAAGATAAATTCAATTTTAGGTCATGAGAATCACTCCAAACTAAAGAAAAAATTCAATAAAAACTCCACTTCCTCTTCTATGTCAAGTGAGTCTCCCTCCATAGAAAAATAAAACCAAAGGGTCCATGTACCTTTTATGAAAAAATGGGGCAAGATGAATCTCATTGTTTTATGTATTTATAGGCATTGGAGGAAGCCATGCAAAGGCAATAAAATTCTATCTCCAAACCTTCTTTTGATAAGGGTCAAGCCCTCTCAGCAAGGGGTTTGAATTCATCAGTATGTAGTTGGATACTTGATTTTTGGGCTTCTCATCATATGACCAATTCATGTGATCTCCTTAAGTCTCTTTCTAATATTAGCTCTTAGATTGTAGTGTGTAACTCTACATAGATTCCAATTTTAGGGTTAGGGACTATTCAACTGGTCTAGATGGTTGCATTGAGGATGTTCTTTTTATTCCTAACATTTCTACCAATATTCTCTCTATTTACTATATTTGTCATTTTTGTGATGGAAAATACATTGAGTTTTCTCCCGATGATGTGTTTATTCAAGAGCTACATAATCTAAAGAAGATTGTTGCTTGACGGAGAGTGATAATGAGCATCTTTTATATAGTTGTGATGGCTTTGAGTCTTCCTCATGATAATCACATATAGGCCATGTTGATTCTTTGAGTAGAATTTGGAATGAATGTTTGGTGACTTGAAGTTCTACAACTATCTTTAGCAGTTGGGAATGCATGATATGTTAGAGTAAATGTTTTAACTTAATTATGTTAATTAAGTTACCTTTATTCCCTTCTTAAGATTTTACTTTAGTTTGCATTAAGTGACATTTAATAATTATATTAATTATTAAATGTTTTCCTATTAGGGTTTCTTTTAGGGTTGCATGATCTGCTTCTTAATGATTGATCCATTGTATATTCATCGATTCTTTTTTGTTCTGATAAGATAATTTCTCCATTTTTCAGAGCTTCAAACCCTTGTTTGTTTTTTCCATCCATTCTCTTCCTTGTGACAGGTATTCATTTGCATGCAGGTGTTTTTGGATTCTAAAGTTGGTTTTGACAACTTCTACATGGTATCAGAGCTTTCCTGCTACATGCCTGTTCTTGTTTGAAGAATTTGGAGCTACAAGGGTTGGATTAGGCATTCACAGTTTTGGGGTTTTCTTTTTTTATCTAGGGAATCACCTGCAATTTCAAGCATTTTGGGTCCAAACGGACCTCACCGTTGGATCCGCAGTGGTCCAAAACCCTAAAATCGACTGTTCATTCGTCCATTTTGGACAAAGTTGATTTGAGAGGCAAAATTCTTTACCCGTACAGCGGTCCGTCTGCACCTTGGTAAAAAAAAAAAATTCTGAACTTATTTTATCAAAAAATTTTGAGAAAAATTGTAAAAGTTTTTTGATTTTTTTTTTAAAAATCAAAATAGGAAAAAAGCCTTTTAAAGGCTTGTTGAGGCCTGGTACTAGGGTACCTGCGTACGTAGGCCTACAGGCCCCTCAGTACGCCAGTCAGCGTACTGCCAGCCGCCGATGGCTTTATCGCCGACTGGTGGTCTGACAATATCACCGATGGCAGTACACAGGTCGCTGGCCCAGGCCCTTTTTTTTATGATTTTTTTTCTTTTCAAAAAAGTCACAGTTTTTTCATTGTTTTTTTTTTTTTAAAATTTTTTTTATTGTAATAAGCCCACCTGTGCATGTGTGGCAATAGCCATTTAGCCGTCAAATTTAGGCTAGGATTTTTGTTGCGATAGTCATATGACCGTCAAATTTAATCCAACACTTGTTTTTTTTTCTCTTTGGAGTTGTTTTCGTCCAAAGGCTATAACTTGGGCATACGATATCAGTTTTTGGAAAACGAGATATTGTTGGAAAGCTAGTTGTGTCAACTTTCTAGTGGTGTGAGTCTCATCACTTCATTTTTCTGTTGGTGCATTCTATAGCCAGTTGAAGTCAAAGGAGCTATTTTCAGTCCCGGGCTCATAACTTTTGACCTGTTTCTCCGTTTTTTGTGATCTCAGCGACGTTGGAACCATATTTCAGAGCTCTTCAGTTCCATCCATGCAATTTTTCCAGATTTCACTCTAGGTATATTTTATTTATTTTTTTGTGTTTTCACACTCTGGTGAATTACTTGGACATATTCGCTCTTGGAAACTTCTCGTTTGCGCAGGTTGCTTCGTTTTTTGGCTGGTCTTCATGTATATCCAGTTTTTTATCCTTTGTGGCAATTTTGAGCATCATTTGTAAGCAATCTTCTATGTAAACGCACTGAGATAAAGTGCCACACTATTGTACATGTATTTTGGGGATTTTGCACATAAGGTTGTGCCATATTTTGTACTCGCACTGTTTTATAAAGTGCCATGGGGGGGTTGTGTAGTGCCTTTGTTTTTACCATCACACCTTTGTCTGGTGAGTGTCCCTGCACGACGACAATGGATCCATATGATTCCAGACTCATGCATGTGTGTTTTGTTTTGCACACCACTTTTTTAGTTGCAAGTGCTTTCTTGTGCACTTTTAGATGTTGTTTCTTCTCCTTCATGCACTACAGGGTGTTACACAACATTTCAGTGGATTTGTCAGGCTCTCCCAGTTCAGCATTATGGGGGGGGTATTATACTATTCGTGTTAATGCTTCCTTGGTTTCACCTTGGAAGGAATCTTTCATTCTCAGTTGATCAGTGTTTTTCAGACTATTGGTACTTGTGCCATCTGTATCTTCGTTCCAAGTGTTTGCCTTTGTTTTCCATCTGATTCGAGTAGTGTCGTTTGGGGCACTCATGCAGATTGTTGTCTTCTTGATCTTGATCATCTTATCTTCAGAGGAGGTTCTTCAACACCATAGCAGTCATCTTTTGACAATTGTTTGCAGCTTCTTCTACTTCAGTGATGTTCTTCATGGCTTTCAACATCTCTTTTTGGAGTAGAGTTTTTCCCATGAGGTTTTCTCTATTTCTCCACTTTACAGAGATTTGGTTGTATTTGGGTACCTGATCAGGCCTAGTTGTCGGGACCCATTTTTACTTTCATGCATTGTAGTTACCTTTGCTTTCTTGTACATGTTTGTAGCTGCACTCTTGCTCATCTTAAGGGGGGGTTAGAGTAAAGGTTTTAACTTAATTATGTTAATTAAGTTACCTTTATTCCCTTCTTAAGATTTCACTTTAGTTTGCATTAAGTGACATTTAATAATTATATTAATTATTAAATGTTTTCCTATTAGGGTTTCTTTTAGGGTTGCATGATCTCCTTCTTAAGGATTGATCCATTGTATATTCATTGATTTTTTTTTGTTCTGATAAGATAATTTCTCCATTTTTCAGAGCTTCAAACCCTTGTTTGTTTTTTCCATCCATTCTCTTCCTTGTGACGGGTATTCATTTGCATGTAGGTGTTCTTGGATTCTGAAGTTGGTTTTGACAACTTCTACATGGTATCAGAGCTTTCCTGCTACATGCCTGTTCTTGTTTGAAGAATTTGGAGCTACAAGGGTTGGATCAGGCATTCACAGTTTTGGGGTTTTCTTTTTTTATCCAGGGAATCACCTGCAATTTCAAGCATTTTGAGTCCAAACGGACCTCACCGTTGGATCTGCAGCAATCCAAAACCCTAAAATCAACTGTTCATTCGTCCATTTTGGACAAAATTGATTTGAGAGGCAAAATTCTTTACCCGTACGGCCGTCCGTCTGCACCCTGGTAAAAAAAAAAATTCTGAACTTATTTTATCAGAAATTTTTGAGAAAAATTGTAAAAGTTTTTTGATTTTTTTTTTTAAAAATCAAAACAGAAAAAAAGCCTTTTAAAGGCTTGTTGAGGCTTGGTACTGGGGTACCCGCGGGTACCTACATACGTAGGCCTGCGGGCCCCTCAGTACGTCGGTCGTCGTATTGCTAGCCGCTGATGGCTTTACCGCCGACCAGCGGTCTGACAATATCGCCAATGGCAGTACACAAGTCGCTGGCCTAGGCCCTCTTTTTTATGATTTTTTTTCTTTTCAAAAAAATCATAGTTTTTTCATTTTTTATTTTTTTTTTAAATATTTTTTTATTATAATAAGCCCACCTGTGCATGTGCAGAAATGAACATTTAGCCATCAAATTTAGGCTAGGATTTTTGCTGCGACAGCTGTATGACCGTCAAATTTAATCCAACACTTGTTTTTTTTCCCTTTGGAATTGTTTTCGTCCAGAGGCTATAACTTGGGCATACGATATCAGTTTTTGGAAAACAAGATATCGTCGGAAAGCTAGATCTCTCAACTTTCTAGTGGTGTGGGACTCATCACTTAATTTTTCTATTGGTGCATTTTACAGCCAGTTGAAGTTAAAGGAGTTATTTTCAGTCCCGAGCTCGTAACTTTTGACCTGTTTCTCCGTTTTTCGTGATCTCAGCAGCGTTGGAAACATATTTCAGAGCTCTTCAGTTCCATCCATGCAATTTTTCCAGATTTCACTCCAGGTATATTTTATTTAGTTTTTTGTGTTTTCACACTCTGGTGAATTACTTGGACATATTTGCTCTTGGGAACTTCTCGTTTGCGCAGGTTGCTTCATTTTTTGGCTGGTCTTCATGTATATCCAATTTTTTGTCCTTTGTGGCAATTTTGAGCATCATTTGTAAGCAATCTTCTATGTAAATGCACTGAGATAAAGTGCCACACTATTGTACATGTATTTTGGGGATTTCGCACATAAGGTTGTGCCATATTTTGTACTCGCACTGTTTTATAAAGTGCCATGGGGGGTTGTGTAGTGCCTTTGTTTTTGCCATCACACCTTTGTCTGGTGAGTGTCCCTCCACAACGATAGTGGATCCATATGATTCCAGACTCATGCATGTGTGTTTTGTTTTGCACACCACTTTTTTAGTTGCAAGTGCTTTCTTGTGCACTTTCAGATGTTGTTTCTTCTCCTTCATGCACTACAGGGTGTTACACAACATTTCAATGGATTTGTCAGGCTCTCCCAGTTCAGCATTATGGTGGGGGTATTATACTGTTCATGTTAATGTTTCCTTGGTTTCACCTTGGAAGGAATCTTTCATTCTCACTTGATCAGTGTTTTTCAGACTATTGGTACTTGTGCCATCTGTATCTTCGTTCCAGGTGTTTGCCTTTGTTTGCCATCTGATTCAAGTAGTGTCATTTGGGGCACTCATGCAGATTGTTGTCTTCTTGATCTTGATCATCTTATCTTCAGAGGAGGTTCTTCAACACCATAGCAGTCATCTTTTGACAGTTGTTTGCAGCTTCTTCTACTTTAGTGATGTTCTTCATGGTTTTCGAGTAGAGTTTTTCCCATGAGGTTTTCTCTATTTCTCCACTTTACAGAGATTTGGTTGTATTTGGGTACCTGATCAGGCCTAGTTGTCGGACCCATTTTTACTTTCATGCATTGTAGTTACCTTTGCTTTCTTGTACCTAGTTGTCGGACCCATTTTTACTTTCATGCATTGTAGTTACCTTTGCTTTCTTGTACATGCTTGTAGTTGCACTCTTGCTCATCTTAAGGGGGGGTGAGAGTAAAGGTTTTAACTTAATTATGTTAATTAAGTTACCTTTATTCCCTTCTTAAGATTTCACTTTAGTTTGCATTAAGTGACATTAATAATTATATTAATTATTAAATGTTTTCCTATTAGGGTTTCTTTTAGGGTTGCATGATCTCCTTCTTAAGGATTGATCCATTGTATATTCATCGATTTTTTTTTGTTCTGATAAGATAATTTCTCCATTTTTCAGAGCTTCAAACCTTTGTTTGTTTTTTCCATCCATTCTCTTCCTTGTGACAGGTATTCATTTGCATGCAAGTGTTCTTGGATTCTAAAGTTGGTTTTGACAACTTCTACATGGTATCAGAGCTTTCCTGCTACATGCCTGTTCTTGTTTGAAGAATTTGGAGCTACAAGGGTTGGATCAGGCATTCACAGTTTTAGGGTTTTCTTTTTTTATCCAGGGAATCACCTGCAATTTCAAGAATTTTGAGTCCAAACGGACCTCACCGTTGGATCCGCAGCGGTCCAAAACCCTAAAATCGACTGTTCATTCGTCCATTTTGGACAAAGTTGATTTGAGAGGCAAAATTCTTTACTCGTACGGCCGTCCGTCTGCACCCTGGTAAAAAAAAATAAATTTGAACTTATTTTATCATAAATTTTTGAGAAAAATTGTAAAAGTTTTTTGATTTTTTTTTTTAAAAATCAAAACAAAAAAAAAGCCTTTTAAAGGCTTGTTGAGGCCTGGTACTGGGGAACCCGCAGGTACCTACGTACGTAGGCCTGCGGGCCCCTCAGTACACCGGTTGGCGTAGTGCCAGCCGCCGACGGCTTTACCGCCGATCGGCGGTCTGACAATATCACCGACCGCAGTACATAGGTCACTGGCCCAAGCCCTTTCTTTTTATGATTTTTTTTCTTTTCAAAAAAATCACAGTTTTTTCATTGTTTTTTTTTTTTAAACATTTTTTTATTGTAATAAGCCCACCTGTGCATGTGTGGCAACGACCATTTAGCCGTCAAATTTAGGCTAGGATTTTTGCTGTGACGACTGTATGACCGTCAAATTTAATCCAACACTTTTTTTTTTCCCTTTGGAGTTGTTTTCATCCAGAGGCTATAACTTGGGCATACGATATCAGTTTTTGGAAAACAAGATATCGTCGGAAAGCTAGTTCTGTCAAATTTCTAGTGGTGTGGGTCTCATCACTTCATTTTTCTGTTGGTGCATTCTACAGCCAGTTGAAGTCAAAGGAGCTGTTTTCAGTCCCGGACTCATAACTTTTGACCTGTTTCTCCGTTTTTCGTGATCTCAGCGGCGTTGGAACCATATTTCAGAGCTCTTCAGTTCCATCCATGCAATTTTTCCAGATTTCACTCCAGGTATATTTTATTTAGTTTTTTTTTTTTTCACACTCTGGTGAATTACTTGGACATATTCGCTCTTGGGAACTTCTCGTTTGTGCGGGTTGCTTTGTTTTTTGGCTAGTCTTCATGTATATCCAATTTTTTTATCCTTTGTGGGAATTTTGAGCATCATTTGTAAGCAGTCTTCTATGTAAATGCACTGAGATAAAGTGCCACACTATTGTACATGTATTTTGGGGATTTTGCACATAAGGTTGTGCCATATTTTGTACTCGCACTGTTTTATAAAGTGCCATGGGGGGGTTGTGTAGTGCCTTTATTTTTTCCATCACACCTTTGTCCGGTGAGTGTCCCTCCACAACAACAGTGGATTCATATGATTCCAGACTCATGCATGTGTGTTTTGTTTTGCACACCACTTTTTTAGTTGCAAGTGCTTTCTTGTGCACTTTCAGATGTTGTTTCTTCTCCTTCATGCACTACAGGGTGTTACACAACATTTCAGTGGATTTGTCAGGCTCTCCCAGTTCAGCATTATGGGGGGGGTATTATACTATTCGTGTTAATGCTTCCTTGGTTTCACCTTGGAAGGAATCTTTCATTCTCAGTTGATCAGTGTTTTTCAGACTATTGGTACTTGTGCCATCTGTATCTTCGTTCCAAGTGTTTGCCTTTGTTTTCCATCTGATTCGAGTAGTGTCGTTTGGGGCACTCATGCAGATTGTTGTCTTCTTGATCTTGATCATCTTATCTTCAGAGGAGGTTCTTCAACACCATAGCAGTCATCTTTTGACAATTGTTTGCAGCTTCTTCTACTTCAGTGATGTTCTTCATGGCTTTCAACATCTCTTTTTGGAGTAGAGTTTTTCCCATGAGGTTTTCTCTATTTCTCCACTTTACAGAGATTTGGTTGTATTTGGGTACCTGATCAGGCCTAGTTGTCGGGACCCATTTTTACTTTCATGCATTGTAGTTACCTTTGCTTTCTTGTACATGTTTGTAGCTGCACTCTTGCTCATCTTAAGGGGGGGTTAGAGGAAAGGTTTTAACTTAATTATGTTAATTAAGTTACCTTTATTCCCTTCTTAAGATTTCACTTTACTTTGCATTAAGTGACATTTAATAATTATATTAATTATTAAATGTTTTTCTATTAGGGTTTCTTTTAGGATTGCATGATCTCCTTCTTAAGGATTGATCCATTGTATATTCATCGATTCTTTTTTGTTCTGATAAGATAATTTCTCCATTTTTCAGAGCTTCAAACCCTTGTTTGTTTTTTCCATCCATTCTCTTCCTTGTGACAGGTATTCATTTGCATCCAGGTGTTCTTGGATTCTGAAGTTGGTTTTGACAACTTATACATGATATCCTAGTTGGTCTTCCAAAGGTTTCTTGTATTAAGGAGATATGTTGAGGTTATGTTATTGACAAACATCACATGGAACTATTTTTTAAGGGTAAGGTCACTCGTGCTAATGCATTCCTTGAGTTGATCTATAATGATCTAATGTCCTTTTAAACTACATATTTTTTAGAAGCCAAACATGCGCTCACTTTTAGTGGTGATTCTAGATGGAAAACATGGGCATACAATTTTCTGAAGGGAAAAACTGAGGTCTCCACCACTTTCAAGACCTTCAAAGCATTAGTTGAGAAACAATCTATTGTTTCTATAGAAGGATCCATATGATTAATATAGGGAATATGTGAATGAAGAATTTGCAAATTTTTGCATGGATCATAGTATTCAACATCACTTAGGGTCCTTGACACCCCTCAATATAATGATGTGGTCAAAATAAAGAATATGAAATTGTCAAAGATGGAAAATTTTATGAATCAATCAAAAAATATGACACCTACCTTATGGGTTGAGGTAGTCAATTATGCCAACTATATTTAGAGTCACATTCCCTATAAGGTGGTGTGGGATATGACTCTAGAGGAGGCTTTTACCCATGCCAATCTCGATGTATCTTATCTTAGAGCTTTTGGTAGTGAGGATTATGCCTTCATTCTATAAGGATAATGAAAAATACATGAAGATGAATAGACAACCATCAATTTTTGTTGGTTACTATGAATTTAGAAAGGAAATCTTGATGAAGATCTTTTTCTTTTTTTCCAACATATCCCAATCATCCCATGGCATTGCAACTAGTGTGAATCTAGATATTATAACCCATAGATCTCTATCTTCAGAAAAATCCTCCATGTTGATATTTCAAAGCTCAAAGTTTGTATCATTAAATATCTCAAATTTCTAGTGTTGGTGTGCTTTCCATTCTCCTACAACAAGATCTCCTTATATCCAAGCTCTCACTCAAATGAATATTATATAAAAAACCCTTGTCCCTAACACCTAGGATTTGAGTTGAGTAGACTTTGTACTAAATGAAAGGAAGCATAGGTGTGAAAATACTTCCTACAGTAAATTTACGAGGACAAAATGGGTAAAATATATTTATTCTTATAGCTACAAGTAAAACATGCAACTATAATAAAATGATGTATGTGGGTAAAATATTGATGGGAGAAAAACCCCTACCCCAAAGTGCAAATCAGTTGTATTATTAGCAACAAGATTATTTATAATACAATAATTAGGGACACACCTATGCAAGAGTGAGGAGTCCAACAAAATATACACTTAAATTGCAATATGCCCATGTTCAAGACCATCCTTCTTAGGAGGAACATCATACTAGATTGTGTTGAGGGAACTTCATCACCTAATGGTGAAGGCCTAGGTCTAACTCTTCTACGTAAGAATCCTCATAAATTTCTAGAATTTTTGTGTTTTAAGCACATAAAATTAATCAAAGAGGTCCATAGCATATCCCTTCCTCCTCCCTTCTATATTCAATGTGCCCCAAAACTTCGGTAGAAAATCCAAAGAATCTTCGTAGACCAACATGCATTTACAAAAGTGGGTCACCTTAGAAGCAAGACTCACAAAGAGAGAAGGATTTTTCATCAATTCTAACCTAGTCTATTAAAATAAATACCTATGTGAAAATCCAAATAAGCCCCTCTCAAAATGTATTGAATTTCATGAATGAAGAAATCATAATAGACCTCCTCTAGCCTATAGCTTTAAAATTTTCACTTGAAGTTCTTGTCATCATGCATGCATATGCTTGCCTTTATTCTAGATAGATTTCATTCTCCTACTTTGCACCCAAGGTGCCAACAATTTGGACACACATAGTCGGAAAGTACAATGCCTAACATGGGCCATAAATAGTTGCCCACTTACTAATCCAATGATTTGCATTCACCAAATTCCTTGGGTACATCTTAGATGGTTATTAACAAGTGCTTTCCAACAAATTTAGATTTGTCATCATGAAGAATGGAAGGCTCCTTGAGCACCTCAACTATTTAATAGGCAACTTAATCTTGTCATTAACCATATCAACCTTCCTACATGAAATATATATATCTTCTTTTGTACATTATAATTATTTTGCAATCCAAATCACTACATGTTGAGTAATCTTAATGACTTTCTTTGTTGTATAAATATGAGTTACCTCCTTCCTATAAATATCTTTAGGTTGATTAAGTAAAATATTCTCTCTACTTTGTGTTGCTTAGCTATTAATCTTTACGAGTGTCCTCAAACTTGAAATCATGTGTGTTGTGCCTACTTATAGTATTTAGATATAAATACCTGGACTAATGTGGATTTGAATGGTAGTTAGGCCTCGTCAATGTTTATCTTAATATATATGTTTATTTGTCGAACTTGGATCGTGGAAGTAGATTGAACAAGACCTAGTCACTCATCCCACACAAGATAGAAGGTTGAATTACTGAAAAGGGAACCAAATTAATTTGTTATTTTGACACATTACCTTTTTATTTATTTATTTATTTGAACTCTATCCTCCTCCAAACCCTTTCCCCCTCGTGGACTAAAGTAGGTTAACTTAGCACTAGAATATAGGTTGTTGACCCTATTAGAAGTATCATATAATATTTTTAGATAGCTAGTCAAAAGCTTCACTAAGAAAGAAACTAACCTCCTCAAAAAACTCTCACCATGTTTTAGGAAAGATAATTAGGTGCATAGATTTTCATGCTAATGAAGTTTTAAGAGCCAATGTAGTCAAGTGACAATCACAATAAAGAATGATTGGTGGATCCAAAGATGGACTTAGTGACTACTATGATAAGAGACACCTCACCTTCCTTAAAAGATGCTCCTTTTGATTCACACATTCCTATGCTTCATGTGCCTTGACCCCACAAAATATTTTTAAACATCATCCACTTTAATATTCAAATGTGAATTTTGATCAATTAAAATAAGATAAATATTTAATATTTTTTATGTGAATAAGATGTAAAATTGTTATTGATTGTTTGACCATTAAACTAGATAATATTTAAATAAAAAAATCTACAAACACAAATTGTGTGCAACCTTCCTTGTCCCTATAAAAGTGAACATGATGTTAAAGCTTGATTTTCTCATCACACCTACCTTGGCCCTAATCCTTGGTAACATTATTGACATCACCTTGTTTGTAAGGAATGAGCCCCACTTTTTAATGTTTCAACAAGCTTATCGACTTTCTTAAAGGAGCTAGGATTGCGGGTATTCCCAAATATGTTAGGCTAATCACTTAATAAATGTGGCATGTGCATTGGAATAATGCTTAATTAAATTTGAAGTGATATAATATAGCCCAATTTATTGTCTTGTCATTATCTTTTTCCATGTCGATTGTATGTACGGTGATGGAAATATTTTTATTATCTTTTTCAAATTTATGATTTCACATCAATGTGTGATGGTTGTGTAAAGTTGCCACGAAGATTTATTTCCACGTGGAGATATGAAAGAGACAGAATCAGATATGTTTTAATTGTGAAAACCACTCGAGGCACAAAAGTTTAGAGACTTGATGGTCTTAGAGGTCAATGATAGCATTTCGCTTCACTAGGTTGTTCACATGTTAGAACAAGTATTATGAGGATAATTAAAGATGATAGCTAAGTGTAGTAGAAAAAAATGATTTAGGTTAAGGGGATCAAGAAGTCCAAACTACATAAGGCTAGTATAAAGGTATATGTATTCTCTAGTAAAAGGTATTCACACATTGATGATGGAGGATGGGAAGATAAATAATGAGGTCGGGTAAATCATTATGAGTATTATATAGGATATTTTTAGATTGATTTTATGATTTTACTTTCAATACGCTTATAATAGTAAGTTTGTATAAGAATGGATTAAAGTTGATAGATACATGAGAAGTTAAGAAAAGTGATAAACGAATTAGATTGTTGGGTTAATAAAAAATGTCAATTTTATCATTATATTCTTCTTCAAGATGATCATTATGAAAGTAATGTGATTATTAATTTTAAGAGATCTTTATTAGTAAGCATAAGGATTTTGCTTGTGTGTTCTTTCTATTCACAATTATTGATGACAACCGAGTCTAAAATCAAGAAGAATTCATTTTGACTATGTAGTGTCATAAAATCGCACCCCATGGCAATTTCACCTACATTTTTGCATCCACTTTAGTGTCCTCTCCCTTAGTATTTGTGTAGGATCATTTCAGCGCTTGCTTCAGCGTTTTTCCCTCTTGGGATGCTCAAGACCCTTTTTCACCAGCTATCTTCTTGTGTTAGCTTTCCATTAAACCTTGTGTTTTCCTCGCTCCCATTGTTTTTTAGCATGATTTTTCTGGACACTAGCACATCGCACAAACATCCACACATCGTGCTAGCATCCCACGACATTTCAACATTCAAACAACCATTTATGAGCATATTGTCACTTGTCACCTACATTGGTTAGTGGAAATAGCTCAGGACACCTTGTAACAGCTCGAGAACCTTCTTTTCCCTTGGTATTCTCTCATGAAAATGCATCTTTTCATTTCATTTGGTCTTCTTGATCCTTCTTGGTCTCTCTCTCTCTCTCTCTCCGTAAAAGAGCTCTCTTTCTTTCTTCTCTTTCTGTTGCTCTCTTGCTTGCACAACTCTCTTACTTGCTACAACGGTCTCAAGCTCTCACAACGTTCTCTACCACTTTCTTGGCTCTCATAGCTTTCTCTTTCTTTCTCTCCCTCTCTTTGGCTTTCTCAAGCCTTGTAGGTGATATCTATCTCTTGTCTTACATCTCTAAGCATCTTGGGATTTCTCGCATCCCGTGTCTATGCATTTTATCTTCTTGTCTATTTATCTATATATCTATCTATCTATCTATCTAGCTTTTTTTGGAGGTGCAAACATCAAAACGAGGTTTTGACTAAGGCAAGCCCCTAAACAACCCCAAAATTTTCTCTCGGTCTTATGTGTGCAGGTATTGAAGACATTGATTTGTTGGAGGCTTCATTGCTTGGTCTAAATTGTAAGTACTTTATTTCTCTCCTTTCATTTTATCATTTACGTGTTCTATTTAATTTATATCTCATTTAGTTTACATTATTTTACCTATGTTATTTAAGTTCATTCTTAAGAGTTCTTAGCAATCAAAACATTAGTAGTCGCTTAAGTTGTTTTCTATGATATTCTTGATTTTTGGTCTATACGAGATGCCAACATGCTATTGAGCAAGGAAAAATTTAGTGGCAAATCTTTACCAATTGGCGAAAAATTGAAATCGGGACCTCTAGAAACAGTGAATAGTACAAGCTAAAAAGGAGACTGAATCACCAAGTTTTTACAAAAAAAATAATTTTGTCTCGATTAATTCACCTATGGATTATTTTTTTAAATAATAAATCGAATTGATTCGCCATGTAAACGATGCAGCATTGGAACTAATTCTTCAATAGTTTATATTGTAATTAAAAATATTAATTATATTGGCCATTCATATTATATTCCTACCATTAATTTTGGGGCAATATCGCCACTAATAATAAATTACTATTTAATTTTAGGGATATTTTAGCCTTGAATAAGTCTTTTATTTATTTTCATCGATTAGATTTTTAATTGGATGGTTGTAGGTTGATTCCACGACCTATATGCACGTGCCTTTTAAAAGGCTTGTTGAGGCCCTGACGCGCTCTTGTCGTGATACAGGTTGTTGTCACGAACCCCGCAAGGGGGCGTTGCCCCCTCAACCCCCACAAAGGGGGCTTTGCCCCCTTGACCCCCACAAGGGGCGTTGCCTCTTGATCTTGTCGGTGGCTACTACCCCCAAGCCCCTACTTCAATATTACAAAAAACAAAAAAAATATGGGGGAACTATGCCGACCAACTATGCAAATTTTTAAAGGAGAGATTCACCATTGTAATTAATCTTTTTAGTGATTATTCGCTAGGATTCGCCACTGTGATTAGTATTTTTACCAATTATTCTTTAAGATTCACCACAATTTTACAATTTTTTTAATAATGTGCATAGATTTGCCAGGAAAATTAATGTTTTTTTCAAAAAAAAGGAAATATTCACCAGGAAAATTATAGCACTTAGCTAAGATTCACCAAGATTTTAGACCTTCGCAGAGGGGGGTTTCTTAAATTTTTTCCTGCCATTAAGACGCCAACACATCTCATTGTCATCCTTGCGTTGCACTGTCGTCCTTGATCAAGAGCACACCAATCTATCTAGAAAACCTCTGTGATCTACTCTTTCTGATTTTGAAACTCTCATCATTTTATCCCATCATTTGAGCTTTATTCCTTGAGGTAGTTGAGGACCATTTTCTCCCTGTACACTCTTCTTGTGTTGAGACTCAAGAGTAGCAAATTTCCTCCTTTACATTTTGGTGAACCCAATGTGAACACTCCTTCCACAAAAAAAAAGAAGAAATCCAAGATTGTCCTTCTAAGAAAAAAAGTTCCAGGGCATTGCCTCGAATCCCATTCCATGTCGTCAATAGGGATATATGCTAGCCTTCAGTCAGTTTGTCTTTATCTCTATTTCAAAATTAAATTCTTATCTTTCTTCCTTCTATCCCTTTCCCATTTTGTTCAGAAACTTCAAAAAGTTCTCTTACAAGCGTGTGAAAGTGAGTTATTTTCTCCTTTCTTATTATTCTTTGTTGATCCTTCTCCTGAAACTCCTTCCATTTGTAAGGATATTTTGGCACAAGAGGATGAAATAATTGATATTTTCCTTAACAAAAATTACCCCCTCTTTATTTCAATTCACTCTCTTCTAGAGACGATGCATTAGTGAATGAGGAATCTCATCCCACATCTGATCCCCCACAAATCAATGTGGAGCATATTTCTTCAAAAAGTTCCTCTAAATGTCATAATGAATTCATAAATGTAATCATAGTCTATGTCACCCCTCAAAGGCCTAAGAGACTAATCATTTATTGTTAGAGTAAAAGGTATTTGCTAATTAATTATTTATTTAATTATTAGGTCCATTTTCCTCTAATTACTTAAGCTTACTTAGGTCATGTTTTCTTTATGTCTCATGTCATAGGATGAGGACATGTGTTGTGATCTTGTTTTATCCTCACCTAGGGTTTCTACCTATTAGTATCCTTTTATAAGGATTCTCTATTGTATTATCATCAAAAGATGCACATTAATACTTCATGCTTTTTTGGATCAATAGCTTTTGACCTCCATAACTTTTTTATTCTCTCTTTTTGTGATAGGTGTTTGATTGCAGGTGATCTTTAGGAGATGTGGAATTGATTTTTCCCAACTTCAACATGGTATCAGAGCTCCAAACCTATAATCTCCTCTCCTCTTTCTAAGAGATTTCCTACCTTAGGTTATCATTCAATGCATCCTGGAGAAAACAATGTTTTCCATTGGATTCAGAGCTTCTGAAAAAGTCAGTTTTGTATTTTGTTTGGCTCAATTTGGACTTCAAATGCTAGATCTACAAGGGTTTGAAGCAGTTGATTTTATTTTTAGATCTGGAGGGTAGCTACAATTTTGGGGCATTTTGAGCCGAAAAGAACCTAACAGTTGCATTTAGGAGGCCGATTCCATGAAATTTGATATATAGTTCAACCTATTTTGGAGTGGGGAGCTTTTTAGGCAAATTTTTTTACCAAGGAGACCACACGGCCTCCCCGTACGCGGATCAACTTTTTTTTCAAACAAAAATCCTACATATTTTTTGAAAAAAGGGTTTTTAAAAGAACTCGTCGAAGGTTTTTTTGTGCATTTAAATTTTTACATTAATTTTTTTTAAGGTTGTACTCGAGGGTACCTACCCACTTGCCATGGCAAGGTGGCAAGCCCTTGGGCCCCGCCCTACATGGCCAGGGAACCCATGGGGGTTACTGCCCCTAACAATGGCAATGGTGGCCCCCCTTGGGCACCCTTCCCATGGGGTTGGCATGGGGTGGGCTCCGCCCTGCCACCCTTTTTTAGTTTTTTAATATAATTTTTAAAAACACAATTTTTAAATATATATAAAAAAACACTTTTTAAAATATAATTTTAAAAAAACACAATTTTTTATATATTTTTTTATTAAAAAATATTATAGTTTTTCTTAATGTTTTTTAACTTTAAAATAAAAACATGTTTTTTTGTTGTTTTTCCTTTAAAAATAAAAACATGCAATTCTTTTTTTTTTTTGCAATATTTTTTTTGCTAAATAAATCCACATGCAGTATACCTAGAGGAGACATTTTTTTCTCAGACTACTAAAATTGGTGGACCTCCACATTTGGGGGTATTTTTGCTAAATTTAGCAGAGATCTTTTTTTTGCCCTACTTAGCCCCTCTTCATTGGGCTTTTCAGTTTTGCACCTAATATTCTAGAGGCCATATCTTGGCCATACGGTGGTCTTTTCCAGTATTATTTTTTTTCAAATGGGGTAGAATTTCAAGCTCTTCATAGTGGTGTAGGTGGTTTGTAGTTTGTAATTCTATTTTTTAATTCAAAATTTGGTTTTTTCAATGTTGTTGTTGTGTAGTTCTCATTTTGGAGACTTCGATGGGCCATATCTTTTGCATCTGGACTCCTTTTTGGGTGTTGTTTTTTTGAAAGTGCATATTTTTTCATGTACTTCGTCATGTGCTACCATTTTCCTTTTTTTTTCTATCAGAAATTTGTATTTTCAACATGTAGTCCTATTTTAGACATTATGGGCTCCCATGTATGCATTTTTCATTATGTAAATGCACTAAAATAAAGTGCCATTGTATTACACATGATTATTGGGATCTTGCACATCATTTTGAATCTTATTTTACTCACACTATGATATAAAGTGTCATGGGGGGTTGATGTTTTGCCTTTGTTTGCCATCATACCTTTGTTAAGTGAGTATCCCTTCCACAACAATAGCCTCATGTGTGTGTTCCTTTTATTTGCACACCCTTTATATTTGTTGGCACTTTCATGTTTGCACATTTAGATGTTCCTGATTCTTCTTCATGCACTTCTTTCTGGCATTCAATTTTAGTGTACCTATCATGCTTCTCCCTTGTCAACATTATGGGGGGTTTCTACTATTGGTGCTAATACTTCCCTAGGTTTACATTGGAGTGAGCTATGCATACAATATTTGTTCCTATGTACTTTCAAATGTAACGTACATCAACAACTAGTTACATTCATTTCAGTGAGATGGAGCACTTACCATATGGACACTCTTGCATTCCTATTTCCAGAGGTGACCTTCCATTTTCATTTGATCGGGTTCTCCAGACTTTTGGTACCTATGCAATCTATATCTTCAAGTTCCAAATGTTTTCCTTGCTTGCCATCCGATTTGAGTAGTGTCGTTGGGGGCACTCATGTAGATTCTTGCCTTCTTGGTCCTAATCATCATTTGTTTCAATGAAGGTTCTTCTTTTAGCACTATAGCAATCATTCTTCAACAATGTTTGCAACTTCTTCATGCTTTAGTGGTATTATTCATGTTCATCCTTTGTTCCTATCTTTTGGGAAATTTCTTGGTTGGAGGCTTCTTCACTCCTTCACTTGTATTTCTCTTTTGGAGAGGAGTTTTCTCCCACTGGGTTTTTCTCCTTTTCTCTGGTTTTAAGAGATCTTTTGTTTGTACATGGGTACCTTACTAGGAACTATTTTCTGGGACCCATCATGCATTCATCTTTAGAGGTTTGAGATTCTCCCTAAGTTTCACTTAAGGGGGGGTGTTAGAGTAAAAGGTATTTCCTAATTAATTATTTATTTAATTATTAGGTCCCTTTTCCTCTAATTACTTAAGCTTACTTAGGTCATGTTTTCTTTATGTCTCATGTCATAAGATGAGTACACATTTCATGATCTTGTTTTATCCTCACCTAGGGTTTCTAGGTTAATTATCCTTTTATAAGGATCCTCTATTGTATTATCATTAGAAGATGCACATTAATATGATTAATGTTTTTTTTGGATCAATAGAGTTTGGCCTCCATAGCTTTGTTATTCTCTCTTTTTGTGACAAGTGTTTGATTGTAGGTGATCCTTGGGAGTTGTGGAGTTGATTTTTCCTGACTTCAACATTTATGTGTCTTCAACTAGTCCTTCTCTTAAAAGGATTTGTTCTATTCATGGGGTTCCTATTAAAAGTGATACACTAGATATTTATATGAAGTTCATGCAATCTAAGGCTCCCTCTTATAGAGTGGTAGACCATACTTATAATACTAGAAGGTATCAGAACAATCTTAATCAACCTACTTCTTTACCATCTTCTCAACCAAGACTTCAGGTCAAACACCTAAACCTACAACAAAGTGACTGAGTGAGTATGGTCTTGTTGAGCAACTTCGTGTTACTCCCACCGAGATATCGCTTTGGGATTTGCTTCAAACTACGCTGGTTTACCAAGACATGCTTCAGGAAGCCTTACAAAAGATTATCTTTCCTTCTTTCGCTAGGTCGATAGTTGTCAATGTGTTGATAGATCATATTCGTGGGGATTCATTGAATATTGTGTTCTATTTGCAAGAGCTCCCACCTTTGGAGTACAAAAGAAAGCAAATCCTCTAATGATAATAATTAACATTATTAATATTAGCATTAGACATACTCTCATTGACACCAGTTCAATGCTCAATGTATGTAGCATTGATCTATTGTCTAAAATTAAAATTGATTCAACTTCTCTTGCAACTTCTTCTCTTGTCATTCATGGGTTCGATAATGTTAGGCAACAAGCTCTAGGTACAATAGTACTACCTTTGTAGCTAGGACCCATTATCATACCCACCTTGGTATATGTTATGCCAGGAAAATTACCATATAATATTCTTCCTAGAAGATCATGGATTCACGCTATGGACCTGTAGTCTTGTCTACATTGCATAAATCTATTAAATTTATTCATAATAATCAAGTAGTTAATAGATAAATTTTGCATATAATATCGTTTTTGAGCATTTTAAAAAAAAATTATTATCAAAAAGTCATGAGAAATATATTTTCGATGTTTATTTTTCTATAGGGCTAAATTATTCTCTATTTTTATCTAACCTTTGAATACAACATTTTTCGTTTGATGAAGACTTTTATGCCTCAAACTATTATTTTGGTGGTTTTGTAGGATGTATTTTGAATATTTGATTATATAAATTTGTATTTCTAAGTTCTTTATATGCTTTCATTTATTTATCACATCACAAAATTGGAATAAAATCCACTTTCATAATTGGATTTTGGGCTTAAAATTTATGTGTTTTTTAATCCTAAAATGGTATTTTGTGTATGTTCTCTCATGCTCTTAGGTGAACTTGAGGATTAAGACTAAATACCATTTCCCAAATTTATTTTTAGGGGGCCTACCTTGGATTCGAACACCAAGGGGATGACTTCAACTTCATATCTTGGGGAAGTGAAGGGGAAGAGTGAGTTTCCTTTTACTCTAAGCTACTTGACATCAAGTTCACTTTATATTCATGGATTAGGCCTCATGTACCCTTGTGGTATTTCAAGGATTCTCTTAGAGAACATTTTATGGCCTAGTTTAATACCATTGTCCATCCTTTCTTATAGTGCACTAGATATTGGTTACACCCAAGAAGTAAGTCATAACATGATTTTATGGTGGGGAGATAGAGCTAACCTTAGGTAAGGATTTGTCCTCCAAGGTAAGGGGTACATATGTGATACGTGACCTTGCATTCTGTAGCTATTCATAACTCAATAAATACCATATCTATGGGCCTACAAGGATTGATACACCTTTATTGAATAATTTAATATTTTTGTTATGTATTCTTCATTGAATGTTGTACATACTAAGTGCTTGTTTGCAAACCTTTCTGTTTATTTGAAAACACAATCCCAATTGGTATCTTATAAATAAAAAATTGAATCAAAATTTAGGATAGCCATTAAATCTATAATCTTAGTGCTAAAATCCATTTTTTCTTGGTCATAATTTCATCATGCTGGTCCTACATCTTTAAACTCAACATTTTCAAACTTTTCATTCTCATTGGTGTCATCAAATAACTCTCCTTCTACATTGTAGCTATCTTTTGGGTCATGCAAAAATTCCTTCTTGTTTTCTCAGTTTGACCCAATTAGTTCCATCATTATTAAGTTTTCACAATGTTTGTCAATGTTGTCATAGGTCAAATGTTGTTGTCCTATGTCTGACATACAAATAATTATAAATATTTATCTTTGACTATGTTATATCTCATAATGTTGTGAAAGTTGTTTGTATCAAAAATTTAATAGGTTTGCCAATTTGGAGAAAAAGATTTGTTGCCCTAGATGCAACATTCATAATGATCTTGCAGTTTAGTAGTATTTTCATAAATGATTGAATCTAAAAATATACAGCATCAAAAGTTTAAAGGTTTTCTTGAAGCTTATTTAAAAATATGTGGCAAGTTTCCATCATCAAAGAGGGATATTTGTTTAGCAGAGTTTATAAAGTATCCTTGGAGTAAAATGGGTACTTTCAAGTTCTCGGAACCCATCTTTTTCAACATGTAAGAGGATACCAACAATTTAATTACATTAATTCATAAGTTCTCAAATTATTTCCAATAAATATTACACTATTGGAGCATGTTAGGATGTTTAATGACACATGTTGAGAGTTTTGGAGCCTTGAATAATGTTCAACAATCCAAATTATTTAAGAAAATGATGAATGATATGAGTATTAATAATTGTTAATTAAAACTCGATGAAGGGGTTTTGAAAGCGGGTCATTGAAAACATAAGTCTTAAAATAAAAGCTTGTAAAGTTAAGAACAACATCTCACATGATGTAATGAAGTTTGGAAAAAAAAGATTATCAAATTAATCAAAATGTAAGTTTTAAATCTCAACAACTTGTGAAGTTATGAAAGGCCTTCTAAATGTCGATAAAAGGAACATATTTTAACTTGTATTTGTGAATTTGTAAAGATCTTTGTGAATGCCAATAATTTTTTTTTAAAATCACAAGTTATAAATTCTTAAAGTTGCAAATTGCAAATAGTTGTTAAAAAGCCAACAAAAAAATTGATATAACCACATAATTGTTTTTCCAAATCCTAAATTATGAATTTTAAAAAGATAATACATTGTGTTTGGAAACTCAATGAAGGAAAAAAATAAACAAATGATTACAACTATCCAAAAAAATCATAAGATTATGCATTGTGTTTGGAAACTCAATGAGAAAAAAATAAATATAAACAGTTACCATTATCCAAAACCTCAAACAATCTCACATACATGCAAATGAAGAAGCAAGTAAACTGCTAGAAATATGTCATCTCAATGGATTGTAATGACTGCAGAGTATGCACAAAGTTAATTTCTTGAAAAGGTTTTCTAAACTTTCAAGCATATGCATTTGGCAAGCGTAGACCACAAAATGCTGAATGGATATTTTTTCATCATAACATTCCACAACCTTTAGAAACAAAGTATGTCATCCATCAAAACATAACAGAGGGAATTTTTTGTCAGATGTGGTGAGTGTTAATTAATCAAATACGATCAAAAGTGTATTCTACTGGATAGACAATAATTATTTGATAGTATCATTAAAACATACATGAAAAAATGGATGTATGAATTATTTGAAGAACTGACTCTCATAAAACGTAATGACAACAAAATAATATCTTCATTTGTAGAGCAGGAAAGATTTTGTCTCCAGCTCAAGAATTTAGTAGAACTAAAACCCCAATAGTTTTAGTTCTACTTGTTTATTGTGAACAGATTGAAGGAGCAGCTCTATGGAGATTGGCTTGAGTTTTGATTGACATGCATGCAAACAAGAAAAGTATATAAAAGGAGGCACAGTCTAGTGATTACAGAATATGCATTAAATAATGTTTTGAAGGAAAGTCTCATAAACCTATCCATGACCTTTGTAAACATCCTCCTGGTCTGTGTTAAATGAAATGGGTATAGATATCAACCAAAGCATAATGGAATTTATTTTTGCTAAATGTTACAGTTGCATAATGTGTAAATTGAGAAATGGGTGTGAAATATACACTAAAACCCTTCATTGAAGTGATTGCAGAATAGACATAAAATAGATTTGTTGTTAAGGTCTTAGAAAATTTCAGAAAGGTCCAAAAGCATAGCCAAGACATGAAATTGTTTTACAAAATTTTGAAAGAAATGTGGTCTTGTGAAATTCTTTCAAGTAGATGTTACAGATTCATGGAATTCCATAATTGCAGGATTTCTATTGTATGAATTTGTTTTAAGAAATTTAGAAACTTTCAAGAAACATAATTGGTAGGTGTTAAGTGAAACTAGCAAGCAATATTTTGGCTTAAGAGGCTGCAAAAATCTTGCCTCGATCTTATGAATCTAGTAGTTCTAAAAACCCAATATTTTTAGTTCTACTTTGTTTTATTGTGAATAGATTGAAGCAGCTGTATAGAAATTGGTTTAAGTTTGTTTTGTGTTGATTAACATGCATGCAAATTTTGAAATATGACAAGAGTACAAGGGTAATCTGGTAGCAATGTCCCAAAGAAAGCTAGTCTTATAATTGCAGCAAGTGTGTTGAGTGTTGAAAATCTAAAGAAATTGATGATAAACTAAGGAATTAAAAAGATATAGTTGATTGAATTTTATAAAATGGTACATATGTGAAACAAATTTAAACAATTCTATTATTTTAAACAGTTCCATTATTTAAGTAACTACAACATTCTTGCAAAGAGTGTTGGTGGTGATCGATGAAATCACCAGTATTTATACTTTTATAAGATACCCCATGTCAGACCTACAGTGACAATGAAAGGAGCATAGCTATTTTTCTTCAAAATTCAGTTTATCTATAGCTTGTTGTGTAAAGTTATGGTTTGTGGAGTATATACAAAATGTGATTAGTGCAGCTTGGATAAGGCTAAAGAACCATTTGATGGAATACAGATACATACTTCTAGTAAATTAATTTCAGCTATGAAATAAAAATATCAAGGATTTGAATTCTTGCTAGTTCTAGAATCGACACTCCCTGAAATCTCTAATACAAAGTTGGGGCACATCAACTTGCAAGATTTTTGGAAAAATAATGGAGGAAAGAAAAAAGGTCATTGTTGGCACAAAAGATATTTGAAAGAGGATTAGCTCATGTTGTTTGCTTCCCTATGGTAGTTTAGTGTCCTGATTTGGTTTTAGAATGCACGAAGGAACAATCTTGAAACTAGAGAAGTCATAACCATAAATAACAAACTAGTGACCAAATTGGATGGTATTTTCATTGGGATTACTCTCAAATTGTCCATCTGAAATCGATTTACAAACATAGACAAAGGAGAACTGCACAACAATATTTCACTGAAAAAAAGAGCAAATTCCTTAACACCATACCAAGGAAATTATTACTTGTATTGGGAGGAGAATAATATCCATTGCCAAAGGTTGTTCAAATTTCTGAGCACTTCATTGAACATATATCTAACATGATTGGTTCACAGAGTGATGGGAAATGAGAACTCTATTGATTTTGAAAAGTGGATATAATTCTTTATTATTTTCACATGTATTGGAAACCAGTTTATTGATTGAAGAAGCATTATCAATTACATTTTGTATAACCAACTAACTCACTTTGATTTGAATCAAAATTTGTATATATCTTATTTTCTTTTATATGCAATTTCAAGTATGAAGACTTGGTTAGGACTCAACACTAGACTAGTGTATGACAATACGACATAGATCTATGGTTTTTATCCATAATTGTAGCTTGAACGAAGTTATAAGATCTTTTAAAGGGTGAATGATGCCTTCATGATGTTGACAGTAAAATTACTTTAGGGAAGCCCTCAAGCTATCTCCAAAAGCAACGAGTCTCATCATGGATTATGAAAGTTATTTCATTTAGTTCCCAATATTCATCTACTCCCTCTTGGCAACAACAAAACTTGTTGAAGAAAATAAAATTCAATCAATTGGTCATTCTAGAGTTTGATACAATTGCAAATTTAATCCAAAAATTCTATAAACCCAAAATATTAAGGTCACATCAAGATTGGTAGTAGATTCCTCATCAAAAGATATGTATGTTGAAGCTACAAAGCCAACTTAAAAAAAGAATATAGATGAAGCCACTAAATCCAATGTCAACATAACTAAGATCTTGGTCCTTTGACTCATGCAGGTGATATTCATAATCTTTAAGTGTCAATTGCCAAATTGATGGAAAGAACAAGAAAGTGGAAAAACACAAAGGATCAACTGAAACAACAAGTACAAGTTTTGACTTATATCTCAAATTTATTGTAGAAACTTCTACCTTTCTCTAGATGTAATTCTCGCTTCTACAAATCCCACTTTTGAAGGTAGTGTTGAAAAGAGGTCATTCAAAATGTTTGCAAATATCAATCATATGGTAAAGTGATTGAAAAGTGGGTAGAATAGTTGAAAGAAGATACACTATATTTCATTGAAGAAGCCAATAAAATATATGATGAGGTAGATGAAAGAAAAGAAGTTGAAAGAGAGTTGAGAAGTATCAAAAAGGAAGAATTAGTGGGCATGAATTCTGAAAGATCTCAAGAAAATGGTCAAAACTGATGTTAGCATACTAGTTATTGAAAAGATCTTCTCAAAAAATTAAGAGAATCAATCTAATTCTTGGTTTCATAGTGTGGAATGGAAGTTGTTGACCATTAATAAAACTTTGATAGAATAGGAGAAAATCCTAGAAACTTGTGAATAGGTAAAAAATTTAGATTGATTTCTTGTTAGTCAACTCTAATATAATTGTGAATGGTGAAACTTAGTCTATGGATGCTCAAGCTATCAATAAAATCTTCGAATACATGATTAACACAAAGTTGTTCAGTATAGAATTGATGAAGAAGCTAAGTGGTATCTTTGTTTCTCTTGATGTGTGTGTTAGCCATTTATCTAATTATCATCATGATTTAGATGATTTTTAGAATGGTCAATCAACTTAGAGGCTCTAATTAACTAATGTTGTTCTTTCCAAAAATAAGTTCATTGCTCCACTATTAATTTGTTGCATGCATACAAAGAAAAATCATCTCTCCATCAAAAACAATCCTTGATGCTAGGAATGCATTAAGAAGGTGTCAAAGATAATGCAAGTAAAGAAAGAATAATGCCTCAATGAAGCCAATTATCTGGTCTTATTCTAAAAATTCACAAGTCACAAGTTCAATATTTGAGTTATCTTTTTGTAAAAGTTACTTATGTCACTTGTTGTAATCAAAGGCTAGAAAATAAGATTTATTTCCAAAAAAATTGAGCAAAATCTAACCAAAATCAAGTTTATTAAATTCTTTTCTCAAATATTTCAAGAAGTGGTTACAAGGTAGTTACATGAAGCAATCCTATGTATACAAGGCTTTTGTTATTGTAAAAGGATGTTTTTCCCTTAGAATTTTGTATAAAGGTTTTGAATTGTAAAATTTTGCAAATAAATAGAAAAAAATGATCATGAAGTCATAATGTCTTTTGAGTGTTATTATTAATCTTCTCTGTGTTGAATTGATAATGACCTTTACCATCCCGAGTCTTCCTTGTGAAAATTATTAGTCTTATTACAAAAAACAATGCATAGAAATGCAATAATTTATTGGCATCTTGATTTGGATGTGTTGATATAAACTATTTCATAATGTTTATATATTGTTACAAAATCCATCATAAAACTCTAAGAATGTAGTCCTTGATTATGTGATGAATCATTGATAGTTTAAAATAATTTTGTGAAATCCAAAAATTATATTCATGTTCCTACTATTAGGGTTTCAATAAATCATTTTATTTAATTTTTTTTCCTTTCCTTTTAGTAATTTTAGGTTAAAATTACATAAAAAATAAAAAAATCCTATCATACAAGGGAATTGTTGCTCTCAAATGTAAAGTTGTTAGTTCAATAATGAATTATTCAACTATTGGAACATTTTTTCATTGCCCATTCCAAGGGCGAGTCACATGAAAAATCTATAGTGACAAATTTATTTACCAACACATCCCAAAAGACATAGCCCATCAAACCATAGTCCTTAACTTCAAGAAACCTATCCCATTTCCTAAGATCTTAGTCCTAATTCATACCCCATATCCCTTTTGTACATCCAAAACCCATCATCCATAATAGTTATTGATTAGCCTTTTTACATCTATTATTCTCATACTAGTCTAATTCATAGGAATTTTGACCTATATTCCTCAATATCAAACTAATACCTTTTGTCAATTACATGTTATCCACCTTAACCACAACCTCAATCTTACATCTATAATCCAAACTTTAATTCACTCTCATTTTTTAATAACTAATCTCACACCTTTAGATTCAAGGGAATAATCCCTTTGTTACTCATTATTCATTGTCTAATTATTTCACAAAATTACTTATCATTGAGTCAAATCCAGATACTTGACACCCTTAGGGTATCCTTGATCATTAAAACATCACCATCCTTTATACACAACATATTTATAACCCAAATCCTATCATCATCAAAATCAATCCTTGGACAAATTTGAAAGAACCACCTTTGGATCTCCTTTAATCAAACCATCACCTAATCCATCATTTGGGACCCTTAATCTATCCTAGGGCCCATATTCTAATCCTTGTAAGTCTACAACTATTTATGGATTCCAAAATTAGTCAAATCAAACCACCCTTAAGATCCAAGAGTGTAGCATACACTTGAAATCGAAATTTAGCAAATCAAATTCATATAGCCCACATAATAATCTATTCCCATATTTTAGATCATCCTATCCATCTAATTCATCTATCCAAATTATTTCCAAGGCATTCACCATACCACCTAAGGTTACCCCTCATTTTAGGATTGACTTAGAGAATAATATATAACTAGCTCAAAATCAAATGATGGAGAAGTGTTGTGACAATTGGAAAAAAGTTGATTTTCCAATATTCTAAAATTTTAGGATTGACTTAGACAATAAGAATTTTGTAAAATGGTTATTGTTCACTCTAAATCACCAACATGAGTATACATATGATATTTATAAGTGCATATCTAAACTTGTTCATGAATCTAATTTGAAACTCACAAACCATCTAAATTGGCAAATTGTGGAATATGGAAACCACTTCACCTCAATTTTTGTTGTCTAAATGTTTGTGAAGACAAATAATGTTGACAAACAACTTTGAGGAATTTACTAGATCATGAGGGTCAAGTTCTCCTCAACTAGACCACAAACATAGATTTATGACTTTGAGAAAAAGATTAAAGACAACAACCAAGCCTACAATAGACCTAAGATGATGTGCTCTAATAATATTGATAAGTGTTACTAGAATACTCTCATAAGTGCTTTATAATGAGTCATTGTATAACAGGTTATTTCCAACATGTTTTCAAACAAGTGAAGGAAAAAATTTAAATGTAACAACCAAACACACAAATCAACTAAACAAGTACTAAGTTGACTCACAAATGACCACTAAAGTGGTAGCTAAGAAGTTAATTTAAATATTGCAAGTTCAAGATTTAGATTCAATAATAGAAAAGGGATTTAGATTAAATTCACAATCATAAATCTAATCTAAAATAATAAATAATATTCTAAAAATCAAAATTAAATCTTTTTAATTATAGAAAATCAGGATATAGTATATTTTAATCCAAATTTATATAATAAAAAATACTATCTATAAATGATTACTACACTATAATCAAAACAATCTCAAAATATAGAGGAAAAGGGCATGGGTATGCAATTTTCACCATTAAAACTATCAACCTATGTGCAAATTATGACATACGTCAAATTCACCTATTCACTGACAAAAAATTAACCGCCAACAATTCACCATGGGAGAAAATTCACGGCAAGTAATTCATGGCGGTGGAAAATTAACCGCATTAATATTTTTAGTAAAATCAAAGTTTTTGAATATTAATGCAGTTAATTTTCTACCCCTAGTGAATTGCTAGGGTGAATTTTACTTGACAGTGCCACGTGAATTCTTAGGATGAATTTTCTATCTGACGATGAATTTTCCTAGAACAACAAATTACATAATGAAACTTTTGTGATCCCAAATCTATCATTTGTAAAGTGGCGAGACACCTAACCGTAGTTGGAAAGCAAATTACATAATGAAACTTTTGTGATCCCAAATCTATCATTTGTAAAGTGGCGAGACAACTAACCGTAGTTGGGAAAGTACATTTTGTTGGCTGGATAAAAATGATTGATAAAACAATATAGAAATCCCATTGTCCATTTGAGATGACTAATAAATCAATATAAAATTCACATGACTCATTTGAATTCTAGTGTAAAGAGAAATATTTGATAGTACATAACTACTTTTGACTTAAAAGACATGAAATTTCTACAACCGTATATATTAACTTACAAATTTATTGTGACTTAAAAGATATGAAATTACAGATTTCTTGTGATTTTCTTGGCAATAAATTGTGAAAATAACGATTGCTGACTTGTTCATAGCATGCGCAATGGGTGGCAATTCTTTCCTCACCACAAAATACGGTTGCATTTAATGAAATAACAGAAGATAAAGCGAATGAATTTGTGACTCCATGTGTAGTCGATCACGTCCACCTGTCCTCTAAAGGTGTAATGGTAACCGGTGGTCATGTTCATTATTTTATTATTTAAAATTTGACCACTTATTTTAGTGAATTTATTAGTTTGGTACCAAAAATTAAAATGATATTCAATGTTGTTTTGTATAGCTCCTTAGATACCTGTGTTATGTGTGTATAATATTTAAGTTAAACAGTTCTTTCAATTTCATTGTTTTCATTTAAATTTATATATTCTAGTTGAGATAATTATGTGGTTTCACAATATTATTTTCTAATATTTAAACATAAAGTGATTTCATTTTCATCTATATATTTATTATGCATCTTTATTTGAGTGAGAATTGAGAAAGGAAAATGGAGAAATGAATATTTTCTGAAAGTCTTGTTGGTTGCAGGCCTTTTCCTTAACACGTTATTAATAACTTTGATTTAAACAAATGAGAATTAGTTTTTATTTTCTATTTGACAAATATTTGTATAACTGTAAAGTAAATATGTAAAATATTTAACAAAACAAATATCAAAAAAATATAAGAGACTATAATCAAAAAAATATTGAGCTAATTTTTTAAGGCACTTTTTCACCACAAAGTTTAACTATTATTCAAGAGATTTATTGGAAGTATTTTTCATTTGACAGTTAATTACTTTTTATGCATTCTAAATATTTATTTACTTGTTATATCTTAAAATATAATTAATAAATTATTATATAGTATATGAAAAATAATCTAGTCACAAATTAAAATATATATTATATAATATACAATATCTAACACATAATTTAATATATTATGAGTGTATTATATTATAAAATTATTTTTAATATATTAATATAATATATATTCTATATAATATGAAACATATTTAATTTAATATATTAGATAAGAATTTTATAATATTATATTATAATTTTTAATAATGTGATATATTATTTTTTAATAGTTTAATATATATTGGATTATATATTATATTAAATTAACATCTAATATATTAAATTAATTTTTTGATGAGAGACATTGTTATCTTGATTTTTTATTTATATTTATAATCAATTTATTTATTTTTATATTAAAAGAATTATTGATTCAAATAATTCATATGTTTAGTTTAAACATAAAATTATAATAATGAAGAAGTAGAATTTTTTTACTTTTGTTTATTTTAAAATTTATTAATTATATTTTAAAACTTTAATATGTAAAATATCAAATTGTTTTAATAAATATTATAAAATCAGCCTCTTTAAATCGTAATATTGACATTATAAAACTATTTATTTAAATATAAAAATTATAATAATGAAGTAGATGAATTTTACTTTTATTTAATTATGTTCTTAAATTTTAATATGTAAAATATTGTTAAATTTATTCTCAAATTTTTAAATATATCACATTAGATCATTTAAAAAATTCCTAAGTGGGTGAACAAGATCTTAAATCTATGTAATCAACACCTCTCCAAGCACAAATATTACTTCTAAACCATGTTGGCTCTATAAATCATGATCATTTCTAACCAAAAAACCATGTCTTCTCACTTCCACTAAGATTTGAGCTCCAAAACCATACTTGCACTTTTCAGTCAAACTATGATTTGGGTTCTCTTATCTCATCTTTTAAGTTTTGGTCCACATATACTCTAGGGTATTGCCAACTACAAACTAGTAATCTGAATTCCTTATAACGTTGCGTCACCGAGAATCTTGTAATTCTCTATTAGTGCAGTATCTCAAAAATTTAAAACAAAAAAATAACATAAACATACTAATATAGCTAAATGTTCACACCATGAAAATAAACGATAACTAAAATTATAAAAGAAAAGCCTCAAAACAAGGCTATGTATGGTTCAAATTAACATTTTTTACCATTTGCAGTTCACTAAGATATGCTACTCTAAAATATATGGAAGTTCAAACATGGACAAAACGGTGCATTTATACTTGGACACATCAAAAGTAAAATATACACCATGATTTTTTTTGTAAAGCCTTGTGGTAGGGCGACTTGCTCTAATTTAGCAAATGAAACTTTATGTTTAATTTTAGTATCCACCATAGTCTCTTGTTGTCTTTAAATGCACTGCTTTGTCTTCTTCCGCTATACATTCATAAACAGTGTCTTTCTTTCATGCCTTTTCCAACCTTTAATCTGCCATAAGGTTTGTCCAGTTGTTCCCCAAATCTTTTCTTCTAAACAACATCATATCTCCCTAATATTTGTAGCTGCTCTTTGTTGATATGGCACTCTCTTCCTCTCCTATTCTATGTCATTGCTCACTTTCTTGTTAAAGATCTTAGGTAGGTTTCTTATAGAAATACACATGCATTTTTTAGTTAAATCAAATAAACTTTTTTGTTCTATGAATAAAAAGAACTATGTTTTGTGTAACTGGTAGATTGCCAAAATGCTTGAAAAACCAATGGAACCTTCAAGGATTATTTAAAATTATTCTTACTTGACTTTGTTAATTTATAAGAACAAGATTCAAATAAAACATAATAGCATGAACAATGGTTGTATTTTTACCATTTGCAATTCACTAAGATATGTTGCTCTAAAATATATGGGAGTTCAAACATAGAAAAAAAGGTGCATTTATACTTGGACACATCAAGCTTTTAGTTGTTTTTAGTGTATTTCTCATTTGCAAAGGATTGCAACTGCCCTTCACCTATTCAACTATCATGTGTTTCATAATTTTTAAAACAAGGGTCTTAACTAGCATATGTAAGATCATGTTCACACGCCCTAAACCTGTATGCAATGCCATTATCCTCAACTAACCATTATGTACACCGGTATCCAAAGTTTAAAGGTAATATCATTGGAAACAAACAATATTGCTATTCTTCATAAACTATCCTTTTAATGCATTGTTGGCATTTGTTCTGGCTAAAACGGTGCACAATCTTTAGGTGTCATCACAATTTATGTATTTTATTCTTAGTTAAATGTGATAAAATGTACTGGGAAAAAAGCTAGCAATAAATGTAGAATCACAAAGTTCCTCAATCTTCAGCATTCAGTACAAATATTACAACAGGTCAACTGTAGCATAAACCAAAAAATTGACAAATTTCAAGATTATTATAAAGTTATTATATTATCAACATTCTTGCTATAACTTTGAAGACACAACAAATTAAAACATAAACATTTTGGCAGGAACTTCATTGCTCTTCTTGTTTTAAATAGTGGAGATTAAGAGGGTCAAATTTTGGGAACATGCAAAGTGATCTTTTATACCCAAAAATATAGCATGGTGCTACATGTTCTCCCCCTCCCTTATTTTTTTAGTTTTGTAAATCCATTCAATAGAAAGTTAGCTAGGATCATGTATTAGTACATTTTTGTTTCCTTTTTATTTTTTTATGAATATGCTATTTTTTACTAATTTTCAAAGTGCATTTATCTTGAAAAGTTAAAAATTCGATGTGATTTCCCCTAATTTTGAGAAAAATAAAAATATATAATTTTTTAATGTGTTTACAATGAAGCATAATTTTTTTTTCAAATTTGGATGAATAAATAAAAAATTGAGTAGAAAAATAATATGCATTTTTGGAAAACAATAAAGAAATTAGTAAAACTAACTAAAGATCTAAACCTTAATATTTAGATTTTAGAAAAATAGATGGTTAGAAAGCTAATATGAAGCTTGATGTCATTGTGATATTTATTTTTATAATAATGTCTTAAGAAATATGTGAACTTAATGGATAACATGCTCAAGATTTGTATGTTTTTTAAGATGTTTTACAAAACACAGATTTGAGAAAATAATAAGTAAATATAGTTGATAGGGAGGTTGGATGAATCAATCACTGATTCATGCTCTAGGTCTTGCTTGGAAGACCTCTAGGGTGTCTCACTCCACCACTTGCAACCTATAGGACCTTTTCCTTCTTAGGATCCCATGGTTCTACTTGCCAACCCAACTATCAACATAGTTCTTCCTACCAAGTCAAACTTGGTGCAATCTTGTAACACTAGCCTTAGCCCTTAATCCACCCTAAAGGCTACTAATCCTCCAAATTCTTGAATTTAGTTTTACAGGGGTGTGGAGGTGCTTCTAAATTCTTCAATCCATCCTACTAAGGATATTGAGGGTCCACCTAACTCCATTTGCAAGTCGCTTTCACAAAATCCCACTATTAGGCCTAAAAGGCTACTAGCCCTATTAGCTCTATTAGGTCTCCTTCTCCGAGAAATTAGGTTTGTTCTCCAAGTCTTTCCAAAGAACACTCCAATCTTTCCTTGGGATTCCTGGTTCATATGCCCACCTCTCAAGGATTTTTGGGGTCTTGGGTCTCAACTATTCATACAAAGCCCCAACTTGAAAATGAGCATAACTAGGTCTTTTTAAGCCCTTTCCTAGCTTTTCTGCAATTTGTTAAGCTCTTCCCTCACCAGATGAATTGATGGAGTTTCTTTCTCCTTACTATGTCTTGGAAAGACTCATACCCGCCCTCTCCAAAAGGTAATTTGTCAGGAAATTGACACCCCTGCAAATCAAGTGCTCTGCACTATGGTCTTCCCTAGTCGGACACTTCCTGGCTCGCCTAGGACAAGACTTCTACAACAAATCCTGTGCTTTCAAAATCCCTAATCTCTACCATATTTACATCCATGGAGTCTAGTCACTGATCCCAAAGGGCCATACAATTTGTATGGTGGAAAAGTGAACTAACTCTCCATTCTTCAAAAACTACCTGGTTCAGACCAGCAACAGTATGGAAACCAAACTAATTACAAAAAATGCTTGAAAATGAACAATCTAACTATCTAATTCCACACAATGCTCGAAGAAAAACTACTCTACTTCCTACACAAATTATAGTGCCAACATCAATCCATTAAAACACCACTTCAAAGCAAAAACCAGAAATTCACACACAATCACCACTGTTTTCTCTAGAATTCAAAAACTTAAACAATCTCAAATGATTCCAACCCAAATCCCATGCCGAGGCCACCCCTAAATAGGTCACCAAATCAGTTATCCTCTCCCTTGGGCTCTCCTTGGCCGCTTGTAGCTCCAATTGAGCAACATTTTCAAACATTTTGCAAGAATCCTAAAAGTCCAAAACCTTATTTTGAGCTAGAACCTTATGAAACCTATTCTATGGTCATGACACCTATTATATGTTCAACATGACCTTCATCTGATCATAACCCAACAAAAATTCCACTAAGGCTCACACACAATGAACTAAATTAGATTGCTTAGTTGTCCTAGACAAACCTTCTAAACAACCTATGGCAACCTATGGGTGCTCCTACACCAATAGCCCTTACAATTGGATGTTCAAGCCAAATCCAAGCCTAAGGATTGGTAAATTCCCAAGAAAAAATAAAGTAAACATATATGTGTTATACTGTAAGCATTATAATGCATACATGTTATAACATGCATGTATTATATAATGTGAGTGTTGTATATGAAAAATATAATAATGGATAACAAGAGGAAAATTCTCACATGAGTTTGGTCCCACAAACTATATTTTATTTATTTTTAGAACCATTAGATGATTAATTTTATTCTTTTGAGACATTTCATATGATTGGCTAGAAATTGAGCACCTTTTATGCAACATTTCTAGTACATTGGAAGAGAATTTATTTTGTGACTTATCATATATTGATATAGTGAATCATTGTTTTTATTGTTTTGATAAATTCATTGTCACTGTTTGATAATTACATATTTTCTATGTTTCTTAGGTTCCTCACACTCATGGAGCATTCTTATTGTGCGAATTAAGGTATATTGATATAGAATTTAGAATTATGGGGAAAAAACCATAAAAAATGAAAACTCCTAAGGAACTTGAAGCCTAAAGAGCCAAAAAAGGGAACAAATGGGATAACTTTGTGAAAGAAAGAAATTTAACTCCAAACATGAAAATGTTGAAACTTATCCTCTATCATCAACCAAAGCCAAGAAAGAGAAAGAAAAGTAGAAAAAGGGAACGAATGCAAAAACTTTGTGCAAGTATGAAATCAATCTTTGAAGATGAAGGTATATCATGTTTTCAAATCAATTTAATATTGAGACAAATCCTAAAAATCCAATTGAATCAAATAAATAATGAAATAAAATGATAACATAATTCAAAATTTAGACTAAGATGTTACACCAATGATCAACCTATTCAAAACACATAAAATTTACCAAATTATGAAGAAAAAAAATATCTGAAGTGTACACAATATACCTAACGAATAAAATTATCAAATGAACCAAATTTACTATTGATAAAAATACCAAGAATTTTGCACAAAAAATCAAGTTTTAAAGTGAAATCTAGATTAAAATATTTTAAAATCAATAAGTGATAAGATTCTTGAATGCACTTATAGAAGAATTGATAAGTAGGAGGTGGGGAAAACTCCATGGTTAAGCATACTTGAGTTGGAGTAGCATTTAGATGGGTTACCTCCTGGGAAGGTCCAATGCTTCACCTTTATGAGCATAACCTATATGCAATGAGTGATAAGCGGACCATTCATTATTATGAGAGATGGGTTCTTGTGAACTAGTACTCATGAAACATGGGTCAATGGGTTTGACTAAAAAAACTACATGGTTGAATCCTAATAGCAATATCATAATAAGTGTGATGTGGGAAAAAGAGACCTAGGACCTAAATCACACCTTCTCCTACATCACAATGGAAAGAACCAAAATGATCCCAAACACCCACTTGGCTACTAACACCAATGGAAGAACCATAATGGTGGATTAAGGTTTTGGTTCTTTCTTTGAGGGATGATTTGATATTTGATTGATTGAATTATGGTTGACTTAATTTGATAATGTAAATAAGCACCTAGGTCAACTATGAAAATATGGCAAGCTATTATGATTTTAGGAAAACATAGATAAAAAAACCAAAAATAGAGTATAGAGCAGAAAAGTGTAGGCTCACAAGAACCTAGCATACAAATTTGAGCTTGATCTAGATAGACAAGGGTGTTGGCGCCCTAGACCTGAGAATGCAAACCTTTAAAAACATAAGTCAAATCTCATTTGGTCCCTATTTGTAAGCTCTTCCTTTCTATACTTGGTGTTGAAACTTCGTATGTCGCTGATAAATTCCACTTCCATAATTTTTTGACTTGTGAGGCTTAAATTCTTGATTGAACAATTATGGTGCAGATCAAATTTTGAAAGTCGTATCAGACTAGCTAAATTCACAACCAACACTAATTTAAATTGACAATTTTATTTGTCAAATAAAATTCAATTTAAAATCACACTAAAATAATGGCCATTCAATTAATTTCAATCCATCAAAGACCATGGGCATACAACTTCTAATTTCATTCAACTTAATTGACATTGGAATTATGAAGGAAATTCAAATAGTTTTTATAAAATTCTTGCTCACTAGCTATAGGAATTTACAATCTACAACTTTAATTTGTCTTTCAACTTCCAATTTCCTCTGTTCAATTATCCCTCACACTTATAATGTTCAATCCATTATTTCCTCAATCATCAATCTTCTCTTCTCTGTAGTTGTGATTGCAAATTCAAACCATGGTTAATATGCATATGTGACATCTCCCTTCATTATTCTTCAACACATTTTTTCCATTCTATACTATGTAAACCCCCTTTCACTCTCCAATCTACTATATATTCTTCTTCTAGCAATCACCACTTCACTGCATGTCAATTCATTATGTCTATTGGAAATTTCATTGTCCAGTGCACCCATACCATTCCATTCCCCCTTTTTAACTATGTGGCAAGTATGCTAGTTTTTCTTTCCTATGCTCTCTCTTTCCCCAATCACGACCCTTCCTCTTATTTGTTTTTATTTGGTTTTCTTTTCTCAAAAATAAAATCTCAAATTTTTCTTCCAACCACCACTATTATTTCTTATCTGCTTATTCCCTTGTGCCACCCCTTGTCTTCTTTTGCACACACTAATTAAGTTTTTAATTGTGTGGCATATACTCTTTTATTTTGGTTCATTATTAGACCTTCACAATATGCATTGACTTACCTTACCTCTCCCTAATCTATACGTGCTCCTCTATCGCCAATTTTTTTTTTTTTTAAAACATGAATCTATTCAATTTTCTCAACAAGCCAAAAACTTATCAATTTTAATTAAAATTAATTTGGCGATAAAAAAAAAAGTGGAGAAAGTCACACTCAACAATTTGAATAGATAATCAATCATTCCATGGGTAAAGTTGACCTCCAAAATTTTAGATGAAATTCATTTCACAACATTGAACCTTCATAATGTATATCGAAAAATGGCATTTTTCACATGAAATGATAATAATGTTTCTTTGAACTACCTCCATAGACCACAAATCAAAAATCAAATTGCAATACGAAATTAAAACCAAAATTGCAATAACAAATCAAATTGATTTTTATTTTTTTGTGTGATGTGGATCGCTAGTTTGCCTAGATGCTCTTGCATTAGACATGTCGGGTAAATAAATTGTGATCATGGACTCAAAATAGATTTTAGTAGTAGAACTACTCTCTCAAGTTGCAAACAACTTGCAACATAATCCCATGATGTGATAGGTGCCCTACAAAGTTTCTTCCTCTGTCTTTTCCAACAACATTTGTAGTCTTCCACCACCAAATCTGCCCTTCATTCTTCTTTCCCTTTGTGTCACTTCTCCCAACACAAATCAAACATCATCTCCAATTGTGATTTCCTATCATTCTTCATCTTGTTGGATTCAACTTTCCATATTCCAACCACCTCCACAAAAAATATTCTTCCCATTCCTTACTCACCACTATACCTACATACATATCCATATATTATTATGGAAATCAAATATTTCCATCATCTCCTTATGTACACTTACCTCTTCTTCTTCAAAATCTCCTTTTTACATTCCAACACATTGTTGCACAATGAATTTCATCTCTTTCACACTTTCTTCCTTTATTTTCTTCAAACTGAAGTGATGCAAGTCATCACATACTTCACAACTACAAGATTTAGGAAAACCAAAATTTTCCTCATCTTCTTTGGCTATTGCAATTTTTCCTCCTACACTCTCAAATACAACTTTCAATTTTCTCACTGTTATGCCTTCAAAAAGACATGTTTCAACTACAAAATCTTTATTTTTTTCTTCCTTGTTCTCTTTCTTCATTGTCTCAATTGTTGCAAGTGTTGGAATGATTGCAAAAAACAAATTCTCTCCTTCAAAGTCATTTAAATATTGCTTCCCAAAAATAAAACAAATATTGGAGCTTTTCCCCACTTATTCTTTATCCTTCAATAGATTCAAAATGTACTCTTTACAATCCTTCTTTATTGCATATGTTCAATTTACCATCATGAACAACTTTTATATCGTATTGTCGTGGTCTTCCAAAATATAATATGACACACATCCATTGGCATCACATCACACATAATTTCATCTTTACAATTACCAATTTGAAAAATCACCAAACTTTGTTCATTCACCAACAACTAATGCTCCTTTTGCAACCATGAAACTCAGAATGGGCTGGGATGTTTGGTTCTCTTCATTTTAAAATTATCTACCATTTATTTGGATACTATATTATTAGTACTAGTACCGCTTCCATAATGAATTTGCAACATTTCCCACTCACTTTACACTTCGTTCGGAATAAATTCCTCCTTTGAATTGGTTATGGTTTCTCCTTGTCTGAATTCAACAAGATCCTTTGAACATCAATGATTCTCCTTCTTCGGGATCCTCTCCATGCCTTGGTGAGGTCTCAACTTCATTTTCAGCATGTTCTACACATACTCTTTCCTCTTTTCCCTTTCCTCCATCATGTTGGGTTTGTGGACATTCAAATGCCTGATGTTCCATTCCCCACATTGGAAATATGTACCATTGAAATCTCTTCCTCTACCTCTTCAAAATTACCCTCTTAGATGAGAGTAATCTCATCTCCCTCTTGAGAAATATATTCTACTTTGTTTTCTTGCATGCTTGCATGTGATGCACTTGCTTCATATTTCTTATTTTGATAACCTTTACCACTGCTGTATTTTTCTCTTTCACATGAAAATATGCCTCTACCTTGGGAGTTGTTTTGTTGTATTCTTGCAATTTTCTCTTCTACCTTCAATGTATATTGTTATGATTCTTCCATGTTGGTTATTCTTATCATACTCATCTCATCTTAAATGAAATTATGTATCCCATTCACATACCTTGACACTTTCCCCACATCATATTCTACATGTCCAGCTTGAATGTTCAACTTGTAGAATTCTTCGATGTACTCTTGCACATTCTTCTCCCTTTGTTTAATATTTTTCAATTTTTTGAATACACTGATTCAGTAATCTATAGGAAATAATTTTTCCTTCAACTTCATCACCATTCTCTCCCAAGGTTTAATTTTATCTTTGTCTCTTGTCGCCTTTCAATTTGCACATGATCCTGCCATGGGGCCCCTTCAATCTTGTGTACACAAAATTCACCCATTTTGGGTCTTCAATCAATTCATAATAAAATTATTTATCCATTTTCAAAATCCAATAAATCAAGTCTTTGATATTAAAATTCCCATTATAAGTAGGATGGTCCAATCAGGGTTTGCTACTAATTTTCACCATAACTTTCAAAAATCTACTCTAAGCCATGTTCTCTCCCTCATATTTCAAATAAATTTTAGGATCCATAACTTCTTCTTCATCTCCATCACTAATATCCACAGTAAAAAATCCTCTTCATTGTGCCATTTCCATATCATCTAATCAAGTTGTGATGCCTCTCAACATCTCCATGACTGCCCGATCATTTCATGGTCCTATTCTCCCATGTCCTCTTTGTGCCATGCCACTACACTTTGCAATAGCAGGTCTTATCTCTTTCAATCTCTAACAACACCACCTCTCAAGGTCTTCTCCAACACTGACACAATCTCTCACGTCTTCTCCAGATCTAATACCAAATAGTGTAGATCAAATTTTGAAAGTCTTATCAAACTGGAAAAATTCATAGCCAACATTAATTTACATTGATAATTTTATTTTTCAATTAAAGTTCAACTTAAAATCGCACTAAAATAATGATGGTCATTATATTAATTTCAATTCATCAAAGATCATAGGCATACAACTTCTAATTTCATTTAATTTAATTGACATCGAAACAACGAAGGCGATTCAAATAATTTTTATAAAAATCTTTCTCACTGGCTATAGGCATTTACAATCTGCAACTTTAATTTTTATTTCAAATTCCAATTTACTTTTTTTAGTTATCTCTCACACTTCTATTCAATTCCTTATTTCCTCCAACATCAATCTTCTCTTCTTTGTAGTTGTGTGACTACAAATTCAACTCATGGTTAATATGCATATGTGATGCCTCCCTTCATTATTCTCCAACACATGTCTTCCATTCTATATTGTGTGACCCCCTTTACTCTCCAATCTATTGTATGTTCATCCTAGAGATCACCACTCACTGCGTATCAATTCATTATGCCAACTAGAAATTTCATTATCCATCACAACCATACCAAATGTTGAAGAGATATGACTGTTGAATGCACAAGATAACTGAGAGGGGGGGTGAATCAATTGTTCATTAAAACATCAAAACCCCTCATTAACATTCAGATTCACAATAACTTTAATAACCTTTAAACAATTATAATGATTTAGCATGAAATAAAATAATAGAAACTGGAACACATCAACAACATGCACAATAGAACACCAGACTTACATGGAAAACCTAAGAAGGGAAAAACCACAGTGAGTATTGGCTCACAATATAAAGTAATTACAACACTGAATACAAAAGGCTCACTGCCCAAAAGAAAGAAGGGGTCACTGCTAGATTACAAAAAAGAAGGAAGATGAATTTTACAATGAGAAATCCATCTCAATGCAATAGAAAATTCCACCACAGCATCACCAACACATTCACAACATTTTTGAAGATTGTATACACCTTTTGATCATTAATTCCAATAGTCAAACTCATTGAAGCTCGCATTGTACTTCACAAATTTGTGCTTCACAACTCAACAATTCACATCAAACACTTCACACACCAATCCTTCATCAACACAACACTTATTTATACCTTTTTCAACCTTGAAAACATTCTCCAAAGTAAGCTATGCACCTCAACTGTGTAAATTCAAATTAGGTTGACATTAACCATTCCCATGGTGGAAAGGAATGAAAATGGACCACACCACATCTTAACTCAGACCCAAATCATACATATACACCACACCACACTTCCATAATCACTTAAGAAAATCTGCAATTAGTGTAAACACCCAAGGTTAGTTAAACCTGTGTAAAAACCATCAAACATTTAAGTACACACTTCCTCAAATCCAAAGATGAATCATGGACCACACACAACACCTAAACACAATTTGGAATATTCCAAAAACACCCTAACATCCAAAAAAATCCTTTGCACCAACTTTCATTTGAAGAACAAGCTCATCCTACTCACCCAGATAAACTTCCACACACTGTAACAAAAATTAATCTTGTGGGGAACTGAACCATGAAAAAATTCAAATGAAGTTATATATGAACCTTATTAGCATAGTTCCAAAACTGCAAGACCAAAGACCAAGTTGTAGGGATGTGAAAAGTAAAATGATTTCTCCTAGACAACACTGTAATACACAGTTCACACATTAGTGAACATAACTTTCTCTGCACAACGATCCAAACCAAGAAACTTTGGATATAACACCTATGAAAACCTCTAATCATCGTATCTGAACCACACAAGTAGATATTCAACATAGAATAAATGTGGAAAAAAACTAGAACACCACTCTAAATAAAAAAATACCTTTACAACACATTATTTCCTCTTTTATTCATTTTTTCTCAAAAGAACTTAGAAACCAAGCACCACAGACACATTCTCATCATCTTCAATACTTCATCATCTTCTCTCTCAATATGATTCCAAGGTTGTCTTTTATATGGATAATGACAAATAACCTAGCTTGGATGGCTTTCCCTACAAGTTTTATAAAAAAAATGGTGCATGGCAGGATATGACTTGCATCATGTCCATATTGAGGTCATGCAAAAATGGATCACTATGCAACATAATCAATAAAGGAAATGTCAAATTCATACCTAAGTCTAGGTATCCTAGAGAAATTTACAATTGGAGGCCTATCATGATGCTCAATGTATCCTACAAGATCATTGCCAAAGCCTTGGTTATAAAACTCTCCTCCATGATCCCTCTGATTGTTTTTTATGAGAAAACAATATTCATAAAATATAGGTTCATCTTGAATAATCATTTTTTGGGAAGGAATTGAATGGGCTCGCCACTCTCAACAACCTTCCTTTTTCATTAAAATTGGTGTTTCTAAATCTTATGATCAAATAAAATGGCCTTTCATTCTATCCATGTTGTAGGCTCTTGTGTTTGGACCATGCTTCATTCAAATGGTCAAAATATTGTTTTTTGATGCTTCTTCCTAAATCACCATTGTCATCCAACAATCTAGCACATTTGGGCTTCATAGTTCCATTTATCAAGGATTTCTTCTTGGCATAGCTCTTTATGTTTTGGTAGCTAAGGGGTTTGTCTACTTACTTTCTCAAGAAGTCTCTCAACCCCATGTCAAAGGTATTTCTCTTCATAATCGTTCATAGTAGTTGGTTAATGGTCACTTTTCATATGAATCTTTTCTCACTCTCCTTTAAGAGGAGAATAATGTCGATCAATCCCTACATTGTTTGGATACATTTTTTCAAGTCTCAAGATCCAACATTTAATATAAAAAGACCCAATTCTACCACCAATCCTTCCTTCCTACCCTCACATGGTTTTACTGTTTTGGGTGGAAATGATTGACCATGGAGAAATATTTCAATTCTCAAGTATTTAATTTGCTTTATACTCCTTTCTCATCGATCTTTGGCAAGTTGTTATTGTTAGAATTGAGAAAAATCTCCATTATCGCATTACCAAGCCTCTCTCATAAGCTAGAAAGTTTTAGATTTGTACTAAATCCTTGCAACCACTCATGTCTACTATTCCCCATGCTCGGTCCCTTTTAAGGCTTCTTACCTAAGGATTGAGAAGCTTCTCTATAATTTCCTCTAGGAATCCAATGATGGGAACAATGAATTCCATCATGTTGCTAGGTATTTTTTCTATCTTCCCCATGTCATTATGGGGATTCATATAATATCCATCCATTAGTAGGGGATTTTACTTTGTTCCAAATGGATCATTAGATTGCTTGATGGTTATGAAGCTTGGACAATTCTTATTTGGCACTACATCAAGACTAGTTTCCCTTCTAGGTTCCCTACTTGGAAAGGCTTAGATCTAGGAACCCTTCTTACGATGTAGGAGCTTGTTACTATATAAGGCACATTTGCAATAAAAAATATCTAGAAGTCTTGGGAAGCTATCGAACCTTAGCCTAGATGGGTAGATGATTATTCCAGTAATGGATTATCCATCAAACAAAAATCCATCTACTGGTCTCCCATTCTCATCTCTCAAGGTTGGCCTTTGTACAATCTATCTTAGATCCATGCTTTGTGATTATTCAAATTTGTAGTGTTGAATCTTCTAGGCCTTATTCATAGAGCCACCAAGAATTTTATTTTGTGGCCTAAATTCAAGCTTTCCAATCAAGACTGGGAGACTTTTCAAAATGATATTAATTCTATTCCCCTCAGATCCTTCATAAAATTAGGGTTTGATCTCCCAAACCCTAGTGGAAGGATTGGAACTAATACCTAGAAACCCCTTTTCAAAATTATGGGCCTTGTAAAGGATATTTATGGATTTCTCCACATCTACTCATGGTTGAATAACTAAACCATTTTTGGTATCTTTAGTCTTCTCTTAGAATTTGGCATCATTAGTTTCAATGCAATTGGTCTATTATGTTGGAAATTAGTCTATTTTTTTTGGTGCATTCTCTATCAAGGTCATTGTTGATGGTGTTTTTATGCACTTCTCAACACAGGTAATACGTAGGTGCATTACCTCTCTTGAAAGACAATCTTCCACAATCAAATTGCAGAACACTATCCCAAGGATGTTTGGAATATTTCAATTGTTTATGTGATTTGTTGGAATCACAAGGTGGACTTACAGATGAGTTACAAAGTGGGAAAGTTAGATCAGCAAATGGAGTTCTTAAGATGGGAGAGTTGTTGTACATTTGCTGCAAGTTCAAACAACAGTCTTGAACTCCATTTTATCATTGGATTTAGCTTTATAATGTGCAATGAACCTTGCCTAAGGTTACCTATTTAAAAAAGGAAAAAGGGCAGGGAAGAGAAAAAGGTTCCTAGATCTGAAACTACCAATGAACAGTGATCATGGAGGCTGCTACAGTAGACAAACTCCCTAAACTAGGTTTTGCTTGGCCAAGAGGATCCTACAATTATACAAAACCAGTGCAATCTTCTAAGGACTGCATATTTTCAGTTTGCATACACACATCATGAACATGCAAGTGAACTAAGTTGCAACAATCAAATAAAGGAGCCCAGACTAACTTTGCACAACAACTTGTCATCAACAAGTGCCAAAAGTATGGGCTGGAAATTCATCAAATACTGAAATAGCAACCACCATTACCGCTTCCATTCAAGAAACTATAACTAAAACTAACTTGGAAGGTAGAACCATGCACACATAATGAACAAAATCAAAAGTAACACCTATAGATCATGCAATGTTGATTTCTATTGCTGCAGAATGTTTTTACAACAGCTCTCCAACAACTACAAATGAGGGGAAGACCCCTATTTATAGTTTTTCAAAGCCAAATGAATGGCCAGGATTGAATTACATTGTGTGGCCCAGATTCAATTACATTAGGGCTTCACCTACCCCACAATATTCAGCAATTTAAAATACATCTGTTGTCTTTTCCCTATTTTGTCTTGTAGTGGCCAGTCACTGTAGCAATTTTGTCTCCTAGCTAATTTCCCTTTTACTGTAACTGAAATTGACTGAAAGCCACCTTCTCCTGATGGAATTTCAGCATTCCTCATTGTATCAAATGGTTCTGTCGACGGACCCATGGTAGGCTCCTTGAAACCGGAAATGAGAGGCCAAAATGTTGTTTTAGGAATGCTGATTTGAAACGGCCGATGGAGCACGGAACTCCGAATGGTATTTCCCGCATGAAAATTTGGAATTTGAAAAGCCAAGGGAGGATAAGACCCCATTTAAGCATCTGGGTTGAAGTCCATTTTTGATTTGGAGGTGCGTTTGTATGTTCCAAAAATATGAGCCCGAAATGTCGCTGTTCTGGAAATGTTGTTTTGAAACTACCGACGGAGCACGAAACTCCGAATGGTATTTTCTAGCTGCAACTTTGGAATTTGAAAGGTAAAGGGAGGATAAGACCCCATTTTAGCATCTGGGTCGAAGTCCGTTTTTGATTTGGCAGTATGCTTGTACATTCCGAAAACATGAGCCCGAAATGTTGTTCCAGAAATGTTGTTTTGAAACGGCTAACAGAGCACGGAACTCCGGATGGTACTTCCCGACTGTAAATTTGGAATTTGAAAGGTCAAGGGAGGATAAGACCCCATTTAGCATCTGGGTCGAAGTCTGTTTTTGATTTGGAGGTGCGCTTGTACGTTCCAGAAACATGAGGCCGGAATGTCTCTGTAGGAATGTTGTTTCAAAACGACCGACAGAGCACGAAACTCCAGATGGTACTTCCTAGCTGCAAATTTGGAATTTGAAAGGTCAAGAGAGGATAAGACCCCATTTTAGCATCTGGGTTGAAGTCTGTTTCTAATTTGGAGGTGCGCTTGTACGTTCTGGAAACACGAGGCCGGAATGCCGTTGTAGGAATGCTGTTGCAGGAATGTTGTTGCAGAAACACAGTTTTGGAATTTTCAAAAATTCCTAAAACTTAATGAAACCTTTTCATTTCACTTAGGCACCACAAAAACATCTAAAATCCATAGGAAATCTATCCCCAAAGTCCAAGAATGAAGGAAAAAGCGAATCGAGCTAGCGATTTCGATGACAAACTGGAATCACGAACCCATAATCTCTGGTTTCGACCTTCATGCTAGGGAAAACAAGCCAAACACTCAACCAAAGGATCAAAACCACTAGTAAACCCAACCTTCAATATGCTAAAAATCCAAGTGTGTGCAATTGCGTTAATTCCCATCCTTTAGTTACTGGAAGAACCTAAGCTCCATCAAGTTAAGCTACGTAGTTTATTCTAACTCCAAAAGCATCTGAGACATTGCCTTGCTGCCAGTTAGGCATCCATAGCCCCGACGAGGTTGTCCTTATGATTCTCCCAAACATTGCTCTATTATCGGCGGGGCGTCCATAGCCCCGGTAGAGTTGCTCGTATACCCCTGAAAAGCTGAATTTCTCTTCTTTTGATTTTAAATATTTTTCTTTGTTTCTTTTCTCTTTTTAGTTCTTTTATTTCAACCTGCAAGCAATGAAGCTCGCACTCGGGGCTGAGAATCACAGTGGCGCTAGAGCAGAATTTTAGATTTTTCACTTAACTAGACTTCACAAAGGACCTACAGTGACCGTCAAATCCTTAAAATTTGTGAGAGATATAAGATTCTAGAATACGTTAGAATCAGACTGACCAATGACTTATCCACTTTGAATCAAACATCTAGATTGCTTGATACTAACAAAAGATCCTCACCATCCATTCTAAAAACTTGATTAGAGTTTGACAAAGAAAATACATAGAGCAACCCCAGGCGATAAGAAAGGTTGTTGTGCGCACAGATGCACCCAGCCAAAAATAGAAGGACCCCAAGCAAAGCGGTAGAAAAGTGAGAGCAAACAAAAGCAAACGAAAAGCAAACACCAAAACCAGACAATGAAAGAAAACACCCCAAAGCAAGCAACCTACAACAAACCAACTAACCTAAGGAAAGTAGGAAAACAGATTATTTACAAGAAACCTACACTACTCAAAATGAGTTATGTACAAAAATATTTACAAAGAACTACATTCGGGTAAGGCGAGCTGATGCTCATGCTCAATGGATTTTGTAGCATGTGCACAAGCAAACAGGCAGTCGTTATAGTTCTCAACCATGCAAATTTATCCTTATGTTTAGAGAAAATAAATTCAATATTGTAGCATTCAAATTCAGTCACCCGGCTAGGGAAAATCAGCAATTGAGGAGGCTCGCTAAACCCATGGTTAATCCATAAACATGTTCATTTTTCCTTATTTCCATAATTAAAATGATAGGTGTAGCTATGAAAATTAACAGGAGAAAGGAAGGATAGAACCTGGGTGTCGTCACATGGAGGTGGCAACATTTGACAATCAAGAGCGAGCACCACATCATCAGTCTTTGCATCAGCAACCTCGGGTGGGTATGGTGGAAGGAGCAACACTTCAGGCATCAATTCTGCATAACGTAGGGAGAATGGGGCAGAAAACACTTCCTCCACATCTTGTGTAGGATCAGCAATCCCCCTTGGCAGTTCTTCAAAAAGAAGTACTACATCTTGTTGATCTTCTGCAAACTGAGCGTCCACATGATTGTTGTCCCGAAAAGGTAGCATGTTGTCCCATCTCCTTTCCCAAGTGTCGAACCTATCTTCAAGATGCTCAATATCATGGGATGATGACATGTATGAATCTGTCCTATTACAGCCATCCAAATATGAAGGAGGATCAACAACGATCATGGTGGAAGGACTCCAAGTTGCATCTTGTAGTCGACCGGGTGCTTCATCTTTGTTGGAGGCTATCTCAGCACCCCCACCTTTGTCTTTTTCTCTTTTCTGTTCATGCAAATCATATGACGTTCACTCATTTCCCCTTGCTCACTATCGCTATAAACAAAGAAGGAACCCCTCTCCCAATCCAGAAACTCTTGTGCATCACCATTCAGAGGCTCAAGGAATATGCCCTCATTGCTACCATCTTCTGGGATGTGTCCTTCCTCAACATGAGCATACCTCCGTAGCACAACTCCCAATGGAAAGAAGTCATCAATTGATGGCACCTCATTAAGGGGGCCAAAATTTACTATGTGATTTTCCCCCAAAGACTCACCATAAAGCCCATCGTCCATGGTGCACAAATGTTCTTTGAGAGGAAAAAATTCTTGATGACTGGTGGACAACATTCCAGTTTGATCTACTTGATCACTCAAAAGCTCGAGATTGTATTGTTGTCCTCCTTCCATTGTTGTCCCAACATCCTCTTGAGGACTTCCTTTAGCTGAGTTGTCACTTGACTCGGGCTCTTGGTCCTCATGTTCCATTCTTGAAGCCACTGTAGGGAGTGGTGTGCTCGGCTGCCTTGCTTGTTCTCTGACTTGCTTCATGGCTTCTTGGCACAGTCCGCATGTGAACTCAGAGTGGGATGAATCATGGAGCCTGCACCAATTTGGTAGCAACAATACCTCCAAATCCACCTGACATTTCAGCTCTGACCAATCCTTTGCTAATCTGGAAATGAGTTGGCCATATCTTTCTGCTACTAGGTCCTCATCATCACTTTCTGCTATCCCAAGGCTGTCAACCTCTTCCTCTTGCTGATTTTCAACATCTTCATTGGCTGCCCCAGCATACACTGCTACAAAATTGATTGACTCATCCTCAACTACCAATGGCTTCTCTTCCTGAGTGGAGGACTGCCCCTTACTGACAAAGGAGAGGCTTTCCAACTCCATTCTTAGTGAACCTTCACCAAATCTTTTTGCTGTCCCCAGAAAATCAGATTCTTCCTTTTCATTTTCTATTTCAACGTTTGCTGTCCTAGCATCTATTTTTATGGAGCTTCTTGGTCTATCTGCAATGTGTTGTCCTCCAGATGTTGATAGCTTTTCTACCTCATGGGATGACTCATTCTCCTTGCCAATTGGCTGCTCCAACCTGCTCAAATTGCCTTTGACTTGGGTGATGACGCTTGCACATGACGAACAAGTAAATTCAGAATGTGGTGCATTGTGAAATTTGCACCAGCTTGACATTAGTGCTTCCTCCAATCTTGGTCCGTCTTTGCTGCCCAGACATTCTTGGATCAGATCTTCAAATGCCTTAGCTACCATGGTTGTCAATTCCTCCTCCGGGTCTGCAAGGGCCAAAGGCTGATATATTTTCCAAAAGGGAATCTCTCCTTGCAAGACTCTTTCAATTCTGCTCAAGAAGGTTAGACACTCTAGTTTATTGTGCCTTTGGGTGCCATGAACCGACATCTATCTACCAATGAAAATTGCTGCAATGGTCTCTTCAATCTCCTATTTAAATCTGCATGTAGCCGAGCGATGCTGATTTGCACATGCTGCTCCATTTCAACTCAGCTGCCTTTTGCCTTCAAATTTTGTTGATTTTATGCTTTAGCATTAAAAGAGATCTCCTTATCTCAGATTTATTCTTGAAAGTGCTCTTTTCAATATCCAACATTCAGCTTTGTAGCCTCAACATGTCTGCCCACCTTCTAGCGCTAGTTTTGTTGATGGTGTTTTTATGCACTTCTCAACACAGGTAATACGTAGGTGCATTACCTCTCTTGAAAGACAATCTTCCACAATCAAATTGTAGAACACTATCCCAAGGTCTCTCGGATGTCAGGTCTTGACGATGCTTGGAATATTTCAGTTGTTTATGTGATTTGCTGGAATCACAAGGTGGACTTACGGATGAGTTACAAAGTGGGAAAGTTGGATCAGCAAATGGAGTTCTTAAGATGGGAGAGTTGTTGTGCATTTGCTACAGGTTCAAACAACAGTCTTGAACTCCATTTTATCATTGGATTTAGCTTTATAATGTGCAATGAACCTTGTCTAAGGTTAACTATTAAAAAAAGGAAAAAGGGCAGGGAAGAGAAAAGGTTCCTGGATCTGAAACTACCAATGAACAGTGATCATGGAGGCTGCTACAGTAGACAAACTCCCTAAACTGGGTTTTGCTTGGCCAAGAGGATCCTAAAATTACACAAAACCAGTGCAATCTTCTAAAGACTGTAGATTTTTAGTTTGCATACACACATCATGAACATGCAAGTGAACTAAGTTGCAACAATCAAATAAAGGAGCCCAGGCTAACTTTGCACAACAGCTTGTCATCAACAAGTGCCAAAAGTATGGGCTGGAAATTCATCAAATACTGAAACAGCAACCACCATTACCACTTCCATTCAAGAAACTATAACTAAAACTAACTTGGAAGGTAGAACCATGCACACATAATGAACAAACTCAAAAGTAACACCCATAGATCATGCAATGCTGATTTCTATTGCTGCAGAATGTTTTTACAACAACTACAAATGAGGGGAAGACCCCTATTTATAGTTTTCCAAAGCCCAAATGAATGGCCATGATTGAATTACATTGTGTGGCCCAGATTCAATTACATTAGGGCTTCACCTACCCCACAATATTCAGCAATTTAAAATACATCTGTTGTCTTTTCCCTATTCTGTCTTGTAGTGGCCAGTCATTGTAGTAGTTTTGTCTCCTAGCTAATTTCCCTTTTACTGTAATTGAAATTGACTGAAAGCCACCTTCTCCTGATGGAATTTCATCATTCCTCATTGGATCAAATGGTTCTGTCGACAGACCCATGGTAGGCTCCTTGAAACTGAAAATGAGAGGTCGAAATGCTATTTTAGGAATGATGATTTGAAACGGCCGACGGAGCACGGAACTCCGAATGGTATTTCCTACCTGAAAATTTGAAATTTGAAAAGCCAAGGAAGGATAAGACCCCATTTTAGCATCTGGGTCAAAGTCCATTTTTGATTTGGAGGTGCGCTTGTACGTTCTGGAAACATGAGCCTGAAATGCCGCTATTTTGGAAATGTTGTTTTGAAATGGCCGACAGAGCACGGAACTCCAGATGGTATTTCTCGGTTGCAATTTTGGATTTGAAAGGTCAAGGAAGGATAAGACCCCATTTTAGCATCTAGGTCAAAGTCTGTTTTTGATTTGGCGGTACGCTTGTACGTTCCAGAAACGTGAGCCCGGAATGCTGTTCTGGAAATGCTGTTTTGAAATGGCCGACGAAGCACGAAACTCCGGATGGTACTTACCAACTACAAATTTGGAATTTTAAAGGTCAAGGGAAGATAAGACCCCATTTTAGCATCTGGGTCGAAGTCCGTTTCTGATTTGGAGGTGTGCTTGTATGTTCCGGAAACATGAGGCCGAAATGCCATTGTAGGAATGCTGTTTCAAAACGACCGACAGAGCACAGAACTCTGGATGGTACTTCCCTGTTGAAAATTTGGAATTTGAAAGGTCAAGAGAGGATAAGACCCCATTTCAGCATCTGGGTCGAAGTCCATTTCTAATTTGGAGGTGTGCTTGTACGTTTCGGAAACACGAGGCCGAAATGCTGCTGTAGGAATGTTGTTGCAGGAATGCTGCTGCAGAAACACAGTTTTGGAATTTTCAAAACTTCCTGAAACTTAATGAAACCTTGTCAGTTTACTTAGGCACCACAAAAACATCCAAAATCCATAGGAAATATATCCCCAAAGTCCAAGAATGAAAGAAAAGGCGAATCAAGCTTAGCTCGAAAAACCCAAGACTTAGCCATTTTTAATTTTAGGGGCCAAATATGGTCAGCCAAAAATGAGACTTTGAAGGGCACGTTGACCAACTAGGACAACAAAATGATGGGCACGCAAAATGAGATAGGAGCAAAGAAGCCTGACGAGAGCGAAAAAAGAGGGTCCCTGCCTACGGTGGGGCGTGTGTGCAAAATATGCACAAAAGTCATCTAATGGAGAATTATCTTTTGCACAACATCCATTACCCTTACTATCCTTTATGTAGACATCTAAAGAGACTCAAACATCTCTTTTGGCTTTACATCCAAGCACAAGAAGCATGGAATTGGATCCATGACCTTTTCAAAACATATTGTGTCTCTCCATTCTCTTGGCATGCCTTTAGGGTGGAGATTCTCTACTATGTTTGGAAAGATCAAAATTCTGCTTTATTTTCCAATTGCAATGTATATTTTCACTTCCCTCTTTACACCAAGACAATGATTTTCTATAAAGTTTTCATGAATATTCAAGTGCAAGCTAGCAAATTTTCACTTGAGGTTTCTCACCTCCAGAATTTTCTAGACCACTAGGGAGATTCTACCTATACTATTGTCAAGGTGCCTCTAAACTCTTCTTCTCCTCTAAGGGGTCACTAGTTGGTACAAGAGCACCCATGGGTCTAATGGATGTATAATGTTTGGTTTTGTTTTTTTTCTTGTTTTTGTGTTAGAATAAGGTCATAAGGACCATTTCAATTCTTTGTAATAGGTCTCTTAGGTTTGTGGTGGAATTTTTGTCTTGGTGACCAACTCTTTGTATAAACAAGGACTCCATCCTCCTTTGTAAGTCTAGTAAATTTTGGAAAATTAATGAAATAAGGATTCCTTGTTGTATCTAGACACTCGAGGGGAGTCACATTTCTCATTTTAGTTGGCTTGGATGCCTTTCACATATTTTGGAAGCATCTTTGTAGGCAAGTTGGTGAAAAATGTCTAAATTGCCTTAATTGGGCATTTATGTGTTCAAATGAAGTCTAAATGTGTTTCCAACGACCAACTGATTAAAATGGAAGTTGGAAGACATTGGAGGGAGTTAGTAGACTTAAAATATGCCTCTCTTGGTCAAGGAAAGGTTGTTGAACAAGTTTGGAATGAGTTTCTAATAAGAAGTTTGTTGTTTTTTGTGTTTTCATTAAGAAATTATTGATCCCGTACATTGTGTGGCCTGTACATGTTTCTCCACACTCCAAGCCTATAATGGTTGGAAAGATAATGGAATAATATTTATTTTTGTGTTGGAATGGTGTGATTTAATTGAGAATTGAGTGAGATACCCCCATTTTACTATCGGGTGGTCTTAAACCCCATGTTTTTATGTAGAATTTGCTGATCCCGTGTTTGTACGGTCTGCACATTTTGTTTTATGATTGAAGAATGTAATGGTTGGAAAGGTAATTGAAATATTTATTTTGGAGTTGGATTGGTGATATTTCATTGAGTAATAAGGGAGATATCTTAATTTTACTCCCGGGTGGTCTGAAAACCCTTAAAATCAAGGTTTTGAGCAAAATATGGATGCATCTTCCATTCCCACACTGTAGCATTGCAAAATCTTGGTGGGATGGAAGTTTTGAGGGTGTAATATTATTTACTAGAGGTCTTGGAGAACAGAAAGAACTTTGGAGGCAAATGGGGCAATGTTTTGGCTTGACATCTCTATGTGGCAAGCCCATGTGACAAGCAAAAAAGGTGAGTTTTTGCTTGATTTCGAAGAATATGTTTGAAGGGAAATTAGGAATGATGGTAACAAGCGTGTAAAACCTGTAGGAGTTAATTTTATGGCTTTGGGGTGAAGGGGAGAGCCTAGGTAATCAAGACCTAGGTGTAGGTATGTGAATTAGGCCTCTTGGAGTAGTGGTAGAAAAGGCTATTGTGAGTGATGCCTTGAAAATCTAGAGGAAAGGTTTTGGAAAATTTTAGGGGTCCATTTTGGATGTCTGAATCCATAGGTTTGGTGTCTTGAAATTCTTCCATGTGGGTTTTGTATTGAATGTCCTACCGGGTAGGGCTACTAGCCTTTTGACAAAAAGGGGTCTAAATCACCATAGTGTTGGGTGTTTGTTGAAACCTAAGTGCTAGAGGTTCTTTGCCATCATAATTGGTGTTTTCTATCCCTTCCACTCTACATCATAGTGGTATTAGAGCCTAATTGTAGGTAATTGTTAAAGGGAAGACATCATGCCTCCAAAACAACCTAGATCGGTGGTTGCAAAAGAGTTGAAGGCCTTGAGACAAGAGGTGGAGGCCTTAAAGGCAATGAATAGAAGGAGAGGAGTGGCCATAGAGGAAGAGAGTTCCTCTGAAGAAGAGCTAGAGGGTGAAGGACCTGCAGAAGGTGAAGAGAACCCTCAAGGGGAAGAGATACCCCCTCATGAGAGAAGACTCGTTAAAGCATTGCAAGCATCAAGAGGAGAGTCCTCTGAAGTGAAGATGGATCTACCGGTGTATAGTGGAAAGATGGATGTGGAAGAAGTGTTTGAATGGGTAGAGGCATTGAACAACTAATTTGAATATAAAGAAATGGCAGAGAATAAGAAGGTAAAGTTTTCCAAAACAAAGTCGGAGGGATTCGCCTTGACATGGTGGAATTTCATCCAAGGAGAAAGGGTGAAGATGGGTAAGTCCATGATCAACTCATGCGATAGGATGGTGCATAGGTTGAAGGCACAATTCCTTCCTACTGATTATGAGGTGTAGGAGTTCAAAAAGAGGTAGAATCTGAAGCAAAAAGACATGGATGTTTCATCCTACAATGAACAATTCTTCAAGTTGAGCATGAGATGTGATCATTTGGAGAGTGAGAATGAAAGAGTGGCCAGTTATATCAATGGCCTAAGGCTCAACATACAAGATGAGATCAGTTTGGTTGTCCCCAAGACCATGGAGGATTGCATACAAATTGCACATAAGGCTGAAGAGAAGATAAGAAGGAAACAAGAGCAACAAAGTAGACGAAGAGGCAAGAATTTCAGAGGTAGAGATATTTTTGGGGGCAGAAATCAGTACCAAAAAAATCAAGAGGAATCTAATCCTAATGAATCAAGTGGAGACTCAAGCAATAGAGGGGGATTCAGGGGTAGGAGACACAATGGTAGAGGAAGATTTAATGGAGGGAGAAGTTCCAATTAGTTTTTAGGGAGATGTTACACTTGCAACCAGCCTGGGCATCCATCCTTCAAATGCCCCGAAAAACAAGGATCAAGCTCTCATGGTGGAGAGATGAGGAATAAATTGGTACATGAAGATGAAGAAAGTGTGACATCACCTACAGTAAACCTCACATTAGAAGTTAGAGAGAACTTGATGATTAGGAGAGCATTGCTCAAGGCACCAATCCCTGAAGAACTCCCACAAAGGAAGGCACTCTTTAGAATCAATTGCAAGGTACAAGGTAAGGTGTGTAAGATAGTAGTGGACTCGGGATCAAATGATAATATTGCTTCAATTGAGATGGTAGAAAAAAATGAATTTGAAAAGGATTTCTCACCCTAACCCATACAAAGTTTCATGGCTTAGTAAAGGACAACAAGTCTTGGTGAATGAGCAAGTATGGGTAGACTTCAACATTGGGTCATACAAGGACAAGATCCTATGTGATATCATCCCTATGGATGTGTGCCACTTGCTACTTGGGAGGCCTTGGTAGTTTGATAGGAAGGCCAAGCATGATGGGGAGAAGAATACATACTCCATTGTGAAGGATGGGGTGGCTTACAACCTCACACCTCTCATAGAAGAAGACAAGGAAAAGCATGAAGGGCCTAGTGTTTTGATGGTGGGTGAGAAGGATTTCATGAAGACCTTGAAGGAAGGAGGAGGAAGAGGATTCTTCTTGATTATGAAGCCAAAGAGTGAAGCAGATTTGCCCATAAAGAAGGAGAAAGATGCACCTAGAGAAGTCCAAGAGTTGTTGGAAAGCTACAAGGACATAACAATAAATGAACTACCTAGTTCCCTACCTCCCATTAGGGATATAAGCCACCATATTGATTTTATTCCAGGGGCTACGTTGCACAATAAGGCTGCATATAAGATGACACCTACTCAGAATGAGGAGATTGCAAGACAAGTGCAAGATTTGTTGGATAAAGGGCTAGTGAGAAAGAGTTTGAGCCCATGTGTTGTTCCTACTATCCTCGCACCAAGGAAGGATGGGAATTGGAGGCTTTGTACTGATTCAAAAGTCATTAATAGGATCATAATCAGATATAGGTTTCCAATGCCAAGAATGGAGGACCTTATGGATTGCCTAGAAAGGGGATCCTACTTCTCCAAGATTGATTTGAAAAGCAATTACCATTAGATAAGGATCAGAGAGGGTGATGAATGGAAGATAGCTTTTAAGACTAATGAGGGCCTCTATGAATGGTTGGTGATGCCCTTTGGGTTGTCAAATTCCCCTAGCACCTTTATGCGCCTTATGAATGAGGTATTGAGACCTTTCATTGGAAAGTTTATTGTGGTTTATCTAGACGATATTCTTCTGTTTAGCAGGTCTAAAGAAGAACATTTAAAGCACCTTGACATGGTATTGAAGAGGTTACAAGAGGAGAAGTTGCTGATCAACATGGAAAAGTGTGAATTTATGAAAGGAGAACTAGTGTACCTTGGATTTGTCATCTCCAGGGGATGTTTGAAGATAAATCCTTCAAAGGTGGATGCTATTCTTACTTGGCCAACACCAAAATCCATGGGAGATGTGAGAATCTTTCATGAAATTGCAAGCTTTTATAGAAAGTTCATCAAGAACTTTAGTCAAATTTGTGCACCCATCTTGGACACCATCAAAGGAGGTAACAAAGGTAAGTTTTCTTGGACTAATGAGGCTGATAAAGGGTTTGAATATCTGAAAAAGAGAGCAGCACAACAACCTATACTCGTGCTCCTTGATTTTGATAAGGTTTTTACAATTGAATGTGATGCTAGTAACCAAGCAATAGGGTCTATCTTGAGCCAAGAAGGAAAACCGGTTGCATTTTTTAGTGAGAGGTTGAATGAAGCAAAGAGGAAGTATTCTTCCTATGATTTGGAATTGTATGCTATGGTCCAAGCCCTCAAAAAGTGGAGGCACTACTTGTTACCTAAATAATTTGTTGTCTATACTGATAATCATGCTTTGAGTTTCTTGAATGCACAAGATAAACACAATCATAGGCACATGAAGTGGGTGGAGTCTTTACAAGCCTATACATTCACAATAAAGCATAAGAAGGGCCAAGCAAACAAGGTGGCAGATTCTCTCAGTAGAAGGGCACTTGTGGTGCAAGAGATTCAAATCCAAAGCATGGGGGTTGATGCATTGAAAGACATGTATCATGAAGATGCATATTTTAAGGAGGTATACAACATTTGTGATCAACATTTGAATACTTTTCATGGTGAATACTCTAATTTTCTATTGCATAATGGTTTTCTCTTTAAAGGAAGCCAATTGTGTGTGCCTAAATTCTCAATGAGGGAGAATATTATAAAGGAGAAACACAGTGGGAGTCTTGGAGGTCATTTTGGCCTTGATAAGACCTTGGAACAAGTAAGGAGGTACTACTATTGGCCAAGGCTGCAAGTGGATGTGAGAAAGTTTGTGGAAGGATGCATAATCTGTCAAAGAGCAAAGGGAACTTCATCAAATGTGGGGCTCTATCAACCACTTCCCATTCCCAATAGGCCTTGGGAGAGTGTAAGTATGGATTTTGTATTGGGGCTGCCTAGAACCCAAAGAGGTTTTGATAGTGTTTTTGTGGTGGTTGATAGGTTTAGTAAGATGGCTCCTTTTCTTCCTTGTAAATGCACCAATGATGCATCTAGTATAGTAGGTATCTTCTTTAAGGAGGTTGTAAGAATACATGGATTCCCCTTAAGCATTGTTTCTAATAAAGATTCCAAGTTTATAGGTCACTTTTGGAGGACCTTGTGGAAGAAACTTGGCACAAATATATCCTTTAGCTCTGCATAACATCCACAAATGGATGGACAAACTGAAGTGGTGAATAGATCATTGGGAAATCTCTTGATATGTCTTACCAAGGAGCACGGACAAGCTTGGGATCTGATTTTACCTCAGGTTGAATTTGCATACAATGACTCCATGAATAGGAGCATTGGTAGGAGCCCTTTTGAAGTAGTATATGGCATGCACCCTAGAGGGGTCTATGAATTGAGAGATCTAAAAGGAGTTGATAGGAGAAGTGCTTAAGGAGAGGACTTTTCTGTTACAATCAGGGATATCCATCAACAAGTGAAGGAAACTCTACAAAAGAATTTTGAGAAGTATAAAGAAAGAGCAGATTTGAAGAAGAGGGATGTTCAATACAAGGTTGGAGATTTGGTGATGTCTCACTTGAAGAAGGAGAGACTTCTAAAGGGAAATTATACTAAACTCATGATGAAGAAGATAGGACCTTGCAAGGTGGTCCACAAGTTTGGCCAAAATGCTTATGAAATAGAGCTACCTCCTAGGGTGGCAATCTCTCCTATCTTTAATGTTTCTAATTTGTATCCTTTCAAAGCTTATATGAATGTATAGGATGTATCAGGTCCAACACCAATGGAAGATGAAGATTGGGTTAAGGAATTACCCCCAAGCCAACATGTGACTCTTGAATGCATCTTAGACACCAAGGAGACAAAGAGGACTAGAAGGAAGGTCTACAAGGAATACTTGGTTAAGTGGAAAGGTCTACTTGAAGAGGATGCCACTTGGCTGTCTGAAATTGACATTAAACAACATGGAACTACTGTATAAGACTTGATCTCAAAGAGGACTTGAGATCTTTTTCTTGCTTGGGAGTATGGTGTAGGAGAACCCATGGGTCTAATGGACCTATAATGTTTGGTTGTGTTTTGTTTCTTGTTTTTGTTTTAGAATAAGGTCCTAAGGACCATTTCAATGCTTTGTAATAGGTCTCTTAGGTTTGTGGTGGAATTTTTGTCTTAGTGACCAACTCTTTGTATAAACAAGGACTCCATCCTCCTTTGTAAGTCTAGTACATTTTGGAAAATTAATGAAATAAGAATTCCTTGTTGTATCTAGACACTTGAGGGGAGTCAAATTTTTCATTTTAGTTGGCTTGGATGCCTTTCACATATTTTGGAAGCATCTTTGTAGGCAAGTTGGTGAAAATTGTCTAAATTGCCTTAATTAGGCATTTATGTGTTCAAATGAAGTCTAAATGTGTTTCCAACGACCAACTGATTAAAATGGAAGTTGGAGGATTTTGGAGGGAGTTAGGAGGCTTCAAATATTCCGCTATTGGTCGAGGCAAGGTTGTTGAAAAAGTTTGGAATGAGTTTCTAATAAGAAGTTTGTTGTTTTTTGTGTTTTCATTAAGAAATTGTTGATCCCATGCATTGTACGGCCTGTACATGTTTCTCCACACTCCAAGCCTGTAATGGTTGGAAATATAATGGAATAATATTTATTTTTTCATTGTAATGGTTCGATTTAATTGAGAATTGAGTGAGATATCCCCATTTTACTACCAGGTGGTCTTAAACCCCATGTTTTTCTGTAGAATTTGTTGATCCCTTGTTTGGTATGATCTGTACGTTTTGTTTTATGATTGAAGAATGTAATGGTTGGAAATTTAATTGAATAAGATTTCATTTTTAGTTGGAGTGGTGATGTTTCATTGAGTAATAAGGGATATATCTTAATTTTACTCCCGGGTGGTCTGAAAACCCTTAAAATCAAGGTTTTGAGAAAAATATGGATGCATCTTCCATTCCCACACCGTAGCATTGCAAAATATTGGTGGGATGGAAGGTTTGAGGGTGTACTATTATTTCCTAGAGGTCCTGGAGAACATAAATCTCTTTGGAGGTAAATGGGGCAATGTTTTGGCTTGACATCTCTATGTGACAAGCCCCTGTGACAAGCAAAAAAGGTGAGTTTTTGCTTGATTTCAAAGAATCTGTACGAAGGGCACTTAGGAATGATGGTAAAAGGTGTGTAAAAACTGTAGGAGTTCATTTTTTGGCTTTGGGGTGAAGGGGAGAGCCTAGGTAATCAAGACCCAGGTGTAGGTCTGTGAATTAGGCCTCTTGGAGTAGTGGTAGAAAGGGCCATTGTGAGTGATGCCTTGACAGTCAAGAGGAAAGGTTTTGGAACTTTGTAGGGGTCCATTTTGGATGTTTTAATCCATAGGTTTGGTGTCTTGAAATTCTTCCATGTGAGTTTTGTATTGAATGTTCTACTGGGTAAGGCTACTAGCCTTTTGAGAAAAAGGGGTCTAAATCACCATAGTGTTGGGTGTTTGTTGAAACCTAAGTGTTAGAGGGTCTTTTCCATGATAGTTGGGTGTTTTCTATCCCTTCCACTCTGCATCACTAGTGTGGTCGTAGTCAGTCTACTGGGAGAGGCTATAGATCGCAACTTCATGGGGGTCAGCCTCATAATTTTCAAGGCTTTGTTGCTTGTGGTTGGTACCAACCTCCCAAGAAGCCCTCTGAAATCCTTCTCCCTCTTCTTAGAGGTGTGGGGAGGTTGGTTGGCATAGCTTTGACAAGCTTCCTCATCTATAACTTTTCATATCTATAATTCACACACAACAACCTATTGAATTCACTCCTAAGGAGGAAGACACACTCAATAGCTAGGAGCCTTTTCAAGTTGGGGTCCAAATCTTGATGATAAAAATCTTCTTGATGTGGGCATAGCATTATCTTCTTAATGTTTTTTTTTTTTTCTTTGTCCTTGACTTTGTCCCATTAGAATTTGTGGGTGTTCTTTTCTACCATACTAACCTTTTTTTGAATATTGTACTATTTTTATTTTAAAATAAATTTTAGGAATTATCATAAAAATTATGACATTTCTATAGTCCTTTAAAATTAAATGAAAAATTTTGAGTAGAAAATTATACAAGAACTTTTAAATCAATATTTTGGATCACACTCTGTGATCTATAATTAGGATGATGAAAAAGAGAAATGTATCACTAAATACTATAATGTCTTCATTGTATTGCTCCCTTTCATTTTAATTTACAAAGGGTATCCTCATGAAAACATTGCATTGTTTTGACTCTCTTAGGAATCCCTTGGAAGCACCACATACATAACTTCAAAGTCATAAATCTAATTTGAAACTTGTTGATGTGATAAATGAACTCCAAAGTCTATACAACTATGTGTACATAGATTTGATGAATTTATGTATAATGGGACTTGTTGATCACCTAAAATTGAGTGTTATGCACTACAAATATATGGAACTTGATCACGATCACTAGCCAATAGATTAGCCATTACCTACAAGTATCATTTATAAATAGGTTAGGATGCCAATTTTTTGATGAAAAGTAATAAATCATTAGAAACTTAAATCTAACATAACTTAAATCTCATTAAATGGTTAGCATGGTAAGGTAAATATATTCAACAGATAGAGTGGGGTGGCTAATCTAAAAACAATCAACAATTGTTTAGCCACTAGATGAGGTTTGGTCACAGGATAGTGAAATAATGTCATGTGTCCTTTCCCACTAAAGAAAATAAAAAACTCTCCTCTCTTGGCATGTAAAATAAAATTGGTGTATCTTGAAGCACAAGACAAGAATTTATTGAAATTGAAACAAGTTTTACAAGTGATAAAGGAACTTGATAAGGCTATGAAAATAATGAGGAACACGGATTTGAGTTTCAATATGTGGATTCATACTACAATAAATTAAATTGGGTGAAGAAAACATAGAAATGCTTCACCAAACTAGGTAATTACTAGTCCAAGACTTGTCAATTCCAAGCACATGATCCCCTTTTAAGTAAAATAGACATGATCTATCCACAAGATATAGGCTATTTAAAATATAAACTTGAACCAAAATATTTTCTCATTGAGATGTTTTCATTAATAATGACTCATATAATAACTTTAGGACATATAAAGTGACTTTAAACTAACTTTTCTTAAACATATTGAACCTGCACACTCACAAAAAATCATAAACATAATTTCTTAGTCATTCAAAATGAGAAGATGTAAACCAACTCGTGCATTCCAATGAAGAACACCTATGAATCAAAAAATACCAAAGAACCTTATGAATTCCTAATCCAAGAAAGAAAACTTGCTAGGCTTAACTAAAATTTATCCAAGGCCTAAAACATAAACCAAAACTAAGGTCTTCTATATAATGTCAAGTAACTGAATCAAGACATGTAAGATGAACTTGTAACAAAGAAAGCTATAACTCTCTCATCTAAGAAGGTCCCTAATGATCATATTGGCCAAATGAAAAACAATAATTTTTTTTTTTAAAATGGGTTTCATGTTTTCTAAAAGAAAAGAAGGCATGTTGTGAAAGCAATAACAAATTCATAGCTCAAAATTGAATGATGGAGAAGTGTTGAGACAATTGGTAGAAGTTGATGTGTCAATATTCTAATATTTTAGGTTTGATTTAGACAATAAGGATTTTGTAAATTGGTTTTTTTTCACTCTAAATCACCAACATGAGTATATATATGATCTTTATAAGTGTATATCTAAACTTGTTATGAATCTAATTTGAAACTCATAAATCATTTAAATTGACAAACTATAGAATATTCAAATCACTTGACCTCAATTTTTGTTGTCTAAATGTTTGTAAAGACAAGTAATGTTTTCAAACACCTTTGAGGAATTTACTAGATCATGAGGGTCGAGTTCTCCTCAATTAAAACAAAAACATACCAAATTTATGACTTTGAGAAAAATATTAAAGACAACAATTAAGCCTACAATAGACCTAGGATGATGTGCTCTAATAATAATGATAAATGTTGCTAGAATACTCTCATAAGTTCTTTATAACAAGTCCTTGTATAAACCCTAGGTTATTTCCAACATGCCTTTAAATAAGTGAAGGAATGTTTTAAAATATAACAATCAAGCACATAAATCAACTAAACATGCACTAAGTTGACTCACGAATGACCTAAGATGTTAATTTAAATATTGCAAGTTCAAGATTTAGATTCAAGAATACAAGAATGATTTAGGTTAAATTCAAAATCATAAATCTAATTGAAAACAAAAAATAATATTTCTAAAAATCAAAATTAAATCTTTTTAATAATTAAAAAAACAAGATTTAATATATTTTAATCCAAATTTATAAAATAAAAATTACTATTTATAAACAATTATAATCAAAACAAACCCAAAATATAGAGGAAAAGAGTATGGGTAAGCATTTTTCACCATTACAACAATCAACCTGTGTGCAAATTATATAATAGAACATTTTTTTTCTCAAATCTCTCATTTATAAAGTAGCCAACCAATTAACCCTAGTGGGAAAAATGCATTTTGTTGGTTGGCTAAAGATGACTGATAAATAAATTCAAAGTTCCCTTTGCCCATTTGATTTGGGTGATAAATCAATATGAAATTCCTACAACCCATTTGAGTTCTATTGTAGATGGGAGTAGACACGTATTGTTCTTTCCAAAATTGTGATGTATAAAGAAAAAATAGAATTTTTTTTTGTCATGTATAACTATTTCTTGTAATTCAAAGACATGAATCCATAATATTAGCTTGTAGAATTTTTATGATTTAAAGATGTGAAATTTCTACAATCAAAATATCAACTCATAGATTTCTTATGATTTATCTTGGTAACTATTTCTTGTGATTTTCTTGACAATAAATTATGAAAATACTATTTAAAAATAATTATAATCAAAACAATCCAAAATATAGAAAAAAAGAGCATAGGTATATTTGATAGTGCATAACTTTTTCTTTTGATTTTCTTGACAATAAATTGTGAAAATAACAATCCTGCTGAATTGCTGACTTGTTCATAGCACAATCAATGGAAGTGGCACACGCAATGGGTGGCAATGAGAAATTTGTACACCTGTCGGTTGTGTTCAATTGAAAAAATAATAGTGTGCGCTTGGTGACGCCATCGGCAGTTGATCATGTCCACCTGTCCTTCCACTTTGAAATAACATGTCAAACGTACATCCCCATATCTTGCACTACCTTACAATTATTTTGATCTGTTATTCTTTATGTAATAATTACTGGTACAAAAGATGTAATTTATTTTGAAAATCTAGAAAATTTTCATGCACTGACTTGGATTTTTTTTTGAAAAAAATGACTATTGAAAGAAAAGGTTGAAGTAGCTGTATGTTGATTTATCATTTATATTATTGGGAGTTGTATTGATATATTATAAAAAAATAAATTAATATCTTAATCATTCATCATTCATAATTATAGTATATTATATTATCTATTTTCATTAGTATTTATGATATATTTGTATGATTTATTATTTGTTGTCATTAATAAAAATTGATGAATTGATATTTTAGGTGTTTGTTTAAAAGAAAATAATTATATGGTTAAGTGCATTTGAGTTGGAGTAGCATTGGGATGGGTGACCTCCTGGTAAGGTTCAATGCTTCACCTCTGTGAGTGTTACCTAGATGTAATGAGTGCTAAGTGAACAATTCATTACCATGACAAATGAGTTTTTGTGAACCACTACTCATGAAACGTGGGTCAATGAGTTTGACTCAAAATATAACATGGTTCAATCCTGATAGTAATATCATAATTTGACATGCTATGGAAAATACCTCCTACTTAGTAGAATAAATTCTTGTTTGGTAAACTTTTCAAAGGTGTTTGTAAACACCAAGGGAGAGGAGCCGATCGTGGGTCGGGCATTGATCATGGGTATAGATTTGGACAGCTTGGGGCCCACAGTTGGGCAATATATATGCCAATTAAAATTTCAAATATGTTTTTAAATATGATATGACAAATTCATATTAAATTCAAAATATGTCCTATCATAGGTATACTTTTTTATTGCCACCTTCTCAATAGTAGGTGAATGCAACTTGACATTTATTTGCCACCTTCACAATATTAAGTGAATGCATCATGATAAACTTATTTCCATAATATAAATAATATTTTCCACCTTCCTAATAAAGGTTGTTGTAAAGGGATATTTTATTATCTAAAATATAAGTCTTATTGCATTAACAATGAATTGACATGCACTCAAAGTGATTTGAAATGTACATAAGACATTCCCAACTGGTTTAGTTCCAAATATATTTTAACAAAATACATTTCAACATGTTCCATTTCTCATCTTCTTTTTACAAACTACTAGTTCTCGGGTGTCCATATTAACCAATTTTTTTTTTTTTGAATTTGCTTGCAAAATTAAAAAAAATGAACTCTCGGGCTCACTATGCATTGCAATTTTTCATTTAATCATGTAATTATTGGACTATTATTTACAAATCAACATTAAAAACTGGTTAGAATTCAAAAGAATATTAATATCATTTCAAATCACCATAAATCCTACATACCCATGAAGCTATCACTTCTACCATTAATCCATTGAATGTAGATCAAATTACCTCCCATAATTCAAATTAATCCACTTGCTACCAATTCAAATTCAATAAACCTATTTATGCAAGCAATCTCAGTTGTGCAATGCAAGTTACAACTGAAGAATTTCAAATTTCTCACTTTTTGTTGGATACTCTTGAGCAACGATGACCTCCAAAAAATCGATGCAATCTCCTCCTTCAACTTCTACGGTAAGTTTCAATACCTACCTTCACAATAATACAAACTGCATTCCATATACAACTGTTGTGTGAAATTGCCTTGTCCATTTAAATTTAAATGAATCAAAGACTTGTTCAATTTCATAGCCATACTTTATGCTGTCATCAACCAGTCCCCCTTAAAGCTTAGTGTTATGGTTCAAATATTTCCAATCTTTTCCAACACAACATTACAATACATAGATATATATATATATATATATTGCATAGATACATATCTACGTATGTTTCCTATAGCCTTGTCCATTTTCATGAAACTTACACATTTATCTATCTCTCTAATATATATATATATATATATATAAATATATGTATATATATAAATATATGTATATATATATATATATATATATATATATATATATATATATATATATATATATATATATATATATATATATTTATACTGCATACTAAAATTTATATAATAGTGTACAGTTCATTAGTAGTATGGTTCAAATCTATCCAACCCTTTTTGATACAACATTGTGATACACATATAGATACATAGATACATAGATGCATAAATTACTTATAGCCTTGTTCATTTACATTCAATTTATGTATCTATCTATCTTTGCAATATATATATATATATATATATATTGTAGAGATAGATGGATATGTATGTCACCCATATCCTTCTCCATTTACATTCAACCTGATTGGATGTATGCTTTGTTTGTTGTTCAATTGAAGTGACTGTAAATATCGCCCCTATCCCTTATAGCCAACTATGATAATGGATAACTCACACTTATGTTAGAGAAAACAAATTACACTCACTTTAATTGAAAAAAGAAGAAGCATACATCTAATTATGTTGAATGTACATATGCATATACATATATGCACATAAATATATGCATATACATATATGCACATATACATATACTTTCACCTTGCTCTATGAATATCCTTGCATTAGGCTACTGTCCAGGTCACTGGCATGTTTGATTATCTTTCTTAAGGACTCATAGATCCAAAAATATGTCCTTTGCATTGCACTTCCATGTAGGGTGCCCTAATATTGTTCAATGACGTGTGCTGAAGTAAACATATACGTCACATCAAAACACTCTTGCCCTGTAGTGCATGCATTCAGAAGTGGTATAAGATCCATGACAAATATCATGAATTATAAATTCTTGGAAAATGCCATGAATTTTATACCACTTCACCGTATTCTCTATAGGGAAATAAATCTCCTATGTTTCTCCATCCTGGAAAACTTAGATGCAATACGTGTTAATCTATTTTCCTTTCCCCTTGATCACTTACATTCAACTTAATTAGATTTTTTTTTTTGTTCTTTAATTAAAGTGACTATAAATATCAACCCCTCTCCCTTACAACCAACTGTGATAATGGCTAACTCCTCCTTATGTTATAATTTTTTTTCATACATCGTATACATGTTTCCTATACCAAGTTGTCACATATCATACCCACCATATGTCATATGTCCAAAACTATACCAACAATTAGCTCCTATGCCCACACATATCCCCTCTCCCTTATGTGTATGTTTTGTTTGTTCTTCAATTTAACTAACTATAATTGTCGACCCCTCTCCCTTACAACCAAATATGATAGTGACTGACTCCTACTTATGTTATAACCATTTCTCAAACAATATAATTAACTTGAAACAAGAGTAAGATATATATATATATATATATATATATATATACATACATATATATATATATATGTATGTATATATGTATATACATACATCTAATTAAATTGAATGGAAATGAAGAAGGGTATAGGAAAATTATGTATGTATCTATCTCTACAATATATACATACATAATTTTCCTATACCCTTCTTCATTTGCATTCAACTTAATTAGATGTATGTTTTGTTTGTTCTTCAATTTTAAAGTGACTGTATGGTAACCGTTTCTCAAACAACATTATGAAACATTTACACAACTTGAAATAATAGTATGATAGAAATATTTCAAACCCTTTCTTGTATCATAATGGCCTTTGAAGATATACATATTTGTATCATACTTTTGTTTCAAGTTGATATATATTTGTATCATAATGTTGTATCATTTGTATCATACTGCTTTTTCAAGTTTATATATTGGTATCATAATGTTGTATGAGGAAGGGTTTAACATGATCACCCAAATTTTTATAAGAGGTAGAGTTGGTGATATGATAGTATACCATGCATTGCTTGTTTCATTGCACACATACCCTTCATCATTTGAAATCAACTCAATTAGATGCATGATTAGTTTATTCTCCAATTACAATCAATATTACATGTATGATTTTGTTGTTTCAGTTGGTATCATTATTTTCATTGTAACAGTTATAAGTGTATGTTGTTTACTAGTCACTGTGTTGGTTCAATGCAGAGGAAGAAAAAAGTGACAACAAATACTAGGCGACCTTTAACAAAGAGACCTATACCAAAGCAAAGGTAGACAACTATGCCTACACACAAGAGAGGTGTGCATCTGCCACATAGTGATGAGGAGGATGTTGTGATTCTTGTTCACCATCCAACTGAAGAACCAAGTAGTGAGGAGGAGGTGGAAATTATTGTGGAGTAGCCAACCAAATCTGTACTCCAAGCTAACCCAGTTGTATCAACAAAAAAGGTTGCACCAAGGCAGGATTGGACCATGGCTGACATGGATCGTGCCCTTGAAGATGTTGAAGACAATGGGTGGTCAACTAGAGGTGCAACCAAAAAGTGGGGTATTCCAACCACAACATTATCAAATTGGTTTGGTGGTGTGACCACTAGTAGAAGGAAAGGGCCCCCAACAATCCTAACTAAGGATGAAGAGTCATTGATCATTGAATGGTGCAAGGAGATGGCTATTGTTGTCCAAGGTTTGGATACTGTCAATATCAAAACAGAAGTGGCCCAAATATGTGAAACAAGGAATAATCCCTTCAAGAATGGGCTTCCTAGTGAGTCTTGGTGGACGAGATTCAAAAGAAGGCATCTCGATCCATGCTTGAGAATGGCCCAAGGACAAGATAGAGACCGTGCTATAGATATTAGGCCTACAATTGTAAGTTCTTTCTATGAAACTTTGGAGAAAGCATATGCAGGAGGGAATTATGGACCACAAAGGATTTTGAATTGTGATGAGATAGGGCGACAAGTTGGTCAGAACGAGAATATGAAGGTGCTTGCCAAAAAAAGTAGCAAAAGTGTTTCTTACATTATCCCAAAGAGCCAGGAGTCGATCACTATTCTAGCATGTGTAAATGCTGCAGGTTAAAAACTTCTAGGTTTTTATTTATTTAAAAGCAAAAATCCTGTGCAAAACTACATAGCCAACTATGAGGCAAGAGCATTGATGCCTGTTCAATCTGACACATGGATGACCAAAGATATTTTTATCAAATGGCTCAAGTTCTTTGCTATGCAAGTACCTAGGGGTTTCTCACACATCTATAGACACCTCTTGATATTTGATGGTCATGGAAGCCATGTAGCCTTCTCTACCATTTCCAAATCAAGGGCACTTGGAATTGACTTACTCACCCTACCGGACAACACATCACGTAAGCTGCAACCTATTGATGTGAGGGTTTTCTCATCTTTAAAGTTTAACTTCAAAAAGGAAAGAACAAATTGAAGTATTAGACATCCAAATCTGGAGATAAGAAGGGCAGAATTGGCCACACTTGGCAGCCTATCTTTTGAAAAGTCATTGACTATATCAAACATAAAAACTGGCTTCAAGAGGATAGGTATTTGGAACTTTGATAAAAATTATTTGGAGAAGGACATGAGGGTTAGCGAGACTTTCCAGTTTGTTTCCCCCGAGGAAGCATCAACTACTGCAAACATTCTAAGCCTATCCAACAATGGTTTGGTAGTGAATGAGGGTGAGTGTAATGATGGAACTACAAAAGTTGGAGACCAACAAAATGGGATGCATGGTTAGTATGTTTTACAATTACCCATCTTTGTTTCCAATCAACTCAATTATATGCATGGTTAGTTTGTTTATCAATTACTCTCAAACTTACATTTTTGCATTTGTTGTTTCAGATTCCAATGGACCACTTGAAGCAACAGTATTGAGAGACCAACATACTCAGGGATACATATCTCTTTCCCTATCAACTCCACATGAGCAGCCCTCCTGGTTGTTAGATGGTGTTTCTAATCTTGGTATGGATATGCAAGTGGAGGAAGACCAAAGTCTTACAATTCCATCTCCACCACACAACATGGGTCCAAATAAATTAGTACATTTCTATGCTGATCGGGGTGATAGTGATAGTGAGTGGTTAGGAGATGGATTGGATGCTATAGATAGTGAGGTGCCAAAAACAAATAATGAAAATTTGATTGAGCCTTTGGGAGGCCAACCAACTTCATGCATCTCACAATTCTTGAAGCTACCGGTTCATGTAGTGACAGATAAGACTAATAAGGTAGTTGATCATGGGATCAAATTGCAAAGAGGATCCCAAATCTTAATTGATGATGACTACATGGCCTTGCTAAGTGAGCAAGAGGAAAAGAAGAAGTAACTAGAAGGATTGCAATTGAGGAAGAAGCAATAGCTTGCAGAGTGCAAGATATAAAGTATTGTAGAATTGGAGGTGAATGCTCTTATGAGAATTGAAAAGGAAAAGAAATGAATAGCAACATAGACTAAAAAGGAGCTGAAAAAGAAGGAGAAGGACAAAAAAGGGAGGAGCAAAGGAGAGAAAAGGAAGCTGCAAAAAGGGAAAAATATTTGGAGAAGGCACAAGTAAATGCTACAAAGGAGATACAAGTCAAAACCCCTCTAAATCCCTTGCCTGACAACCATAGGATCTTCATAGATTTTGTGTCTACTCAATGCCCCCAATATTGTCCATCACCTACCCAAGCTAGCAGCCAAACATTTCAGAGTTGGAGTCCTTCACTTTTGCAGTCCTATACACTCTCACCTATCCCAAGCATTTACCAACCATTTTAGAGTTGAAGTCCTCATTTAAAGTCATACCAACCCTTGCCTATCCCAAGCATGATCAAACCAATTCAATCTTGGAGTCCTTCTCCGTCATAGGCTACACCCAACTCACAAGATAACATGGTATCAAATTTTAGTTTTCCTGTACAGACACCCAAACCTAGAAAAGTCAACTCGGCATTTTTGCATTTTTGTGTCGATCCAAAACGTGATTTTTTCTCATTGCCAAATTTTGGCCCATCATGATCCTGCACATACCCCTAACTTTTAAGATTGATTTGAATGTTTGGTTGCAACTATTTTGTTTTGAAGGTTTTGATGGATTTGAAACGATGTTTGAAATTTTTTGTTTTGAATTTTTGTAACTTGGAACAACAGTATGAATTGAATACAAACAACATATTCCATTATGTTAGTGTCACTGACTGTTTGAGTTATTGTAATTGATTAGCCAACAAGGCATACATCTAATTATGTTGAATGTAAATGAACAAGCCTATAGGAAACATATGTATCTATACATATAATTAAGTTGAATGAAAATGAACAAGGCTATATGAAACATATGTATCATAATGTTGTATCATAGTGATGTTTGATGTTATTTATAAATTTTAGTATGTTGTATCAGAAAGGGTTGGAAATATTTATACCATAGTGTTGTTTAAAGTTATATATAAATTTAGAAATTTTAGTATGCTATTTGAAAAATGGTATTAACATAAGTAGGAGTCAACATATACATATACATATACATATGCATATAAATGTATGCATATGCATATACATATATACATATATGCATATGCATACGCATATGCATATAAATTTATGCATACGCATATGCATATAAATTTATGCATACGCATATGCATATAAATTTATGCATATGCATATGTATATGTGATTCCTACTTATGTTAATACCATTTCTCAAACATCATACTAAAATATAACTTCATACAACATAACGCTTTATGATACAATGTAGTGACCCTCCTAGTGACATATTTATTTTAATTTGTTTTGAGATATTGATAGTCGTTAGATGTTTTTGAGACTATGTTACTTTAATGTATTATGTCTTGGATTATATGATCAATTGATGATACACTTTATGTTATGATGCTCTGTTTACTTTTGCAAGATGACATAATTATGATGACATATGAGGTTCTATAATGTTATGATGTGAATGATTTTAAATGTTGTTTCTTATGTCAGTTTGGTGAAGGAGACAATTTTGCAGTACTCATCCGTGAGTGCCCTTCTACGTTGTGATTCTTCTTCACGGTGTATTTCATGTTATATATGTTGTTTCAGTTGACCGTGCAGTGTGATGCAACTTTCAGGTACGGGCATCAACTCCACCTGCTTGTCAGGTCTGAGCATGACATGACCCAATTGAATCGTTGAAGGGAGATAGACTTGTCCTTTGTCATGAACCATCATTTTGAAAAGAAAGAGTGTATTTTGTCACCCTTATGTTATGTTTTTGTTCATTTGTCGTAATGCTCATTGGTCGTCACATGTTTTCATATTTTCATAATGTTTGTTTAGATTATTTAACGATTTAAATTAATGGTAATGTTGATTAATGATTCATTGCAATGTTTAAATTTAAAAATCTTATTTTTGAATATTGTGATATATTAAAATATGTTAATTGTGAAAGGTTTCTTATTTGTAATTGATTTACTTGTTCAATTTAGATGTTTTTGAAAACTATAACAATTAGTTATGATTTAAAGTTACAAAATATCCTGTTTTGAACAAAATGATAGAAAAGTTAAACTGGTTGATTAAAAATGGCATGCAATCTGGAAGTTGGATGTGGGAATTGTATTTTAATTGGGAAATTGGAAGTGGAAAAAAAGAAGAATGGATGTGGATAGAGATTTTGGAAAGATGTGGAGTTGTTGGAAAAGTTCGTACTCGGCATCAAACTTCATCTCAGATTGCGTAGGATTCCAAGTTAGTTTCGTCTCTATACGCCATTTTGATGATTTTAAACTATTGATGTAGTTGCACTGGAATGCATGTAATTCACTGAATTCATTGTTCTTGCTTTGTTGAATGCCTCCATTGAGGTTTTTCATTGTATCTCACATCGAATCCCTCAGTATAGTATTTTATTTTCTTCCCTTTCTCTGGTTCTACATGATTTTGATTTAAATGCTCAAACTTGTATTCAATGGTGTCAATACTAATAGCACCATGTACCTTTTCTCAAAGTTTTCTCATTGCCATTTAAGAAGGCACAATGTGCCCTATCTATCTCAGCCATTTGCATTGGTCTTTCTTCCAATTTGCATCGTACCTTGGCCATTGCGTTTAAGACAATGATAATGCTAAATTTAGTCATTGCATGTTTACCATATTGGGATTGAGATATTATTTATGATGTGTTCATTAAGGTTTACAAATCATCCTTCATCAACACGCATGGATCAACCTCAATTTCTTTGATCGAACATATCATAATCTTCCAAATATCTATTCATAAAATTGCATTTCCTTAAAGGGTATATGTTAATCAATTTACTTGACTTGTATTTTCTTTGCTCCTTTCAAACCCTTGAGGACGTTACTGTTGTGGGTTCTGACTTGACTTGCTAATATTTATTCATGCACTTGATCAAATAAGTTTCATCTCTACTTTTCCCTCTCAATAATTTTCTTTTGGCCAATTATTTTTACCTAATGAGCTTTTCGTTTTGTTTCTTTCCTTCATTAGAAAATATTGTTGTTGTGTTGATTTTCCTCCATATGCTGTGAATTTCATTTCAATCGGTTATTCATGAGTGGAATTCATTTTTTCAACTATTATTTATATATGGTCTTTGATTTGTATAAAGTGATAACCCCATAGTAACTTGCCAATTGGTATAAGTGGTTCAATGCTATTCACTCTGTTCAAATTTGATCCTTTCTCCCTATGCCTTGTATGCCTTGCTATAGGTACATTTCACATTGAGCTTTCATCCAGGTCTCTAGTCGATGCTTTCCTTCGTATATATCGATGTTACTTGGTGATTGCGTATTGTTTTTATATTGTGACTATATATCTATATAATTATGCTATGTATGGCTAGGAATTGTGATTGTATATCGTTTATGCGGGCTACGTTGCATACCTTCCGTTCCTCTCTCACGTCACTACCTATGTTCATTGTTGGTGGCTATTCATTTAAATGTTGATTCTTCTCTGTATAAAACCTCTCCATGATAATGCATGGTGTCGACTGCATAATATAAGTGTATCTGTTGATAATCATACTCATCTTTGCACCATAGATTTCTTATGCATTCTGTATTGCCACATGTATGGACGTCTAATAGAATTTGTCTTATGTGATTGTCTATCTGTTCGAGTACTCAAGTTTTATGCCTCGTCTATGAATTTATTATATACATGTATTCCTTGAGTGCAGCTATGTATCTAAATTTGAATGTAAATACATGCATCAAAATTGTGTTTTTAATCTGTTCTATCTTTATCATCTCCTTACTATACGCGTCGGCTGCCTATAGCTCTTTGTTGTTTTCTTTTCTTTTGTCTTTTCATTTTTTGAACTGAGATTATTCAAGCATGCCGATTGCATGCAAAGTATCCTTTGACCTCATCTTTCTTGAGTAGACATGAGTTAAGTCCCTCTTATGTTTCTATTGATCTTTACCATTCGTTCGTGCATGATTGCTTTCATATTTGCTAAAGTCCTTTTTTTTATAAGTTATGATATTGTAAGTTATCAATATTATGGATATTCGAATGCTAGTATTCTCAATTCCCTTTTATATTTGAGAAAACCTTGAAATATTAATCTGGGAAAATAGGAAGTTAATTGTAATGCATACGAATTCTTATAATGGTTGATGAAGATAAGGACTTCATGCTAAGTTTGATATCTTGGTATTAGTAAGCATTAGATAACGAAGAGAAAAGTGAAGTCTTAAAGGATATATTATTATTATTCTTAAATTGATATTATTACTTTAATATTAATAATAATCATAATACTTTCCATTATTTATTTCTTAATCTTTCATAAAATGGTGATACTTGTATATATGTATTTGAATAATTAATTTCAAGTTCTTACTTTAATTTGTGAAATGGCTTAGTAGTTTATATATATATATATATGCTTCGACAAAATTAGAATCACGGATTATTTTATGTTGGGAATCTTGAGTGGAATTTTCTAATTGTGTTCAGATGGTATCTCTTTTTAGGGAATATTCTTATGAGCGCATTAAAATATATTGGTTAGTTTATTGTCTTCTAGAGGCTTTAACTAGTGATTTTGTTTTAATTCATGGTTAGTGTTGAACGAATATTTTTGTATCGTTACAAATGTGATAAAATGGTTAATACACGTGTAGAGTTCTTATGAATTTACTTTCGGACATTATGAATTCCCTAGAGAGGAGTTATGTTTGTTTGTGAAAGTCTTGCTATGCATGTGTTGTGGTTTTATTAAGATATTTAAATATTATTGTATGGTTCTGATGACTTTTGGTTTTTGTGCAAAGAAGTTCTATCTTGTATGAATATTGGTGTTATTGTTTTGACATTTTGAGAAGTCATGTCATAGGAGGAGTGGCTTCTGTTAGGGGCTAGACCCGAAAGTGGATTGCATGGGTAACCTATCGGAAGTTAGTAAGTAAGTGCAAACTTTAATCAATGTTCTGGGTGTAAGTTAGTGGTTTTTTCATTTGCTTTGTCATGTATGTTGACCATGTCTTGTGTGGTGTTTCTTGTTATTTTTTGATTTGACTTGAGGACCTGTTCTATCTCCTTGCATGGGGGGTGGGATTTTGAGTTCCACATGGTTGGGAGGAACATGCCACATCTTCCATTGGGTCCCTTGCAGGTGATTTTGTTTGAGATAAGTTTGTTCGTAGAAGGCTCATGATTGAACATCATTCACAGAGATGGATCATTGAACAAGCTCATGGAATTGTTCATCAGCTTTCCTTGGTATTATTTTGTTTTGAACATTCTCATGATGATTACATGAGGTTTTTTTATATTGTTACTTGTGATGAATTGAGATTTTTCACAATCTCGTTTATTGTAAATGAAATTGTAATGTAACTATTGATGTAATAAATTTGTATATGACTATTCTCTTGACTTGTTATATATTTATTTCTTGATGTGTTGTGTTTATTATTTTACTTAAGTAGCATTGTTGTGGAACCCTTGAGCATTATGCTAGGTTGTAATTCCATGTTGTTATTAAAAAAAATTCAAAAAATTCAGAAGTTTAGTGTTACTAACGTAACGTTTCCTAGGTTCCATGGTGGGGCATTACATACAACATTATCAAATTTATATATAAATTTATATGCATATACATATACATATACATATCAAACGATGATATAAAGTGTAACAACAAATTCAAATATGTAAGATTGAGTGTAATTGATTAACAAACTAAGCATGCATCTTTTAGAATTGATTGCAAATGAGAAAGGGTCTTTGTGCAAGGAAACAAAAAATGGATGTTATACTATCACATCTGCAATTATAATTGACACAAATAAAAAAATGATACAAAGTGTAACAAAAAATTTAGAAATGTAAGATTGAGTGTAATTGATGAACAAACAAATCATGCATCTATTTGAGTTGATTGCAAATGAGCAAGGGTCTTTGTGCAAGGAAATAAAAAATGCATGTTATACTATCACATCTCCAATTATAATTGACAAAAATCAAACAATGATAACAAGTGTAACAACAAATTTAGACATGTAAGATTGAGTGTAATTGATGAAGAAACTAACCATGCATCTATTTGAGTTGATTGCAAATGAACAAGGGTCTTTGTGCAAGGAAACAAAAAATGCATATTATACTATCACATCCCCAATTATAATTGACACAAATAAAAAATGATACAAAGTGTAACACAAAATTTAGACATGTAAGATTGAGTGTAATTGATGAAAAAACTAACCATGCATCTATACCATAGTGTTGTTTGAAGTTATATATAAATTTGATAATGTTGTATCAAAAAGTGTTATGTTGTATGAAGTTATATTTCAGTATCTGTTTGGGAAATGGTTCATGTTGATGGTGAAAATGACACAGACAACGTATAAATAAAATATTTCTACTCTATTTCTCTTGAAAAAGAAAGACATGTAGTGGCCTAACTCCCAAGGTCCTGGTAGTTGGTTCTCAACTGTTTGGTGTCACTCAATCCGTCCATGCAACTGTAATGTTTAAGGGGCCTGTGTTGGTAACAAAAGATCCAAGCAATGAATCATTTTATCAAACCGTTTTTGTAAATAAAGGGGGTTTCAAACAAAAGAAAAAGATAGATCAAAGGGTAAACTAGTAAGTATGAATCAAATTTATCTAGTATTCGAACATATACCTTCAATAATGAATGTTTTCTAATAGATCACAAAACCAAATCATATCACTATTTGCATATCACAACTATCTCCAAGTTTTCAAAAAGAACACATATCCATTCATTGCCAAGGTCATAGATCAACATACTTTAATAACTTCAATTCAATAATAATCTAACAAGATAATCCTTGAATCTAGTTTCTTCTAATGACTTTCATCACATAAGAAACTAGCATGCTTCAACACAATCATTGGCATTCAAATAGATTATAACTTATCAACCTTATCAAGTAAAACAACTCAATTCTAACACCATTTTGCATAAACCTGTAATTTTATTAACTGTAAAGTACTAGTAACAATGTATCTCAGTAATCACTACAAAATTCTATCTCCTAATATTAGGTAAGCCAATTCTATTCTCAATTAGCCGACCTTTACAATATGATACCCACAGGGTATTTATAGATATACAAAATTCGAACTCCACTTCTATTTTAAGTCATCCACCCTTTTAGGAACAAAACTTTCTTGGAAACTCAGATCAATTTGATCTTGATTTCTTACATTAGACGTTTAGTTAGACTAGAGAATAGAAAAACAAAAGAGAAACATGCCATGCGTCTCAAAACTATCAGTGTTGCATGCAACATGCAAAGAAGAAGGAAATCATGCATGCATGAGATTTATGCGTGTGAAGCTGGATCTGCAATGAACTCATCATAACTGGTGAAGACTTGTTGTAATATATCTATTTCTGGCCCATCAACCCAGCTGTCCTCAAATTTAATTCACTCCAACTCTTCTACAACAAACCTTCTCATACCTTTTATCTTTTTCAACCCTCTTCTAGTAGCCTTTATTTCTTCTTTGACATCCATCAATTGATCTATCATCAAATCTTCTCCATCATCTCCTTTCTTCACGAGTCCTCTAAATCTTTCATCCCATTTCTCTTTTATCTGACTCAAATGCATGCCTTCTTTTGTTAATACATTTACATCTACAATGATAGAAATGACTGCTTCCAGCTCCTCAAACTGTTCAGTCGGATTATTAACAGCCTCTTGAACCTCATTCCTATGTTTACACAAGAAATCTGCTTTGAATCAGAGTATATGAGAGGTTTTTCCAACAAAATCTTTATTATCTTCCTCAAGTATTGACTGTTCAAGAAGAGTAGTCAAAGGCAATGCATTAACTTTCTCCAATTTATGACTATACTCTTTATACTCCTCTTCTATTTTCTTTGATGCTTCAATATACTGCTGCATTTCTCTTATCAACTCTTCAATGCCTTTGTCAACTTCAAAACCCTCAACCAAAACTTCACCTACCTCCCAATTCAACTTGTCTACCATCTCCACTTTACCTCTTACCTGCACTAAATCATCTACCTCCTTTTTTCTTAACAAAATAGGAGTCTCAATGGCCGCTACCTGTTGTGACCTTGGAGAGGAGACACTTTTCAAAAATGAATGCAATTGATCCAATTGAGCCTTAAGCTCGTCTTTCTTTTGTTTATCTTTTATCATTCTTGACTTGGTTGTTGAAGCCACCACATCAATTAGGTTCATCTGCTGATTCCTTGTGGGCCTTCCCAAGTTGACAATACTTAACTGATAATCTATTAGCTGCATGTCCCCTACCTCCTTTTCTGTCATTGGCATGGAACACTCAACAACAATATCTCCTTTGTCCATGAGTCTAGTAGAGTGTAGGATCTTGGCCTTCTTTTAAGGCCTCTCTTGTTCAAACTCTTTCATCATATCCTCCCAATTGAGAGGTTGTGAAGGTGTTACTGCCCTTTTCTGCAGGTCAAGTTTTAGCCAGGTGGGAGCACATGGAGCAGTAGTCATCATAGTAGAAGAAGAAATAATGGTAGAAGGTGGCTGCATATTTATCTGGGGTTGAGAATCACCCCTTGATTTCTCTTGTACCACATGCATCTGCACAAGCCTTTCAGCCTCTTCCCTATCATTTTGTTCCTGTATCTTCTTATCTTCCTCTTCTTTCTTCAACCTCTCTTCCTCCAATTGATCTCTCTCCACTTTTTCCCTTTCCAGTCTTTCCTTTTCCAGTCTTTCCTTCTCTAGAGCTTCTTTTTCCAGCTTTTCTTTCTCTAACCATTCTACCTCTAAAGCTTTGAGCTTTTCTGCCCTTGCTTCTTCTTCTTTTCATTTCTTAACTAGCTCTTTAGCCTCTCTTTCCTTTCGTAATTTTTCTTCTTTTCCTTCCTTTTGGTGAGCTTCTTCAACAAGCTTTAACTTGGCAACCAAGATTTCTTTCTCTCTCCGATTTCTTGCCTTCTCTTCTTCAAGGTCATGAATCTTTTGTATTAGTTCCAACTTTTCATTCTCTTCTTTAACCTTGAGTTCATGTTCTTGTTGCCTTTTTTGTCTCTCTACTTCATCAACTGCTGCCTTAGCTTCAATTTGTTTGGATTTTAATTGCTGCTGCTGTAGTATAGCATCAACTTGTGCCTTGGCATCAATTTCCTTTTGTTTCTCTAATGCTGCAACCCTTGCATTAGAATCCTTTTTCGCCTCTTCAAACAACGCCCATTGATCTTCTAGTGTCAAAAACTACTCAGTATCCTCCTCTAGAGGCATATTTTCTTGCATATCTTTTCCTGACTCAGTCTTATCTGAATTTGTTCCAACATCATGAACCTCTACCCCTTTTCCCTTTATGGATTCAGCTATGTCATAAAGAGTTTCATTTTCCACCTCTTTACCTTGCTGCTTTGCTACTCAGACTTGAGTAGAAGATTCTCCTAAGGCCGGTGTTGAAACAACTAATCCTATTTGAGCCTCTTCTTCTTGTGTTTTTGATTCATCACCTGATGCTTCAAGTTCTATATCTTCGATGTCTGGAGGAAAGAAATCCAAAGGCTCTTTAGGAGGTGTCTTCCTTTTGATCCTTTTGTATCCCTTACCCTTTTTAGGGGCTAGTCCTTGAGGAGTCTTGGTTCTTAGAACTAACCATTGCACACTCCTATCCAATACTATCCTTCTGATCTGTTTAATATCAATGGTTTCCTCACTGTCCTAGTCAAATGGATCCAGACTCTTGGTGCCAATGTTCAAAGCTTCATAGGATGGATCCAATACAATTCCATCATCCACTAATGTGTCAGTAATGTTATCTTTAACACCAAGCTCTGACATGAGTGAGATAGATAACCTTTCATAATTCTTCTTTCTTAGATCATACTCATCTTGTTGGTCACTCCAAAAGTCTTCTAACAAATTGAAATGTTTGTCAAACACCGAAGGAAACAAGGGATACATCTTACCCTTCTGTTCAAAATACTTACGAGCTGTGTATAAACCCAATTTCAACTATATCAGCTCCTTGCAAACAACCTTTGCTCCTACTAGATGCTGACAACCATACTCACCTAACTTCATGGGAAACTTGTGACATCCTATCTTATGCTTTAAACCAAACCAAGCATTAACTCCAATAGCCTGATATACAAATTCCATCAACACTATTCTGTTACTGCAACACCTTGGAAGCAGATGTGGATGACCTTCAAAATTGGCTAACCTGAAATATGTGAATTTGGGGTATTGAATGTACCAAAATCCCCATTCAACAATGAATGCCATGGCTTCTTGACTCAACCTGTACCCTGCATCTCCATTCAATTGGTTGATGACTACATATATGAATGCATCATTGACTCTTCTGAACTGAGTCTCAACAACTTGAAGAGACAATTGGTCATAATGCTCCCACACTTTCTTTTGTCCATCCAAGACTCCCATTATGCCCACTCTATTAAAACCTAGGAAAATACCCAACCTTGCTACTACATACGCAATGTAAGAAGTCATAAAGAAGCATTTAGTCTGCTTGACGTTGGTCATTTGTGTTAGGAATAAGGTGTCTCAACCTTGGATAATTCCTATTCTTATTATTTGTTTTGTAAAAAGTATTTCTTGCAAATAATGTAATTAAGTGTGACTGTACATGTCTAGTTGGCATGTTGATGTGTCAATCCACTTGATGTGTCAGCATCTTGAATTGTGTGTAAGGAGATCATGGTTGAAATGGTTATGACGGATTCCTATGACACGTAAGAGCTATTTCTAGAAGATTCAATGACGGGTGAAGACATGCAAGACATGTGGCAACTGATAAAGTTGAGTACTGTACACTCTTCCACAATTGTGGGGTTCCTATTTTCTCAGAGAATGGTAAAACCCTAATACGGCTATCTTTGGAAGTTGCCCTAAAAAGGAAAGCGCATGATATAAGCATTTTTTAGGGTTACAGACTGTGATAGGAAAAGTAGTGTATTTTTGGTATGATCATGTGCTACTGGATTTGTCTTTGAGTGTCGATTGTCTCCTGAAAGAACTTGCATTGCAAGTGTGTTGTAACCATTGTGTTGAAGATAATACATTGTGCAGGTTTTGGTGTGCTGGGGTTTTTTACCGAAAGGTTTTCCCCAAGGTAAATCATTGTGTCATTCTCTATTTTCTGTATGCATGGTATATGGCTGCAATATCTTTGTTAAAGTAGTTAATGAATATGAAATTGTAAGGATTTAAAAGAATTTGCACAATACTTTCCTTTAGAGATTAGTGTAGGAAGTTGTTTCCGCACCTGAGTTTCCATACAAGATGATCATGAATAGCATTTGACACAATCATCGACCAATCAAACTGTTGAGCTCCATTTAAGATTGTCTGGATGAAAGGAAACATCGACTCCTTGAACCGAAATGTATCTCTCTTCCCAAAAACTCTAGACAACATCATGATTAAATCTGATACCTCCTTATAGAAATCCGCCCTCTTTGGCTGGTCTGCAAGCTTGCTTAGAGACTTATTTTCTTTCTTCAACCACTTTTTGTTCAAATGAGCCTTATTGGAGTCCTTATACTTACTATATTTCTCCAAGGCCTCTGCCTCATCCAACTGCACCAAGCTCTTAGGATCTAGGACATTAAATATATTTTGAAATGCCTAAGGAGTGAGATCAATGATCACATTATTTTATGAATTCATGCATTGTCTAGTCATAGGATTGTAGGCACTGGCTGCTGTCAAGATCAACTCTGGGCACTGAATTGACAAAGGAAATACAATGATATGTGCCAAGCCGGAATCAATAATTCTTTGTGTCCTTCCTATTAAACCTTCCCATTCTGTAAAGGTTTCTACATATAACTCCTCGAAATTGTACTAGCCCAAATTGGTATCGGTGATGTCCGACCAATCTGATTCTACTTTGCTCACTTTCACAATGGGACTCTGGTGATTATACCTCAATGTATAAGGCAATTTTTCAGGCTTGATCTTCTTTGGTTTAGGTGTTGCCTTTGATGTCCCTGCAGGCCGATTCCTTTGAGCAGCTTCTCCTGATGTTCTTGACATTTTCTAGCTTTCGTGCCATAAAAACCTCTAGTTAGGTCTTTGAATATCATCATGAAATAATGCTTTAAAACCATACCTTTCATGTATATATTAGAGGCGGAACCAGGCAGAAACATATTCTAAACAGTCTCTTTTAGCACACTGTCGAGATCGGAGTCGAAACTGGAATGGTAACTCTATTAACAAGAAGCGGGCTCAGAGTCAAAAATGAAAATGTGATCGAAACCGGAACCGAAACTGGAATGGAAATGAACTTGGTTTTCCTTAGATTTTCTATTTCATATTCTTATTTCATTTCAATTCCACTTCCGTCTAGATTATCGTTATTTTGAAAGAAGGCTTCTCACTATAAGCGGAGCCGGAGACAAGATGGAAATGGAATCGATACCTTTTGGAAAACATAATTTTCAAGTTCAAAATCGATTCTGATCCTGCTTCCGCCTAGGTTGACCATGACGTCATAAACAAATTCATCAATTTAATGCAGAACTTCATGGTTTCAAATTAGGCAATTTTCAAAACGACATGGGGCTAACTTGGAACTCGATAGAACCATCCCCATATGACCAGGGGCAACTGTATTCTTAGGGAATCATTTTAAATCACCTAATTAAGGCATTACAGAAACACACTTAAAACCCTAATCTAGAAAATGCAACATGAAAACTAGGGCACAAATTTAACCCTTCCTATTTTAACCAGATGAATACACAATACTACCATTAATTCATTCTACCTCACTGTAAATCCCTAATTTTAACTAACGCCATTTAAAACCTCAATTTAATCTAACTTACTACAAATCAAAATAGCACGACGTGATCATGACTAAAACGTGAAAGCGACCATGCCCTAAAACATAAAGAACCAAAAACAAAAGCAAAAGAAACGAAGAATTAACCAGACAAACAAATAAAGCAAGAACCTACTCAAACAAACACACTAAGAACCATGAATTTGTTTAAAACGAAATGATTCAAAGCATGAGCAAACACAAAAATGCAACAGTAAATAAACGAAGAACAACAACAATAAGAAACCCTACCTCGAACGCCAATAAATAGACAAAACACCTTAAGCAATTGACAAGCAAATGTCTCTCGATCAATCGGTTCACTTGTACAAGACTTCACTGCAACTCTTGTTCGCTTTTTAATCTTTTTAGAATAATGATAATAATAATACGTGAACCCCTAATTAAGGTAAAATTTGAAATTTCACACATGCCTCGCACCTGTCATTAACGCATTAAATGTAGTAGAGCGGAATAGGAACTGAAAAAGAATTGGCCCATTACTACAGAAGACTTCAACAAAAGTCAACAACCAAACTGGTGGGAGTGGAACCAAAATGAAAACCGATTTGGAAAATTTGGTAATTTCCCAACTTAGTTCCCGTTCCATCTCCGGTTCCACCAATAAAGCATAAAACAAAACCAGAAAAAACAAAAAAAAAAACAAAAAGACCAACATAAGAAAACTAAAGAAAAAGACTTAACTAAAACAAAAGTCCAAAAAGTGGAGGCAGAGGCAGAACACAATTTGATTTTGGAAATTTTGAATAAACACCAACTTAACGCCCACTCCGGCTCTGACAGAGACAAAACAAAAAGATTTAAAAGAAAGATTGTCGGGATGGGAACAAAAACAAGTTTCAAAACAACTTTCAGAACCCAATTCAGTTCCGGTACTGCTTCCGATAGAGAAAAAACAAAAAGATTTAAATGAAAGACTATCGGGATGGGAACAAAAACAAGTTTCAAAAGAAATTTCATTACCCAATTCAGTTCCGGTACCACTTCCGAAAGAGAAATTTAAGAAAAAAACAAAGTGTTGGCAAAACAAGACTCCTCACTTTGTTTGAAAAACAACAAATGATAAAAATAACAAAGGGGGACCCCTTTTTGACCAAGGCAAAAGATGGGGTGGTTATGCAAGGCATAACAGTTATAACATAAGTAGGAGTCAACCATCATCACAATTAGTTGTAAGGGAGAGGGGTTGATATTTATAGTCACTTTAATTGAACAACAAACAAAGCATACATCTAATTAGGTTGAATGTACATATGCATATGCATATGTATATGTAAATGTATATATGCATACATAATGCATTTTTGATGGAGAGTGTAATGTTGTTGCTTCTTATGCTTATGCATCATTCCTTCCATTTGCTCCACTCTCATCTGAAAGAACAACTTCAATTTTTTATTTTCATATGCATATATACATATACATATACATATGCATATGCATATATATGCATATATGTATATAATGCATATGAATATACATATGCATATGCATACATATACATATGCATATGCATATACATATCAAACAATGATACAAAGTGTAAGAACAATTTCATACATGTAAGATTGAGTGTAACCGATGAACAAACTAACCATGCATCTAATTGAGCTGATGTGTAATGCCCCACCATGCAACCCTAGAGGAAGTTTCAATTCACTATACAAGCATACTAAATTTTATTTATTTATTAAAGTGAATTAAACATACATGTTCATCTATTATTGACATCCCCTAAGGCTACGTAACTGAGATTACTTAAATCCCCATTAACATATATCATTTAAATTACATTGCAATAAATAACACAAGTAGTAAGCATTCATTCAACATAAATAAATACCAAGATAGGAATATATTATCCACAACATATATCCATTACATCATTAACTTATTACAACACTCATTCCCAGAATGAGTCATAAATACATAAGAGTTACAATTACATAAATCCACCTCATAATTACAAGAGGGGTATAAACAACTCATTACAATTTGAAATACAACAGTGCTAGAAAAGAATAACAAGATCCACGAGTTGTCCAACTGGATGTCTCGCATCCACGAACTGAAGATCTATGGGGACCCAATGGTTTATGATGCATGTTCCACCCAACCAAGTGGTGCCTGAAGGCCCACCCCCCATGCTAGGAGACAGTAACAACACAACATGGACAAAGAATCTACTACCTCTAACCAAAGGCAGACTCATATTGACACATACTGACTCCACCAAACATATGCACAATATAGGTCTAACACTAACATGGTCACATTGCTTCCAGACATATTAATAATCAAGTATGATAAAGAATCCATACACACAACACAAAACTCAATGTTATCCTAGACAGAGTGTCATTGCAAGGTTTGTCAAGAGATCTCCTCTAGGCATTCTTCATAGGTTTTGGTAATCTTGGTGACCCCAACCGAATCCTAACCCTCATACTCACTCATGCAGAATGAACTACCTCTCGTAAGGACAAGATAGTTGACTTTGCCATTCCAAGCCTTCTGACTCAGCCCAAGTCTAAACAAGCCCTTGTGTCTATGAGTGAGGTTGAATTATCTTGATTAATGTGAATTCAGCCTAATCATCTAAGTACATTGCTTTAGTTATCACTTATTAAAAACATTTCTAAAGGTTACCCGGTTTACCTCTTTGGGCTTCGACCTCTAACAAAAGCTAGTCTTCTAATGGATAACACGCTACTCAAATGTAGACTCCAAGGGTAACTTAAGTGCTACAGAAATGAACAACGCAATCTCTCCTATCCTAGGAGGTAATAATTAAGGAAATCCACTCCAACACTAGGAGGAAACAAAACACTTATAACACTACCCAAGGGAAAAATGAACATTTTTTTAACAAGGGAATGACCCACATCCACTGGAAGACTTTACAATAAATAACACAAATCACCCATTCCCAAAGCAATCAACATAAGGGAAATTAATATAATAATGCAATGACAATTAAAAATACTATATTTGGATATCTTAAATCCATTTCCTTATCTAAAGCTTCTTGCAGAAATTAAAATAATATCATTCAAATTTTCATTAAAGCAAATAAATTCCCCCATTAAATAAATATTTTTCTCAACCTTCTCTAACCATGCGCAATAAGCATTTGAGTTTAAATTACTGCCTAATTATTTTGCATGCAATAACATACTTAAAACAGAACCTCAAAAGATATATACTTAAACATATATTTGCAGCATGCTTATATTTTATTTAGATACAAACTATATTTAACAAAAAAAATACACTTACATAAACATTGTTTATAAAATCTATGTCTTCTAAAAATTACCAGAAGATTAATTTAATTAATTCTGTATAAATTTCCTAGTCAACCACTAATTCACAATATACAAATATATTTATGTTAAATATAATATATTAATATTTAATATAAAATATATTTATTCTATATCAAATGTTAAATATTAATATTTAATATAAAGCACATTTAATTTATACTATCCACAGAACAAAAATTAACAAAAATAAACCTAATTGCAAAATAAAAAAATAAGTACGAAGACCTTTTTGCAGCCACCAATTATTACAGTGATTGGACGGTACACTATCTGACGGACTGTACCGTCGATACATTGTGCTTTTATTGCCCACTGTACATTGTACAGTGGCCAGTGGAGTTTGGGGAGGCCGCAGTCCCATTGACAATGCGTCCCCCCATATGGTGGGTGCACTGCCCCATTGGCGGCGCGTCCCCCAAAACAAAGAAAAAGGTGGGGGGTTCGAACCTCCCCAACCAATAAACTTTTTTATTTTTATTTTATTTTTTTACAAACAAAACAACAAATTCGTAACCCAGGTACGAACTTCGAAAATTCGTCGTACAACGTTCTTAAAAAAAAAACCACAATGAAAATTTATTCCTTAGCTTAAATTTAAATACATTTATAAATGTATATTATGTGTATCATAGTCGAAAATATAATACATGTAATATATATTTATATATATATTTACACAAATAATTTTACTGGTAAAATCGAGAAAATAATTTAAAATAACCAGTAACAGGAATTTGATAAATTTTTTCCAGAATATCTTCCTAAATTCAAGAGGTTTAAATTTAATTTCTTTTAAACCATTCCTTCACTTTTCATATAATTAAAATAGAAAAATAAACAGATCTTGATTTTTTTAATTGAAAGTTTTCTAATAGGGTTTGTTTTGAAAAATAGATCTGAATGTTTTCAAATGGGTAAAATCTTTATACAACAACCTAAATGTTGAAGCACAATCTAAGGTTTAATTTAAACAAAGAATTTGAACAATCAGATTCATAAACAATATAAATTGTAATAAACAAAAACAAGAACCAGATCAAAACCTGGAATTCGAAGCTACAGAAGAAGATGAATTTCTGATGCAAGCCTCCTCCAAAGATTTCCTGAATTTTCCTCAAATGTGCAACGAATCCAATCCAAAAAACTTCAACAATTGCAAACTGACTTTCCTCAAATCAAATCCAAAACCAAAAACTGCTTCAACCCTTCTCTGAGCAAATTTTCCAAAAATCCTTCACTGCTATGAAAATGAATTCCCCACACAAAAACTTCTCCCCCAAAATTAAAAAACATGCATTCCTCATAAATCAAAAATATCTCATACAACCCTAAATCACAATGCATGTAAAGTTGAAAATTAGATATTAATCTCATTTTCCATTTTCAAAAACCCAAATTGACTTTAAAATACAATTTCAATTTCTTTCAATTTCAAAATGTAATTTTCAAATATATTTCAATTTCTTTTTATATAATTTAATTTAATCCAATAAATTTAATTAATTAATTTTAATTATTTAATAACTAAATTCAACCCTTTTGAGATTAAAATTTAATTAATTAAATAAATTAAAATTTAACTAAATTAAATTTCATTATCAACTTTAAATATAACCTCAAAGCATAATTTTAATTTAATATAACATAATCACTGCTTTTACCAATGCAATTATTCTAAACATTGATTTAATAATAACGCATCTAACAAAATCAAATAACATTAAATAATGTAAACAGGACTGACGACACACTAAGGCTAGGGCATAGACCTGACACATGTTGCCTAGCTACTATCTCCCATTCAACTTAACCATTGGATTGACATGCTCAAACCTATGAAACCAAGTGGAGTCGATGTCATGTACCTACAACCTGAAACCAAGTAAACAACATAATACAGTATATCCAACATATAATACACACCATGAAGAAGAAATCATGGATTCGTAGGGCGCTCGCAAGCGAGTGATGTGAAACCGTCCTCTTCACCAATCCACTCATCAAAGACTAACATTAATATCATAATCAATAATCTCATAATAACATCTCATGCTATCTCTACAACATCATTAAACCATTCAAGCATATGAAACAATAATCCGATCAACACATCACACAATAATAGTTGTCGCTCAATAGTAGCGATCAAAGCACAAATAACAAGGTGTGTCCAGTATCATAGTAGCTGCAACCCAAACATAGCATAAAGCAAAACGAACAAGAAGAAAAATGGAGGGGTATTACAGATTGCAAATGAACAAGGGTCTTAGATTATACATGTAAGATTGAGGTGTCTTAAGTTAATAGGAATGAGCCCTTATTTTGTAATAAGATGAAGAGGGATATATATTGGAAGAAGTCTTATTTGTAAAAGATATACAAGGAAACCATTGATGCCATCATCAATAGTGGTTCAATATATCTTGGGCAGATTAGACTTCTTTCAATGTATGTCCACAATTGTAACTCTTATATCCTTGAGGTGATGTAGGGCATGTTTGCAATGAAACAAAAAGTGCATGTTATAGTATGACATCAAAAAATCATACTCTTAGAAATAATTGAATGATATAAACTGAAACAACAAATTCATACTTGTAAGAGTGAGTGTGATTGAAGAACAAACTAACCATGAATCTAATAGAGTTGATTGCAAAGGATGAAGGGTATGTGTGCAATGAAACAAGCAATTCATGGGAAATACTATCAACATTTCCCTACCCACTAGCGGTCCATTCCCTTAAGAAAACTATACATATATACATACATTTACATATACATATGTACATACATATACATATGTACATACATATACATATGTACATACATATACATATGTATATACATATACATATATATATGTACACACACACACACACACACACACACACACATATATATATGTATGTATGTATGTATGTATATACATATACACATGCAACATTATATGGTAATTAAAGAACAAACTAACTATGCATCTAATTGAGTTGATTGCAAATGAACAAGGGTATTTGTGCAATGAAACAAGAAATGCATGTTATACTATCACATTCCCAATATTGACAAAAATCAAACAATATAAACTATAAATCAAACGTTGTCACACTTGTGAATGTAATTGAATATAAATTAAATTATGCATCAAATTCATATAAATGTAAATGAACAAGGCTATATGAAACATCAATTTCTATATATCTTCCATATGTAATTGTAAACCTACAAGTTGCATATATATAATGGTAGTATTAGAACATTATCATACACTCCATAGTTGAGGGTGCAATGCACCTATCTTTTGGCCAAAGTATGTATGTATATATGTATGATTGGTTTCAACAAATACATACATTCATCATGTAGTAAAGTAATGTATGTATGTTACATATAAATTCCTAAAGTATGGCTAACTACATGACCTTCATACATACATAGATATGAACTTCCATATGTATTATTGTATGTATGTATAGTATACACACATACATACACAAATACATGTATGTATGTGTGTATACTATATTATACTATACACGCATACATGTATGTATGTATGTATAAAATATGTATGTATGTATGTGTATATTAACTAACGTGTTTCCATGCATGTATGTATGTATAGTATACAAATATACATACATATTGTGGTAGTTGTACATATGTGTGTCTACTATACATACATACATACATATAACATAATATGTAAGTATGTATGTGTATGTATCATATACACACATACATAAAATTTTAATGTTTATTATAATATTAAGTTGATCAATAATATATAACTATATGTTATTAATAATATTAAAATGTTTAGTCGATTGAAAAATTAAAATGATTACTAATTTGACTAGGAAAATCCTATAAATGATTAGTCAATTAAAAAGCTAAAATGATTAGTAAATTGACTACAAAAATATTATAAATGGATATGAAATATTCCCAAAAACTCCACAATTCGGGTAGAGACGATGGACAGGGAAGAGTGGACGATGGGGGTTGAGAATTCTTGAGTGAGGGGTTCAAGACAACGGTGGAAACAGTAAAAAAAAACATAGGTGCATGAAACCCTTAACATTTGAGTTGTACAAACTCATGAATAGTATGTCTATGTATACACATAGTCAACCAAAAATATAGGTGCATGAAACCCTTAACCATTTGTAAATGACCGACTATGTGTATACACACACACACACACACACACATGTGTGTGTGTGTGTGTATTTATTTGAATATATACACAGTCGACCATATTTTACCTGCAAGAATCTATTCGTAGTGAATAGTATATTAACTTCCAATACTTCCACTATACATATAAAAATTATAGAGGTATAAAATGAAAACAAAAGTCTATATTATGGTGAAATGTGTATACATAGATATACACATAGTCAGCCATATATATGAATAAATATATCTTTATACTTACATATACACACAATCCACCATAATATAGCTGCATTATTGCTACAAGATTACATTTTCTTGCCATTCCCATGTGTATATGTGTGTATGCATAGATATATATGCATATATATATATATATATATATATATATATATATATACATATATATATACACTCACATATACACACAATCAACCATAATGTAGGCGCATTATTGCTAGAAATTTAAATTTGTTCACCGTTCTTGTTTGTATATGTATATATACCTATATATATATATGTATATATACATATATATATATATATATCAATATAGAGATATATATACACAAAAGCGACCATGAATAAGCTGTCTTGTTTGTATATGTATCTATACCTATATATATGTGTGTATATATACATATATATATCAATATAGAGATATATATACACAAAAGTGACCATGAATAAGCTGCAATAAAGCTTCATTAGATGAGGAAATCATTACAACTTGATAGAAGCTATTTAAACAAAAAAAAATCACAAGAAAAAACTAGAAAAGTCTTGCAGTGCATAGTTACTATTTGTGTGAGCTTAAAACACAACCTCACTTGTGTAGAAAGAAGTTAAATAGTTTCCTTATACTGAATGTGGTGTTGATGAACACATAAATCTTGAAAAATGCATCACCACCATCGACGTCCATCTTAACCATAGTTGGTTCTAAATGAAACCGCTCAAAATGAATAAATTTTTCATCAATGGATGTTTCGTGAACCCAAAGCAAGACCAATCGAATGGTGTGCATGCTAAGGTGGTAGGTGTTAATACCAACAGTGGAGGAATGGGTGGTGTTGATGGTTAAAATGACACAAACAACATTAAAACATAATATTTCTACTCTATTTCTCCTGAAAAAGAAAGACAACATGTAGTAGGCTAACTCCCAAGGTCCTAGTAGTTGGTTCTCAACTATTTGATGTCACTCAATTGGTTCATGCAACTATAATATTCAAGGGGCTTGTACTGGTAACAAAGGATTCAAGCTATAACTCTTTTTATCGAAATAGTTCTTGTAAATCAATGGGTTTTAAATAAAAGAAAAAGATAGAACAAAGGGGTAAACCAGTAAGTATGAACCGAATTTATCTAGTATCTAGACATATACTTTCAACGATGAATGTTTCCTAACAGATCTTAAAAACCATAAGATGATACAGTCTGTGGCATAATCTATACCACTGCATACATTTTAGGTGCTTAATTAACTTCACAATTACTCTTCACAAATATTTCAAGGATTTCAAAACAACACACATCCATTCATCATCAAAATTATAGATCAACAGAATTTTTAATAACTTCAACTCAATGACAATCTAATAAGATGATCCTTAAATCCGATTCCTTCAAATGACTTTCATCATTCAAGAAACTCTTATGTTCAACACAATCACTGCATACAGATAGATCATAACTTATTAGCCTTATCAAACAAACAATTTAATTCCAAACACCATCTTTCGAGTAAACCTATAATTCTATTAACTATAAAAGATTTAAGTACAATGTATCTCTACAAAAATTCTACACAATTCTATCTCTCAACATTAGGCAAGCCAATGCAGTTCTCAATTAGCCGACCTTTACAATGTGATACCCATCTTGTATTTATAGATATACAAAAAGTTCGAACCTCACTTCTGTTTTAGGCTTTGCACCTTTTTAGGAATTCAGACTCTCTTGGAAACTCAGATCAACTTGAACTTGAGTTCTTACATTAGAATTTTAGTCTTAACTAAAAATAGAAGATAGAATAGAAGAGGAATTCATGCGCTCAAAAAGCTATTAGTGTTCTATGCATGCAACATGCAAAGAAGGAGAACATTATGCATGCAAGAATTCATGCATGTGAAGTTGGATCCGCACTGAACTCTTCATAACTGGTGAAGACTTGTTGTAAAGTATCTATATTTGGCCCATCAATCCAGTCATCTTCAAATTTGATCCGATCCAACTCAACTGCAGCAAACTCTTTCATACTTTTCATCTTTATCAATTCTCTCCCTGCAGCTTTTATCTTTTCCTTGACTTCTACAAGCCGATCTATTACCAAGTCTCCTCCATCATCCTTCTCCTTCCTGAGTCCTTGGAATCTTTCATTCCATTTCTCTTTAACCTAACTCAAAGGCATGCCATCTTTTGTCATTACATTCACATCTACAATTATGGCCATGACCGCTTCCAACTCTTCCAACTACTCCGTCAACTTATTAACTGCTTCCTGAATCTCATCCTTGTGTTTGCTCAAAAAGTTAGTTCTAAACTTGAGTATGTGAGAAGTCTTCTCTACAAAGTCTTTGTTATCATCTTCAATTATAGATTGTTCTAGAAGAGTAGTTAGAGGCAATGCATTTATCTTTTCTAACTTTTCACTATACTCCTTATACTCTTCTTCTTGTTTTTTTGATGCCTCAATGTGTTGATGCATCTCTTTTATTACTCCCTCTGCTTCTTTGTAGGCCTCAAATCCTTTTGTTAAAACCTCACCTACCTCATGGTTCAATTTTTCTATCCATTTATCTACCATCTCCGCCTTACCTCTAACTTGCACCAAATCATCTACCTCCTTTTTGCTTAACAAAACAGGAGTCTCAATGGCTGCAACTTGTTGTGACCTTGGAGAGGAGACACTCTTCAAGAATGAATGTAACTGATCCAATTGAGCCTTAATCTCATCTTTCTTTTATTTGTCCTTCATCATTCTTGATTTAGTTGTTGAAACCACCAAATCAATCAGATTCATTTGTTGATTTCTAGTGGGTCTTCCCAAATTAACTATACTCAATTGATAGTCTGTTAGCTGCATATCCCCTACCTCCTTTTCAGTCATAGGCATGGCACATTTAGCAACTATCTCCCCTTTATCTATGAGTCTAGTAGAATGTAAGACTTTAGCCTTCTTTTTAGGCCTTTCCTGTTCAATTCCCTTCATCATGTCCTCCCAATTAAGAGGTTGAGGAGGTGTTCCAAATCTTTTCTGCAGGTCTAACTTCAACCATATAGGAGCATTGGGAGTAGTCATCATCATGGAAGAGGAAGTAGCAATTGTAGAGGATGGTTGAACATTTACCTCAGGTTGAGAATCAACCTTTGCTTTTTCTTGTTGCTCCTGCAGCACATGCATCTGCACCAACTTCTCAACCTCTTCTCTATCTCTTTGTTCTTGCACTTTCTTGTCTTCTTCTTCTTTTCTCAATCTCTCTTCTTCCATCTGATCCTTCTCTAATTTCTCTTTTTCTAAGGCCTCTCTTTCCAACCGTTCTGCCTCTAAAGCTTTAAGTTTTGCAGCTTCGGTATCTTCTTCCTTTTGTTTCCTAATTAGCTCTTCAGCCTCTTTTTCTTTCCTTATCTTTTCTGATTCTTCCTTTTCTATCCTTTCCATTTCTAAGGCTATGAGCTTCTCTGCCTTTTCCCTTTCTTCTTCAGCTTGATGTTTCTTTATTAGCTCTTCAGCGTCTCTTTCCTTTCTTAGAGCTTCAGCTTCTTGTTCTTTCTGTCGAGGTTCCTCTGCAAGCTTCAGTCTAGCAACCAGGGCTTCCTTTTCCCTTCGGATTCTTGCTTTCTCTTCCTCAAGATCATGGATTTTCTGTATCAATTCCAATTTATCATTTTCTGCTTTGACCTTGAGCTCATGCTCTCGTTTCCTCATTTGTTCCTCTATTTTATCAGTTGTTGTCCTTGTTTCAATTTGTTTTGCCTTTAATTGCTAATGTTGAAGTAGAGCATCAACTTGCACCTTAGCATCTATTTCCTTTTGCTTCTCCACTGTAGCCCTTGCATCAAACTCTTTTGTAGCATCTTCAAATAGTTTCCATTGCTCTTCTTGTGTCATAATCTGCTCAATAGTATGCCCTAAAGGCATGTTTTCTTGCAAATCCATTTTTGACAGAGTCTCATCTGAATCTGTCTCAACTTCTACAAATTCTTCCTCCACTTCTTTTCCTTTAGCAGCTTCATCCATGGCATGAAGAGTTCCTTCTTGAACTTCTTTACTTTTCTTTCTTGTGAGTGGGGCTTGTGTAGATGACTCACCCAATGTGGGCATAGAAATAGTAGATTCTATTGGAACATCTCCCTCTGGTGCCTCTTCTTCTTCATCGACTACCTCAAGCTCTATTTCTTCAACATCTGGAGGAAAGAATTCCAATGGCTCTTTGGGAGGTTCTTTCTTTTAATCCTCTTGTATCCTTTACCCTTCTTAAGGACTGGTCCTTGAGGAGCTCGAGCTTTCATCATCAACCATTGCACACTTCTATCCAAAATTGCTCTTCCAATTTTCTTAATTTCAATTGTTTCTTCCTCATTCCAGTCTATTGGATCTAAGTTTTTGGTGCCAATGTTCAAGGATTCATATGAGGGATCTAATACAATTCCATCATCCACCAAAGTGTTAGGAATATTTTCTTTAATACCAAGTTCTGACATGAGTGAGACTGATAATCTCTCATAATTCTTCTTTCTCAAGTCATACTCATCTTGCCGATCACACCAAAAGTCTTCTAATAGATTAAAGTGTCTAGTAAACACTGAAGGTAATAAGACATACATCTTCTTCTTTGGATCAAAATACTTCTGAGCTGTATACAATCCCAATTTCAATTGTATCAACTCATTACAAACCACCTTCGCTCCCTTCAAGTGTTGACAATTATATTCACCCAGTGTCATGGGAAATTTATGGCATCCTATCTTGTGCTTCATCCCAAACCTAGCATTAACTCCAATGGCTTGATACACAAACTCCATAAGCACTATTCTATTACTGCAGCATCTTGGAAGTAAATGGGGATGACCTTCAAAACCAAACAATCTGAAGTATGTAAATTTGGGGTATTGGATGTACCAACTTCCCCATTCAGCAATAAAAGCCATAGCTTCTTGACTTAACTTGTATCCTGCATCTCCACTCAACTAGTTGATAACCACATATAAAAATGCATCATTGACTCTTCTGAAATGAATCTCAGCAACCTGAAGAGATAATTGATCATAGTGTTCTCATACTTTCTTTTGTCCATCCAAAACTCCCATTATACCTACTCTGTTCAATCCTGGGAAAATCCCCAACCTTGTTGCTGCATATACAATGTAAGATGTCATGAAGAAAGATTTAGTCTATCTAACCCTTGTGAGCTGATCATGTTTGGCATCATAAACAATCATTGACCAATCAAACTAGTAATCACCCTGAAAGATTACTTGAATAAAATGAAACATCCATTCCTTGAAGTGGAAGGCATCCCTCTTCCCAAACACTTTGGACAACATTAATATCAAATCAGATATCTCCTTCTTGAAATCTACCCTCTTTGGTTGGTTTGCAAGCTTGCTTAAAGATTTCTTCTCTGTACTTAACCACTTTTTGTTTAAGTGAGACTTATTAGAGTCTTTATGCTTGCTATATTTCTCCAATGCCTCTGCTTCAGTTAGCTGCACCAAGTTCTTGGGATCAGGAACATTAAATATGCTTTGGAACATTTGCGGAGTAAGATCTATAATCACATTATTTTTTGAATCCATGCATAATCTTGTAGCAGGATTGTAGGTATTGGCCACTGTCAATATCAACTCCGGACACTGGACTGATAAAGGAAACACAGTGATATGTGCAAGACCGGAATCAACAATCCTTTGTGTTCTCCCTGTCAAGTTTGCTCATTCTGCAAAGGTCTCTTCATGTAATTCTTCAAAGCTATACTGGCCCAGATTAGTATCTGTGATATCTGACCAGTCTGATTCCACCTTGCTCACTTTCACCACCAGATTCCTATGATCATACCTCAATGTATAAGGCAGTTGTTCTAGTTTCACCTTCTTTATTTTTGGTGCTATCTTTGATGTTCCAGCTGGTTGATTCCTTTGAGCAGCCTCTCCTGACGTTCCTGACATCTTTCAATTTTCCTGCAAGAAAAACCTCTAATTAGATCATCAGATATCATTATCAAACATACTCTTAAAACATACCTGTTACACATACATCAGAGTCGGAACCAGACAGAAGCTCAAAACAATCTCTTTTACAAAACTGGCGGACTTGGAGCAAAAACTGATATAGAAACTTCACCTAATAACAAACGGGCTCGGAGTCAGAGTCGGGAAGTTATCGGAATCGGGATCAGAACAAAAAAACGGATTTGGTTTTCTTCGAATTTTCATTTTTTCCATATTCTATTTGCATTCCGCCTCCGCCTCCGCCTCCGATTTGATCATCGTTACTTTGAAGAAAGACTTTCCCATTATATGTGGAGCTGGACACGGGATGAGAATAGAATCGATAACTTTTGCAAACAAAATTCTTAAGTTCAAGATTGGTTCTGATCTCGGCTCCGCCAATGTCATCATATATTTCAAGGAAAACCTTTTAGAACTTGGAATCAGAAAAGGAATAAAAATGGAATCAATAACCTTGTAAAACAAAACTCTTAGGTCCATAATCCATTCCAATCCCACCTCCACCTATGCTAATCATGACGACATCAAATACTTTATTCATTTTCAACACAATTTCATGATTAAGACCTAGGTCGCTATAAAATGGCAAAGGAGCTTAAAAGTCTACAGCCATATGACTGTGGGGAACAATTGCATTCTAAGGTATCATTTAAAAAAAAAAAAAATTAAAAGCGATTACAGAGACTAACGAAACCCTAATCTAACAAACTTGACAAAAACTAGGGCATGGGTTTAAACCCTACCATTCTACCAGACAACGAAACCCTAATTAACTTTAATCTACCCTAACTCACTGTAAAATCTCTAATCTACCTCACTGTAACTTCTAATCTAACTAACGCCATTGAAAACTCTTAATCTAATCTAATCTACTGCAAACCCAAAAACAAACACGACGCAATCACGATTAAGACGTGAAAGCGACGGTGCCCTAAAAATAGAAAGAAATGACACGAACGTACAAGACAACAAAAAGAAAACCTGACTAAGAATATATAAGACCCATTCAAACCAGTGTGCCAAGAATCACAAACTTATAACGAAACGACAACGCAATTCGAAACACAGGCAAACATATATACAAAACACACAACAACAATCGAACCGAAGAAAAACAAAGATAAGAAACCTACCTCAAACGCAAACAAACCCAGCTAACCTTTTGAACTTGATCCATTTGCAAGGACCCCCTGCTCTTTCAATCTTTTCACTCGAATGAACTCTGCTACTGCTCTTTCGTGCTCTTAGATTTTTTAACAATAACAATAATGATCAGTTTAACCCTTAATAAAGGTCAATATGTAAATTTCTACCTACACCGGCAAACTGTCATTAATGCATTAAAGTGCAGTAAAGGCGGTGTCAGAACTGTAAGAGAACAAACACTCGTCTGTAGTGTGCTTCAGTCAAAAATTCAATGACAAAGAGTGGCGGGGGTGGAACTAAAATGGAATTAGAATCTCAAATTTATAAAATTTCCAAACCTCATTCCCATTCCGGCTCCGCGTTCGACAACTAAAAAGAAAACAAAAACAAATACAAAAAGTTAAGTAAAAGACCAACCTAATAAAACAAAACACAAAAACCTAGACAAAGAAAAAAATAAAAGTAGCGGAGGCGGGATCAGAACTGATTGTGATTTTGCAAAATTTGATAACCATTTTAATTCCCACTTTGGCTCCGCTTCCGCGAAAGACCAAAAACAAAGGCAAAAAAAAGACTGTCAGGATAGAACCAAAAACAAGCCTCAAAAGAACTTTCAGAACTCGATTCAGTTCCGGTTCCGATTTCGACAGAGAAACCAAAGAAAAACAAAGTATTGGCAAAACTAGACTCTAAACTTTGTTTCAAAAACAACTAAATAACAAAGATAACAAGGGGGGCCCATTTTGACCAAGGCAAAAGATGGGGTGGTTATGCAAGGCATAACAGGTGGTAGTTAATGTGCATTTACTAGGAGTGTAATGAGCCAGTACTGGTGTGGTGCCAAACAACCATTAGTCATATAGATGTCCATGATCAGTATATGCCAAATTTTTAGACATTTTTGGCGGTTTTTGAAAAGTGCCCCCAAAACATCAAAAAATGTGCTTGAATTTAACCCCAAAAAATCACATACTACCAACTCAATGGTCAAGGGACATGGAAAGACAAATTATGCCAACTCAGATGTTGATGATGTGGACCCCTTGCTCAAAGTTACCCTACCCACCATCGGCTCCTCTCCTTTACATATTTGTTATTATAGTTCAAGACATTAAGCTTAAACTAGATGTCAAAATTAACAAAGTTCAAATCTATATGCCAAAATTTAGATCCATAACTTGGTTTAAATCCATAATATCATAGTTTTCTACTATGATCACAACAACGAACCAAGTGAACAAACATTGATTTCCATATTCAAGGAATTTTTCCAATTAATCTTGTTTTTCTATACACTAATGAAACACTTCCAAACATTTATCATAGCATATATTCATTAAATTTCTAACTAAAGGTCATTATTTTATTATTTAAATTTTGAGCACTTATTTTAGTGAATTTATTAGTCCTATAAGACCCACATGTATTTGTGTCTTGTACATGTGATACATTTTATTTCAAAATTATAATGATATTTAATGATGTTTTATAATAATTCTTGGATATTTGTGTTATATATGTGTATGTATGCATATATAAGATTTAAGTTTTGTAGTTCTTTCAATTTCATTGTTTTCATTTAATATTATATGCTAGTTGAGTTAATTAATATTACTCTATAAATGATTAATATTATATTGATCATATTATTAAGATGATGTCATTACTCAAATATTACTATAAAAATATGAATTATATTTTGATTGATTGGCTTATTGTGTTTTGGTTATTGTTATGTATTGAGAAGATGTATGTAATATTTGATTGAAGTGTATAGTTACAAGTAAAACCCCAATTATGATTAATCACAAGTAGTCATGTGGTTTTTTTGGTCTTGTAAATATATCTTGCTCTATGTGGAGTAATGGGATATATGATGTCAAAACCCACTAAACCAATATCTAAATCAACCATGATTCTATATCTCTTATATGTTTTATTTTAAGCAAAAAGTGGCGAGCCACTTATAATATTATATTATATAAGTAGATAGTTACAAAAACTAGTTCAAAAGGGCATACTGGTAGGAAAAAACCAGTAAGAAAACCTCTAGTTATAGCCCGAAATGAAAACTACAAGTTTTTTTGATTTCGTAAAATTGTAAAGATTATAAAGCATGCTGATAACACAAAATTTAGCACTGAGAACCCAAAACACCTTCCCTGAACTTATACTATCCCACTATATGAAAGCTTTCCAAAAATGTAGACCCATCAAATGTGGCCATAACCCACTGATTACAAATTCAACGCCCCAACAAAATTAGGAAAAACCCACTAAATACATTTTCACCTTTTCAATGACTCCCCATTAACCGAATTTTCGTCCTACCCTTCTAATCCCTCTGCTAATTGAAGACCCCTCTCAAAAATTCTTCCACTACGAATAAGGGTTTTGTGTAGATTGGAGTGAGAAACTAGATGCGATGCGGCCACCAAAGATGTATTCGCCTGAGCTCTGTTATACACTCAATTTGGAGAAAATTGAACGTGATTTTATCCTTGAATTGGTGGATTGACTCCAAGTTGAAGGTCCAGAAGAACACCATTGTTTGGAGGAGGCGAGACAAACACACAAAGACAAGCTAGGGCATAGTATTTCTCCTTGATTTCCAAATCCAACACATAACAAGTATGCCTCTGATGTTTCCTTAAGGCACACAACAAAATATTGCCATTGTTAAACTGCAAAGCCAATCTAATAGTGTCGAAAAGTTCTTCAAAGAACTATATTTTTTGCATAAAAACCCTCAGAAACAACCCTCCAATAAACCCTTCCCCATAAAACAAATTATATTTTTGAACTACATGGAGAATTGCATTATCCAAAATAAATTGAACTTTGATATACTTCCAAGCCAATTCCTCCAATTCGACCAGAGAATGTATTATATCTCTTATATGTTAGACCTATGAATATTTGTGTTCTTGGGCTATTTTAATTTGTTTCATTATACATTTTTCTTCATACATGCAAATGATAAAATATAATATTTGAAATGATGTTATACTCTTAGACTATTTGAAAAGAAAAAGATCTTATTAGGGAAGTAAAGTAACATAGAGAAAATATTATATTTTAAGTTGAAAAATATCTTGCTTGGTAAGTATTCTATACATGAAGCTTATAAGTGGAAGTGCTTACTATATGGCTATCTCTGGATAGAAAATTAATTATACTGAGAGCTTTGTTTACGTTTTCAACACTTAAGGAAATGCAACATATTATTGCAAGTGTTTTGGAATGTAGAGTTGCTTTATTAATGAAGGCAAATAAATCAACAATGGTGATCTACTGATCTACTGATCACAAGAGAAATAATTACACAATAGCTCCAAATTTCCTTTATGAAATGAGAGGTAGGGCATCTATTAAATAGAGATCCAAAAGAGAGGTTACATTATGGCACACAACCATATTCATCAATAACTCAATAATATTATTTATAACACACAACAACATTATTTATAACAGACTGCAAAGTCAAAAAAGGTTGTTGCAATGGGCATTATTTTTGTCAATTACCTTCTATGTACTTGGGTCTCCCTCTTACTATACAAAAGGATAATTTCATTATATTATTTTAACATATTTTCAGTAGAACTATACTTGTTTCACAATACTATGTAATGTTACATACAAAACCACCTTAAAATACATTAATTTTGAAATCCATGATCACAACAGCGAACTAAGTGAACAAACATTGATTTCCATATTCCGAGGAATTTGTCTAATTAATCTTGTTTTTCTATACACTAATGAAACACTTCCAAACATTTGTCATAGCATATCTTCATTAAATTTCTAACTAAATGTCATTATTTTATTATTTAAATTTTGAGCACTTATTTTATTGAATTTATTATTCCTATAAGACCCACATGTGTTTGTGTCTTCTACATGTGATACATTTTGTTTCATAATTATAGTGATATTTAATGATGTTTTGTAATACTTCTTGGATATTTGTGTTATATATGTGTATGTATGTATATATAAGATTTAAGTTTTATAGTTCTTTCAATTTCATTATTTTTATTTAATATTATATGCTAGTTGAGTTAATTAATATTATTCTATAAATGATTAATATTATATTGATCATATTATTAAGATGATGTCATTATTCAAATATTATTATAGAAATATGAATTATATTTTTATTGGTTGGTTATTGTTATGTATTGAGAAAATGTATGTAATATTTGATTGAAGTGTATGGTTACAATTAAAACCCCAATTGTGATTACTCACAAGTAGTCACACAACTTTTTTTTCCTTCTAAATCTATCTTGCTCTATGTGGAGTAATAGGACATATGATGTCAAAGCCCACTAAACCAATATCTAAATCAATCGTGATTCTATATCTCTTATATGTTATACCTGTGAATATATGTGTTCTTGGGCTATTTTAATTTGTTTCATTATACATTTCTCTCGATACATGCAAATGATTCAATATAGTATTTGAAATGATGTTATACTTTTAGATTATTTTAAAAGAAAAAGATCCTATTAGGCAAGTAAAGTAGACTAGAGAAAATATTATATTTTAAGTTGAAAATTATCTCGTTTGGGAAGTCTTCTATACATGAAGCTTATAAGTGGAAGTACTTGATAAATTACTATCTGACTATCTCTTGATAGAAAATTAATTATAGTAAGATCTTTGTTTACATTTTCAACACTTAAGGAAATGGAACATATTATTGCAAGTGTTTTGGAATGTAGAGTTGCTTTATTAATGAAGGAAAATATATCAACAATGGTGATTTTCTGATCACAAGAGAAACGATTACACAAAATCCCCAAATTTCCTTTATGAAATGAGAGGTAGGGCATCTATTAAATAGATATCCAAAAGGGAGGTTACATTATGGCACACAACCATATTCACCAATAACTCAACAATATTATTTATAACACATAACAACATTATTTATAACAGACTATAAAGTCAATAAAGACTGTTGCAATGGGAATTATTGATGTCAATTACCTACTGTGTACTTGGGTCTCCCTCTTACTATACAAGAGGATAATTTCATTATATTATTTTAATATATTTTCAGTAGAACTATAATTGTTTCACAATAATATGTACATTACATACAAAACCACCTTAAAATACATTAATTTTGAATTGAAAGGAGATTATCGATATTGTCTATTTTTACATGTGAACATTGATTAATTCAAAACTATTCAACTAAATTCTCAACAATAATTTCATTTAATGTACACTATTACCATCTACGAGAAGTGAATTTAAACTTTATTTTTTATTGAACATCCAACATAGTCATGATTGGATGGTCTAATTAAAGACCATCTAACCACACAACAAAATTAGTTCACTCAACAACTTTCCACAATAAATAACAAAAAAAACACTATGTTTGATTTATCCTTTCATAGACATTTAATTACCTCATAAATTTAAGATTTTCAATAAAAAAAAATTACTTTTAAATTAAAAAATAAATATATCATATCTCTTAGTATTTTTATTCACTTACTATTCTCCCTTCTATACTTCTTTGACTAGTTATGACTATCCTCAAATGATCCCAATTTTTTTCTTTTAGAAGAAATATGTAGGATAATTTATGCCAAGTGAAAATATAATACATCACCATAGGTATGGTTGATAAGGATCAATGGTCAAAATTAAATTATTTCACCTTTATTTGGCCTTGCATTAGGTTTTTCAAATTACAAACATGTAATTTTTTATGTAAATTGAAATGGGAGTCTCAAAATTTAGCGTAATTATTTTTTTATGACCTCTCTTGGGACCAATAACTTAATAAGTAAACTCATGTTTGAAGCGAGATTTAAATAACTTGGCATAAAATATAAATTTAAGTACATGGTCATGCTCATAATGTGCATTAGCCATTATGTTCATGATTGGGATTCCAATTTCTTCATGTGTTTTATTACATGGCATTCTAATGGTTTTGATTATATGGTTTCAAAAAATAGGTTTTGAATGGGCTTGAAAACATTTACAATAGGTTTTGAATGGACCCAAAACCATTAACAATCAGGTTTTGATGAGGACACAAAACCCACTCAAAAAAGAACAATTTTCTCACAGATACAACATAGACAATCAACAACGAACCAACAAAAAATCACCAAATTAATAGTAAGACTACCCAAATGTAACACCCCACCATGAAACCCTAGAGGACAACACAATAAAATACCAAGATAACAGTACAATTTTTTTTTGAAATGAAACATATTAAAGGTTGCATATTACAATAACTTGCATTCTAAACCTAGGTCCTCTAAGGTTCCATGACTATGCTACTAGAATCCCACTAATCGAACTAACAAGAAATATAATCCATCACATTTAACAAATCCATCTAACAATATGAATCATTTAATCTATCTCATTTAAAAGATCATCTAATATGAATTACATGTATCATATCATCAGTATAGCAATATCAAGACCATTTAATTAACTAACATATGTAATATTCATCATTTATATTATCCATTACAAGAGAGAGTATAAAATAAAATTTCAAGAGAAAACAATAAGAATGATAAGAATATCTAAACATACATTAAGTTAAGCTATACCAACTATTTTAAAACATTGGAGCATCCACCAAGGAGTTGCGCCCAAGAATTCAAAACTTCCACAAGACTGCGATCCACCATCTCAATCCACATTCATGTATATTTGACGCACTTAGAAGTTCCTCAAGATATGATATGTTAGAAGTGACCCCTCAAGATACCTAAACCTTGGAAGTCACCCCTCAAGATATCAAATCTTGGGTACCTCTCCATCCAAATCGATGCCCTCTAAGGTTAAATGGTTGTAGTACTCATCAGAATAAAGACATAAATCTCCAAATAATAACATTAGAAGCAAAATCATTAACCATAACATGTCATCAATAAATACCATTCAAAATTAATTTCATTAACTAATATAAATAAGGTACATCATTAACTTTACTAATTGCAACATTGCATCATTACCTTGTGAACAAAAATATCTCCTCGAACACATGTGAGTAGAGTACATTAGAAGTATAATACATGATACAATATAATTATGGTACAATACAAGTACATGAAATATCTTCCACATGAACTAGAACATGTACAAAAGTCTTCATATCTAGGTTTAGTCACCACAAACATGAACAAGGTGAGGGAACCCAATGGAGTACAAGGCACATTCCACCCGACCATGTGGAACCCAAAGGTCCACCCCCCATGCTAGGAGATAACACTTGGTCCCACAACAACAATAACAAGGAGACTACAACTGGCATAATAGGGCTAAACAGAGAACAATTGACATTACAACAACAACACATCACAAAAGAACATACATTGCTTCCAAAGGATATCACATGCCGAAGGGAGAGAACACAAAAGGGAATACTAGTTTGCATAGGGAATATTTTCATCGCATGGTACTGACATGGGTTACCCTTGTAGTCTATTGCTAGCCGATGGCCCCCATCCATGGTTACCATGGCAGTCTCTTACTAGCCGCCGACCCCATAGGGTGACACATGCATAACCAATCTTCGTTTCGTGAGGACAAGGAATTTGGTCTTTCCAACTAGTCCTTATCAACCCATCCTTATCCTAGATGAGCACTACAGGCATGTGCGAGGCATTCACTTTGTAACACCCCTTCATTTTGATCATATGTTCAGATAATGTGTTTCTCTGATATGCTTATGTTTTCTAGTAGTACCTTTACTTTGGTAGACGATGATACTTTGTTATTATTTTATCGCTAACTTTGGAGGGACGTTGGTTTTTATATTATGATGTGAGTACATTATTCTAATTTTTATTATTATGACATGCTTTCTAATTAGCATAGTGTTTATTTGAGTTGATATTGTTATATGCTCATCTATATTTTAGTGATGATGTAGATTTGGAAATTTTATGTGAGATTGTATTGGTGAAGGGAGTAGGATTGCATCACTCGCTTGCGAGCACCCTACAATTCTATGATTTTATCTTCATGATGTGATTGATTATGATATATATGCATATTCGACATATGCATTGATTGTAGGTTTGCAAGTACAAGACATCAATTCCACCTAGATTCACAAGTTTGAGTGTGTCCATTACCTAACTGTATTGTTGATTGGGAGATATTAACTAGGTTTCCCTTGTCAAGCCACAACCCTAGTCATAGTGTGTCAACAATTTTAGTTGGTCATGTTTTGTTATCATGTTGTCCATTTTTGCCTTGATGTTATTTATGTTGGAAAGTATGTTTAAGGGAAATAAATGATTTAAATGGTTATTTAATTAATCTGGATTATAGTGTTAGAAGCTTTGTTTTTAATTTAATTAATTAATTTAATTTATTTGGTAAAATTATTTAATCTTATGATTAAATTTATTTTATTAAGTAATTAAATTAGTTGGATTAAATTTAAATTAGAAAACATTAAGTGATTTTGATTTATTAAAATGCATTAATATCTAGAAAATATCTAGAGGGATTAGTGTTAATTGATTGTGAAGATATTTGATTTTTGACATGTGTCGGAAAATTTTATGTATATATATAAAGAAGTCAAATGATTACTCTAATCGGGCAATTTATTTTCACAGATAATTTTTCTATAGGAGTTTTCACAAATTTCTCTAGAGAAGCCAAATTTACAAAATTTTACTACAGAAGGGTTTCTCAAATTATACAAAGAGGTTTCCACATTTCTCCAGATAGAAAAATATATAGGAAGGAGAACAACAAACTTCTACAGACAACATTTACAAGAAAATTCTCGAGAGGTTTTCTACAAAATTCTACAAAGAAATTTAATTCATCCCAACAGAAGTTTTCCAATTTCCTATTGTTTTTCTTCTGGGTTCTCCATTGTTTAAAACAATCCCTACAGGGATTTCCAAAGCCTCCCTAACAATTTATAATTTCAAAACAAATAAAAACTTACAATATTTTCTACAGAAGCTTTCACAGTAAGTTCCAGACATGACTTCTTACAACTTTACAAAAAAAAAACTCAAAAGCTTCTAATCTTGTACATACAATCTTTTTTTAGATATCAAATTAATCGAGTAGCCTTTCAAAAATGAAATAAAATAAAATAATAAAGAAACCTAAATCCAAACGCTTGAGGAGATGAAGATTGATGTAGAGCTTCTTCCACAAAACAAATTTTCTTCCAAAAAACAAAGCTTCTTCCCAAAAACAAAACAATGTTTCCTCCAAAGAACAATATAAATCTAGAACCAAAGTATTTTTCCCTAGATTATCCTTCCCCAAATTTTCAACAACCACATTCAACAACAAAACTTAATTATTTTTTTAACAACCTCTGCTAGAAATGTCTTCTCCTCTCTTTCGTGAAGTAACTTCTTACCTCTCTTTGTTACAACAATTATTCTCTCCGTGAAATCATTTTCCCCAACAACTGTAATTGAAATTTTCCAACACATGTCAAAAATCAAATATCTTCACAATAAATTAACACTAATCCCTCTAGATATTTTCTAAATATTAATGCATTTTAATAAATCAAAATCACATAATGTTTTCTAATTTAAATTTAATCCAACTAATTTAATTACTTAATAAAATAAATTTAATCATAAGATTAAATCATTTTACTGAATAAATTAAATTAAAAACAAAGCTTCTAACACTATAATCCAGATTAATTAAATAATCATTTAAACATTTAAAGAATTTATTTCCCTTAAACATACTTTGCAACATAAATAACATCAAGGCAAAAATTGACAATATGATAACAAAACATGACCATCTAAAACTGATGACACACTATGACTAGGGTTATGGCTTGAAAACAGAAACCTAGTTACTATCTCCCAATCAAAAACACCATTGGGCAATGGACACATTGAAACCTGTGAATCTAGGTGGATTCGATGTAGTGTACTTGCAAACCTACAATTAAAGCATATGTCAAACATGCATATATATCATAATCAATCACACCTTGAAGAGAGAATCACATAATCACTAGGCGCTTGCAAGCGAGTGATGCAATCTTGCTCCCTTCACCAATACAATGCCACATCAAACTGCCAAATCTACATCATCACTAAAATAGAGATGAACATATAAAAATATCAACTCAAATAAACACTATGCTAATCATAAAGCATGTCATAATAATAAACATCGGAATAAAGTACTCTCACATCATAATATAAAAACCAACGTCACTCCAAAGTTAGCGATCAAATAATAACAAAGTATCATGGTCTATCAAAGTAAAGGTACTTCTACAAAACATAAGCATATTAGAGAAACACACTGTCTGAACATATGAGAAAAATAGAGGGTTGTTACACACTTATCTTGACTAATCTATCAACTACCCAACCCCCTAATTCATTTTAAGTTATCACTGAGTTAAGAAACTCCCATATGGGTTACCTTGGCACCAATTTGTGCACCGACCCCCATTGATAGCCACTCTCCCTACTAGAACCTAGGAGACCCAATGAAATCAATAGGGCAATGCCAACTTGCACAAATCACAAAACCTCATAAACATACACAAAAGAGCGAGGCATTAATCATCCTACACACAAGTCTTGATCAAAGTGGATAATATACCGTGCAAGGCTAATGGCCCCCATAACTCATTCAACGCATAAACCACCATCTCAAAATAATGATCAAAGAATCCAACAAGTAGAAAATTTCCCCCTAACCTCTGGAATAATTCTAATAACCACCTCACACAAAGACTTAAACATTTGAACAAAAGTTCACAAACATCCCCTTTTCCATTACTCCCTTACTTTACTTCAAATAATAACTATATTCACTAACATAATCAAAGAATGCAGAGTAAATTTACAATGAAACCATTAAATTTTTTTAAGCATTCATCTTAATCAAATATAATCTATTCTTTTTCATGTAAACCAATCCTTCATTTATCTAATACAAATATATCAATATGCCCTATCTAACCTTTTTCTATTAGATTTGTTCACTATCATGATCCATTAATAATAAAGGAAACAATATTCTCTTATTGAATTCAAAATATATATACGTGCCAATATGCATACATATAGATACTAATGGATAAAACATATACAAGAGTATATATATAGTTATATATGATTATATAACTATATATACACTTGTTTATTATCAAGCAAGGTTCTGTTTTTTTTTTTTTTTAATATTGAATGCAAATTTTAGCATAACGATATTTATATATATGATATATATATATATGTTTACACTCACATCCAAATCATATATCAATTTAAATACTTACTATTGAGCTAAGATCCAGCAAATACAAAATACAGAGTTATTGCAGTGACATGATCGACATTAGGAATTCACATAAGTATATATATATATATATATAGTTGCATGAAAATTTAAAATGGAAGGCTTAATACATTTTTATCAATTTGAAGAAATCGAATTACAATATACTATTAACCATAGTTTCCAGACACACTTAAACTAGTTTGATCAATGTTGATCACAACGATTGAATGATTTCATAGTTATTCACCACAAATAGTGGCTATCGAATGACTCCATAGTTATTCACAACAAATGACGACGACAACGCATGAGAATATAGATCACCAACCATATCAATGGAAATTGAATATCATCTACTCGGGTAAGTGCGAGGCTTGGCTATATATTATACACCCACCTAAGGCATCGGCTGCTAGGACAAGGCCATGCCAAATATCTAGAAACAACTCACATTCTAACAAAATGCAACTATCAGAACTAAGTGTTGACTGATCCAAGATGTTAGGCAGGAAGGCAAGTCACAACCAAGGCTAAGCTTGACATGTAGTGCTTAGAAATAATGAGATGTAGGTACAAAAATAAGCATGCAATATTTTAAAATACGAAGGTGTGGGAGGTCAAAAATATATATAATGCTCATATTACAGGATGCGACTTCTATCTGCAACCCAAAGGTTTTATTCTATGAAAGAATCCAAAATTTAAAGAGAAAATATAAATCTATATAAAAAGAGAACAAGTCGTAGTTTAAAGAGACATTTACTAGCAACAATAGTGTCAAAACTAAAACCCAAATGGTGAATTACTAATTTGCTCAACTCAAAATTTAAGAAGAAGAAGTTTTGTTTTAGAAAGAAAAATTACTCCATTCCCATTTTATACATATTTAGAATTGAGATTAGCAAGACCCTGGTTTCTCCCGCTTGCCAAAGTGAAGATTGTTGCAAAGCTCACCACTCTATGTGTGTAGCTTCAATACACTTCATAATTTCAACAACACTACAAAAGCCCCAATTCTTAAACCTCCAAAAAAAGAAACTAGAAGAAAATCCTTCTAGAAAATTATTCACGGGAAGAGAAGAAAGGTTAGTTTTCCATAAATTATGCAAAAATCCCACTTTCTTTAGCTATCTCCATTTAACACTATACCTTATTATTTTATCATAATAAATCATCAATTAAAATACTTAATTTATTAATTTAATCTTTCATTTTGATTTCATTTGCACACTACAATAAAATATATATTTATTTTAATATTTCTTTATTAACTCATACTTTAATTAATGTATTTATTTTTATACTTCTTTATTAAATCATAATTTTAATTTATTTAAACCAAATAAAACATTAGTAATATTTTATTTAATCAATATCTCAATTTCAATAAAACATCTATTTTTTAATTATCAAAATGACTTTTAACCACAATACTCTTTTATTTTAATATAATAATCAATCAAGGCACTAATCCAAAAAATAACTCAAATGAACAGAATATCGAGCAGTACCTAACCTCACAACAAAATGGAAGGAAACACAACAAAAACATTGACAATCTAACTCGAACTGACCACATAGATAGGGTATGAAAAACATATACACATCCTCATCAAGGATGATGGCTGAACGTAGAGGATCAGATGCTATCTCCATTTCAATGATTTCCATTGGGCTTAAGGCACACTCAAACCTGATAATTAAGGTGGATTTGATGCCTGGTACCTGCAACCTATAGAAAACCAACATAGTCAAACATGTGCATAGTCATACAATCAAATAGATCATAAGATGAAAGTCGTAGCATCGCAGGGCACTCAAAAGTGAGTGATGTGACATTGTTTCCCCTTCACCAAAATACACTAAAACACAATAATCATATACTAAAAATATGATAAGTACATACATCAGATAATCACATGGTTCCCATAGCAAGAATAATCCACACAATTAATTAAATCGATCCACTAAGCACGGTATAAGAATAAACATCAGTGATAAAAGTATCATTAACTATCATCATAGTTGTGCATCAAAGTATCATAATATCCAAGTAAAACCAAGTCACTATCATAAAAAAAAGGAAAATTGAGTGGTACTACATCCTCCACCCCTAGAACCAAGCTTACTCTTGGAAGCTTGCAAACAGATATGTCTATAACTCTCTCATCTTGGATGCATCCTCCCATGTAGTAGAAGAATCATCATTAGAATACCATTGGACCCTCACCTACTCAATGTATCGACCCTTGAGGGTGCATCTCCTCTGTTGTATGACACCCATAGGATCCAAATTTAGTTTCTTGTCCTCTACCTATAAGGCATTCCAATAAAAGACATGAGATATGTCTGGATACTAGGGCCTGAGAACAAAAATGTGAAACACATCATGAATGTGTGATAGACTGGGTGATAAAGAAAGATGCTATATAATAGGACCAATCCTCTCCAACAACTCAAAAGGACCAAAAAATCATGGTGCAAGCTTAGAGCCTTTTCCATAATGGATCGGGCTCTTTTGCAGATGCACCCGCAGGAATACTCGGTCACCAACTAAGAACTGACGGTCAACCCTATCAGCATATACATATTTCTTTTGTCTATCCTGGGCTGCCACAAAATTCCCTCTAATGAAAACCACTTATTGCTCCATCTCCTGAAGCATCACTAGACCAAGTAGTACTCTATCCTCAAGATGATCCCAATTCAACAGGTTCTGATAAGGATGACCATACAATGCCTGAAAATGAGGCATGCCAATAGAACTGTGATAACTATTATTGTATGCAAAATCCACCAAATACAAGTAATCCCCCCAATGAGACTATTGATCCATAACATACATCTGAAGCATATCCTCGAGGATCTATTTAACCCTCCCGGTCTATCCATCAGTCTTTGAATGTTAAGCTGAACTAAAGATCAACTGAGTCCCCAACACATGTTGCAAGGACGTCTAAAGAGATGAAGTGAACACTAGATCTCGATCTGAGATAATCCTATGAGGAATATTGTGCAACCTGACTATATCCTCCATGAAGATTCTAGCCACTGATGAAGCACTGTATGAGGATCAAACAGGAGAAAATTGGGCTACGTCAGTCAAATTTTTCATGGTGACCACGATGGCATCATGCTGACAGGAAGACACTAGAAAACCAACAATAAAATCCATTGAAATTATGTCTCATTTCCATTCAAGAACAAGATGTGGTTGTAAAAGACCTATGAGATATTGATGCTCTGCCTTCACTCTCTAACACTCCAAACATATCGACACAAAATCAACAATACCCCTCTTCATTTTGGCCCAAAAGTACAACTGATGAAGGTCTGCGTGCATCTTCTTGACATCTAGATGAGTTGAATAGGGTGCCCAATGTGCCTTTGACATGATCTAAGTACGAAGATATCTTGAGGAAGGAACATAAATGCAACCCAAGTGCCGCAAAAGGCCATCTGACTCAAGGGAATAACCCACAAATCTACCCTCTAAAACTCTACCTGACTCAATCTTAGACTTCACCTCCTGATACCAACTATTTGTAGGAAGTGCAATAAAGATCTAACTCCTCAAGCCCACTCCAAGAGTCGCTACCAAAATCTCATGTCTTTTTTGACTAAGAGCATCCACCACCACATTTTCCTTTCCCTGAATATACTTCACCTCAAAATCATACTCACACAAGATCTCCATCCATCGTCTCTGCCTCACATTCAAATTTGGTTGTGTGAAAATATACTGAAAACTATGGTGATCACTATGCAACTCAAATCGATGTCCCAATTGGAAATTTCATCTCGTCAAGGCATGAACCATAATAGACAACTCCAAATCATGCATTGGATAATTTAACTCACGATCCTTGAGTTTTCAAGACTCATAGGCAATCACATGAGCATCTTGCATCAACACAACTCCCAAACCCTCTAAGGACGCATCTGTACAAACCACAAAATCTCTGGTAGGATCAAGAACTGCCAAGATAGGTGCACTGGTCAACCTCTCCTTAAGAATCTAAAAGGTTTCCAAGCACTTCTCTAACCAAATAAATTTCTTCCCTTTCCTCTGAAGAGAAGTGATGGGGTGGGCTATCCTCAAAAAACCCTATACAAATCGTTGGTAATAACCTACTAAACCCATAAAATTTTGAACCTCAACAACATTAGTGGGTGCATGCCAATCAATAATGGCTTGGATCTTTGAAGGATCCATGGAAATTCCATCACCAAAAATAACATGACCCAAATATTTCACCTATGTCTGGAAGAACTCACATTTTTCCATATTTGCATACAACTAGTTCTCCCTCAAACATTGTAGTACCTGTTGAAAATGCTCCTCATGCTCCTCTATAGTCCTCGAATATATCAAAATTTCATCCAAAAATACCAAAACAAATATATAAAGGTAAGTACGAAACACAACATTCATCAAACTCATAAATATTGACGACGCATTCGTCAACCCAAATGACATAATAGTGAACTCATAATGGCCATAACGAGTGTGAAATGTGGTCTCATGAATTTCCACCTCAAAGATGTGCAACTAATGATATCCTGACTTAAGTTCAATCTTTGAAAACACCCTAGCACCCTTGATCTAATCAAATAGATCATCAATCCTCGGTAAGGGGTATTTGTTCCTCACCGTCACCTTATTAAACTATTGGTAATCAATGCACAATCAAAGTGATATATCCTTCTTCTTCACAAAAATAACTAGTGCTCCCAAAGGAGAGACACTAGGACAAACAAACTACTTTACCAACAACTCCTCAATCTATAGCCAAAGATCCTTAAGCTCCTAAGTGATCATCTAATATGGAGCTCATGAAATAGACTCAGCTCTAGGTACAAGATCTATTTTGAAATTGATGTCACACTTAGGTGGCATCCCCCGAATCTCACTAGCAAAGACTTCTACATACTATCTAAGGATATTTTGACTATCAAGGGACACCTCTCATCTCTCCCCTAACTCCAAATCATTAAATTTCACCACAAATAACTGGTATCCCTGAGGCATACACCTCTTCAACAAAATAGTAGAGATCATACACAACGAAATAGACCTTTCAACTCCAACTACCTCTACCTCCTTACCCAAATCATCTACACACTACACTAACTTATGCCGACAATCTATCACTGCTTGGTGAGAATCTAACCAATCCATGCCTAATACAATATCATATCACCCAAGGGTTATAATACGAAGGTCCACTATGGTACAGAGAGAACCAATCCTCAAACCACAACCATGAACAAAAGACTCAACTACTACTTTAGCACCAAAGGCCAATTCGACCTGCCACCTATCATCTGGCTTCACTCCCACCAGTCCACATCATGCCACTACGAAAGGAGAAGTAAAATAATTTGAAGCACCAAAGTCAAAAGAATAGAGACTCTACTACCCTATAACACACTTGTAGTCTCGAGCATTGTACCCTAATGCTCAGCCTGACAGTTATCAACCGCTACAAAAAAATTGTGTGACCTATCTGCATCCCCTACTATTAGCTTTGAAGTTGTTGGCCTCTGACTAAATCTCAATGTGCCCTTCTGAGGACACTGTCTAGAAATGTGGTCCTGTTGGCCATAATAGAAACACCATGTACATCTACCAAAAAATCTACCACCTAGGGGTGCACTAGTCTACTGAAAACTGCCTATGCTAGTTGCAGACTGTGAACTCTGAGTTGGCTGATTAGAATGATAACACTTGCTTCATTGCCAACTCTGATCCTTCTTGGATTGAAACCACTTACCACCATGTTGAGACTGAGAGTTCTTATGTTTTGATAGAGAGTGTCGCTATTGTTGTTGTTGTCCACCCTTAGCTGGTGCATGGTGGCTCCTAAAGGAACCTGATGCCTGAGTCTGGCCATCCCAAGAACTGCAACCTATGGGAGGTGCACTACCAATTTGCACTCTTGCATGACCACCTAGAGCCATGGCCAAATTCTCCTCTACTATCCGATCCTTCTCTACAACACCCTCCATATTTTTTGGATCAAATACACGAACAACCCCACTAATATGGGCATTCAAGCCCCTGATAAAGTGTTGCACCAACATACCCTCATCATATCCTATGCCAACATACTACTTAAGCTCATAAAATATATGCTCATACTGCTCAACTGACATGGCCATCTACCTCAGCTCATGGAACTCATCCGCACAACACTGCCACCAATGATCAATCAAGAAATGAGCTTTGAATCTCTTTAAAAACATCTCTCATGAGACTAAATCTATATCCAAATGAATCTTTTTCTCCTCCAAACACCACAAATTGGAAGCAAAACCTTTGAGATGCATGATAGCACACCTAGCCTTGGTGTTGCTACCATATGGATGCATAGAGAAAAACCTATTCAAATTAATTAACCAAGTCTTTGCCTCAAAAACACTACCAATCTCGTTAAAAGTAGGAGGATGAGCTCTCAAAAGATCCCTCATATGTCTAGCTAATATAGCCTCCTGCTCAACTGCAATCTCTCTCCTCCTAGGAGACCTCTCTCTCTCTAACCACCAACTGTTCACCCTCCTGTCTTGGACCTAGATGAGCAATAACCTCCTCAAGTAAGTGACACAATTGTGCACCCTCCAACACTAGCTGACTCAAATTCTGATCTCCACCTCCCTGATTATTCTGGGAACTTCGTTGTCCCTCATGATCAGAATATGGGAACTCTAAGGAGGGGAGTCTTGGTATTTAGCCCCACGACCACCACCATGACCTATACCATGTCCCTGACCTTGACCCTTACCTCTAGGCATGATCCTACACAGACAACACCAAGGACATGTTCAGGGTGTTAGGTGAGGTCAACAAGGGAAAACATAAACTTCAAAATTTTATACAACTAAGACAACCTAATGGGCTCTTATATATACCCAGAGTACCCATTGTTAGAACTTGGGCTTTGATACCATGTGTAATGCCCTACCACAAAACCCTAGAGGACAACATGCTAAAATACCAAGATAACGATACATTTTTTTTGAAGTGCAACATATTAAAGGTTGCAAATTACAATAAATTACATTCTAAACCTAGGTCCTTTAAGGTTCCATGACAACACTACTATAATCCCATTAATTGAACTAAAAAGAAATATAATTCATCACATTTAACAAATCCATCTAACAATATGAATATCGTGTAATCTATCTCATTTAAAAGATCATCCAATATAAATTACCTATATCATATCATCAATATAGCAATATCAAGACCATTTAATTAACTAACATATGTAATATTCATCATTTACATTATCCATTACAAGAGAGAGTACAATATTTAATTTCAAGAGAAAATAACAAGAATGATAAATGTATCTAAACATACATAAAGTTAAGCTATACCAACTATTTAAAAAAATTGGGGTGCCCACCAAGGAGTTACGCCCAAGAATTTGAAACTTCCACAAGACTACGATCCACCATCTCAATCTGCATTCAAGTATCTTTGATGCATTAAGAAGTTCCCCAAGATATGATATCTTAGAAGTGACTCCTCAAGATACCTAAACCTTGGAAGTCACTCCTCAAGATATCAAATCTTAGGTACCTCTTGGTCCAAATTGATGCCCTCTAAAGTTTAATGGATGCAGTACTCATTGGAATCAAGACATACATCTCCAAATAATAACGTCAGAACATCATTAACTTTACTAATTACAACATTACATCATTACATCATGAACAAAAATGTCTCCTTGAACATATGTGAGGAGAGTACATCATAAGTATAATACATGATACAATAGATTTTGGGTATAATACAAGTAAATGAAATATTGTCCACATGAACTGGAACAAGTACAAAAGTATTCATATCTAGGTGTAGTCACCATGAACACGAACAAGGTGAGGGAACCCAATTGAGTACAAGGTACATTCCATCCAACCATGTGGTACCCAAAGGTCCACCCCCCATGCTAGGAGATAACACCTAGTCCCACAACTGACATAACAAGGCTAAACAAAGAACAACTGACATTACAACAACATATCACAAAAGAACATGGATTGCTTCCAGAACACATCACATACCAAAGGGAGAGAACACACAAGGGAATACTAGTCTGCAAAAGGAAGTGTGTCATCACATGGTCCTGACATGGGTTACCCTGGTAGTCTATTGCTAGCCGTCAGCACCCACCCATGGTTACCCTGGTAGTCTCTCACTAGCCACCAGTCCTATAGGGTGACATGCAGTTCCCCTCAGTTTTATTTTCGCTTCTAGCAGTTACTAGGATTGTACTTGGACATTATGATATTTTTTTAGGATACTTGTATATCAAGATACTTTGATGCACAATTATGATGATACTGAATGACATTATTATATATGATGTTTATGCTTATACATGATTAGTAGATAAGTTTAATTTTTTATATGAGTTATCATTGATATGAGTATTACGTGTATTAGATGTATGTTTTATCATGATTTTATATCGATTTATTGTGTGTCAATGTATTGGTGAAGGGGAACAAGCATCACTCGCTTGTGAGTGCCTTGCGATACTACGATTTTCCCTTCACGGTGTGATTGACTATTTTCCTATGTACATGTTCGACCATGTGGTTTGTTGCAGGTTGGAGGTACCAGGCATCAACTCCACCTGAATTACCAAGTTTGAGGGTGCCTTAATCCCAATGTAGTTTTTTTATTTGGAGGTAGCATCAGGTCCCCCACATTAAACCATCATCCTTGATGAGGATGAGTGTCTATTGTCACACCCTATTTGTAAGGTCAGTTCATGTCGATCTATCAATGTTTTGTCATTATGTTTTTTGTTTAGCTTTGCGGTCAGGTATTGTGTGACTGTATGTTCATTTGAGTGATGATCTTGATTGTTCCTTTTTTTGATTATTTCATTAAAATAGAGACTATCAAAATTAAAAGGTCTTTGGAATAATTAAATAAAAGTTTTTATATAATTTATGCCTTGATTAAATAAAATGTTATTATAGTATTTATTTGGTCTTAATAAATTAAATGTATGGCTTAAAATAAAATACTACTATTGTTTTGTTGATTTAAATAAATTACAACTTATAGTTTAATAAATAAATATGTTAATTATTGTATTGTGCTGGCAATTGAATATGAAATGATTAAATTAATAAATTAAATATTTATAGTTGAATTAATTTTGTGTGCAAATTATAAGGCATGGTAAAAATGATAAAAATAGTAACTTTAAGGGGGTTGAGAGTAGTGGAGATAAAATAAAATAAAATAATTAATACATGCAGTTACAGAGAGTGGAAAATAAATTAGTTAGGGATGATAACTAAGAGAGGGGCTTTATGGTTATTTTCTATAAAACGAATCTTGGAGCTTTGTCGTGAATTAAATTTCCTATTCTTGGTGTTTTTTGGGGTTCTTGAAAGTGTGATTCTGGATTTTGGAGGTTTTAGGTTTATTCTATTTGGAGGCTTTCTTCAGGAGTTGGAGATTTGCAAAAAATTAAAGCTCTTGGAAGAAAATTGGAGCTACAACAAGAATTCCAAATTGGCAATAGAATTTAGCTCAGTGAACGAACTATTCTAGGTTCCCATGGTTTTCTCTCTCTCAAATTTAATTCAGCCGAAAAATAAATTTTGTATGTTTTTTATTAAGGAAAAATAGGTTTTGAAGGGGTATGAAAACCCTTTAACATAAAATAGAAGATTGATAAAGAATGATAAAGTTCATATCAAAAAACAAAGAGCTGCCATCAAAGATTAAAAAAAAACTATCATAGATACAACGCAACAAAAAACCAGCAGGAACCCAGTAGAGATCCAATCGCTAGGCTAGATTGCTCGGGATATCTGCCACCTCCTTCTCTAGATTGTTGATATCTATTGTTGCTTTATTAATTTCTTGAATATCAACAAGGGTCTTTTCAACCTTCCTTTTCAGGTTGGCTTTGGTTCTTTTGCATGACCCTGCACCCTCTTCCGGGCTTTGTTCAGTCTCATCTTCCACATCCATAGTAGTCCTTACTTGATAGGCTCTTTCTAAATTCTCAACCATCATATTCATGGTGCTCACAGTGGACTTCAGGATCCTATGGCTCATTTCTAGAACCTTCTAAAGTGACTCTTTAACATTCTTAAACTTTTCCTCCATGTTAGATAGCTTGTCATCATGATTACTCTTGAATTGATACAAATCCTCCATATTTTTCTTAAGGAAATCTACCATATATCTATTTTCATCTTCAGTCCATAAATCCTTGGCCTTATCTTTGTCCTTGTTAGTTTTATCCATCATTTCATTCTCTTCCAACTTGCTATTAAAATCCCTTTGATTCAACTTTATCTCCTTATTCTAAAAGAAAACCCACCTAATCAACCAAAAGAAGTCCATGGTCCCATTGCAAGTGATAGCAAGGATATCGGCAGGAAACTCACGTTCAACCTTAAAGTAGTGATCATCCTCCTTAAGCTCACTAGGATAATGAGGCATGTCCTCCCTATCAGTAGGAGGGTATTTGGAGTACTCAGATGAAGGTTGAGACTTGTCTTGATTTGTTTCATATGAGGGGTCCTCCACAACCTTCCTGTTTCCCTTTCCCTGAGGAGAGACACTAGATTTACCTTTCGACTTGATTTTAATAACCTTAGAACTCGAGAAAATGACTTTAGCTCTGCCAGTAGAGATCATTGCACTAGGTTTAGGAAGGGCATAGGATTTTGACTTACCTTTATTATTTACCTTCCTCGCCACCTTCGAGGGATGTTAATCCTCCTCCTCCATATCAATCTCCCATTCATCTTTGGTTGTATAGCTAGCACCCAATTCCTCCTTTACAGAGGTAGAATGGGGAGGAGGGGTCTAGTGGGTAAGACCTAACATAGCTTTAAAATGTTCATAAATAAGAACAAGAAAACCCTCATGAAGAATAGGGTACCTCATTGAGTTCGAATTATGGTCCTGAAGACTAGCATTCAATGAAGTAAAGAGATAGAAAGGGAGGGAAACCCCAACTTGATGCTAAAAATGATTCAGGAGCACAAAGTAATAGCTGTAAACCCTTGTATATCTGCCATCTAGTGTAATGTATTCCGTAATCAATCTCAAAACATCTCGCTAGAGCAATTTAATCTTGGTGGAATCATAACTGCTCTTGGTAGCTCTCTGCAGGTCCTCCTTTTCCTTATCAGTCTTTGGAAAAACATTTACCACCTGGTCATAGAGATTCTTTTCCTTATAGAACTTAAGCCCCTCCATGGACATCCCAGTGACATCAATGATTAACTGTTCATCAATAGCCACCTTTCTCCCAAAAAGATTTATCTTGTCATTTTTCCATTCATTAGCAAAACAACATGGTAATCTCTTGATCCCTACCATGAAGTTTTTCAATGAAGTTCGTAATACCACCCTTCTCCAAAAAATGCCACGCTTTATCCTTACTCTTTAGCTCCTTACATTCAATCAGTTCCACCCTACAATGTTCACCTCCCATGTTGACAATGGTGCAACCCTTCTGTGAAGACTCCAAAAGGCCAAAAAACCTGATTGCCAAAATGCCCAGAAAGCATGCGAAGCAAAAAATATCAAAGAGGTAGTTAATGCTATGGTACTCCAGCCCATGAAGAAAAATAATGAGGCAATAGTTCCAAGACTGCATGAAAATACACACCACATCCTTAATCATTCTTTGATAGGGTAAATTGAACCTTCTCATGGGCTTGATAATACATTAATAAGGCAGTGACATCAACCTCTAATTTGTCACTCCTCTGCCACGTCATCTTACCCTTAGACTTAACCTCCTTGTTGGCAAAGAAATTTTGCATGTTATTATTGTGTGGAAACAAGAATTCTTTAGGTTATTAGATTATGGATTTGAAAACAAATTAAGAAAAATTGTGTCTTTGTGGTTGTTGAAAGCTCTTCCTGAAAGATGAATTGTGCAACTTCAACAATTTCTACCAACGTGCTCTATAAATTTTCTTGAGTCAACATTGAGAATTTTGTTCTTTTGTTGTAGAAACCCCTCTATGGTAGATAGCCATGTTTTTCTTTAATTTGAAAATGGTGTTAGCAACAGTGCCTTGGCCACTCTGGGTGTATGCTAATTTAGGAAAAGAAATCATGATTTCATTCCATCGCATAGGCTAGTTATTGCTTTGCATGTAATAGGACTAGTTTGCAAACTCTATTTTCCTTTTACTCACCTGGTTGTAGAAGTATGCAAATTTATGTACCATTGATGGTTATATTTTTTATCATTCCACTTCTCTAAGTTTATGCTTTGAGTTTATGCCTTGAATTACATTCGATAGAAATCCAATTACAATTAGTAACCTTATGCTCTGGTTATTGAATCCTATTGTTCTATTTTGTAGACTCAGTAGATGTACACCATTATCAGGGATCCTCTGCCAATTAATAGACTCTATTTCAATTCCATTTCTTAAAATTTCCAATCTTTGACAACCGATGATTGTAGAAACAAGTGAATCTTTGTTAGTCTCTACTTTTTTTTTATTCATACTACTATTTATTTTCCTATTGGGCCAAATCATATGTAGATATCTTGAGTTAACTGTGTTGATGCTAAGGGGCATCATATTTATGCATTCAATATGATTTTAAATTCTTACTCATGTGTCCACATCTTGAGCCGCCAATGATTGCAGATAAAAGCAAATATTTATTTGATGTTGGCTCATCTTACCAAACGTTGACCCTCAACATGTTGATAGTTTGATATTTTCAACCTTATGACTTCTCTTCCAATAGATAAATGTCATTTACCTTGTGAATTCTCTCCCAGTAGATAAATATCATTATGTTTCTATATTGATCATTCGATTTGTTAATTTCGGTCGGTAGCATCTATATTAATCATTTGATTTGTTAATTTTAGTCGGTATGTTCAATATATATATACATAAACATATATCTAACTATATGCATGTAATTAATATTAAGTGAAATCATTTATTTCAAATTATGGATCTAATAAATAAACAAGTTTGACAATTCTTTTGATATTTGAACAATGTCTTCTAGTTCGATTATTTTCTATAATTTAAAAGAAAAATTATCTTCATTGTGTATTCAATGGTTGCCTTTTTTGATTTGTGGCTTATAAGAGGTATTATGAGCTATTTGTTAGTTAATAGAATTTTATCATTTGTGCTCGAATAAAGAGGTTCTTGTGTAAGGTAGAAATGTATTGTCTTTCAGAGGCTTAGAAAATCGTGTCATAGGCTAAGAATTTGAGATGATCCTGTAATATCGTTTAATATGATACTTGAAGTGTTTGATTGAGGGGGAATTTAGCCATGTATTGTTCACTTTCTTTTATGGTTGATTTTGTGTGCGGGATGGTACATGCCTTGCCTTCACATATGATTATGTGGTTTTGTGATTTGAACATGTTGGCTTGTATTGTTGATTTAGTTGAGTTTTCTAGTTGTAGAAGGGGGTTGGCTCTCAATGAGGGTCAATGCACAAAGAGGCGTCTAGGATAAACCAAGTGGGAGTTCCTTAACTAAGTGATAACATAATTAATTAACTAAGGGGTTGGGTATAATCTCACCTTAACTAAGATAATTGGATACCTCACCCATGTTTGTAGCGCTCGTTCAGGCTAAGGATGGGTTGAGAAGGCATGGTTAGCAAGACCAATTTCCTTGTCCCCACAAAAGGATAGTTTGTTCTGCATGTATCACCCTATGGGGTCAACGTCAAATATGAGACTGTCAGCACAACCATAGATGGGGGTCGACATCTAGAGAAAGACTATTAGGATAACCCATGCTAGGATCATGCGATGATACTCTCCCCTGCTACAACCTTGCATCCCCTTGAATTGTATTTCCATTTTATGTTTGTGAGTGCCTCTAGAAGCAATGTTATTGTTGTATTTTTTTATGTTGTACTTGCATGTTGGGGCCCTATTTAGTCTTCTTGTGTCAATTGGTTGCCATCTTGTTGTCATTGTGGTGGTAGGACCCTATTGCTATCTCCTAGCATGGGGGGTGGACCTTTGGGTTCCACATGGTCGGGTGGAATGTGAATTGTACTCCATTGGGCTCCCTTGCTCATTCGTGTACGTGGTGATTACTTTTGGAATTGAAGACTTTTGCACTTGCTTCAGTTCATGTGGATTATATTTCCTATACTTGTATTGTTCCACAATTACATTGTATCATGTATATACTTTCTATGTACACTCCTCACATGTATGTGATGAGACATTGATGTTCAAATGTAATGATGAACTGATGTAAATGAATTTTGAACTCTTCTAGGTAATGGACAATGTAAAAGATGCTTTTATATATGTTGGTTAATTGGATTGATGCTAAATGTTATATATTGATCATGTAATGGTTATTTATTATTAATTGATCTAGTAAATATGATGAATAAAATAAATTCATATTGTTTATAGAATTTATTTAATATGAAATGATTTTTAGTTCATGCTAGTTATGTTAATGGGAATCGGGTAGCATAGTCATGGACCTTAGAGGACTTAGGTAAGAATTTAAGTTAATGTTTCACTTATAATCGTGTAAATATTGCTCTTTCAGAAAACATTTTTGTTGTTTTAGGTGATAGTGTTTTGTCCTCTAGGGTTTCCTGGCGAGGCGTTACACATGGTATCAAATCCCAAGTTCTAACACTAGGTACTCTGGGTATGTACGAAATCCCATTAGGTTGTCTTAGTAGTGTAGAACTCTGAATTTTATGTTTTTTTCCTTGTTGACCTCATCTAATACCCCGAACTTTACTTTGGTGGTGTCTGTGTAGGATCATGCCTAAAGGTAGGGGTCGAGGAAGGGGATGTGGTAGAGGTTGTGGTGGTGGTCGTGGGGCTAATTGCAAGGACTCTCCTCCTCATAGTTCCCATGAGTTTGATTGTGAGGAACATTGAAGTTCCAAGAATAATCAGGGAGGTGGAGATTAGAATTTGGGTCAGCCAGGATTGGAGGGCACTTAGTTGTGTCACTTACTTGAGGAGATTCTTAATCCTCTTGGTCTGAGACCGCAAAGAGAGCAGTTGGTGGTTAGAGAGAGGGAGAGGTCTCCTAGGAGAAAGGAGGTTACTACAAAGTAGGGGATAATTTTAGTTGGACATATGAGGGATCTCTTGAGAGCTCATCCTCCTATGTTTGATGGGACTAGTAGTGGTTTTGAGGCTGAGACATGGTTAATTTATCTGAAAAGGTGTTTCACTATGCATCCATATGGTAGAAAAATCAAGGCTAGGTGTGTTATCGTGCATCTCAAAGGCTTTACTTCCACATGGTTGTGTTTAGAGGAGAAAAAGCTCCATTTGGATACAAATTCAGTCTCATGGGAGATGTTCTTATAGAGATTTAGAGCTTGGTTCTTATCTGATCATTGGCGATAGCATCATGCAGTTGAGTTCCATGAGCTGAGGAATATGGAAATGTCAGTTGAGTAGTATGAGAGAATATTTTTTGAGCTTAAGCAGTATGGTGGCATAGGCGATGATGAGGGTATGTTAGTACAACACTTTATCAAAGGCTTGAATTCCTCTACCAGTGGGGGTGTTTTAGTGTTTGAGCCAAAAAATATGGAGATGGCTATGGAGAAAGCTTATATAGTTGAGAAAAATTTGGTTATGGCTTTAGGTGGTCAGAAGGGGTTCAGATTGGCAGTGCACCTCCAATAGGTTTCAGTTCTCGAGGTGGCTAGACTCAGTCTGTAGGTCCTTCTAGGAGTCACCATGCACCCACTAAGGGTGGTCAGTAGCAGTAGCATCAATACTTGTAGTCAAAACATAAGAACTCTCAGCCTCGATAGGGTGATATATTTCATTCTAAGAAAATTGGAATTGGCATAGAGCCCAACATTACCATCCTAATCAGTTGACTCAGAGTTCACAGTCTGCAACTGGTAGACGCATTTTTCAGTAGTCTAGTGCACCTCCAGGTGGTGGATGTTTTGATAGAGGTACAAGTTGCTTCTCTTGTGGAAAATAGGGTCACTTTACTAGATATTGTTCTTAGAAGGGCACATCTACATTTAGTCAGAGATCAGTGGCTTCAAAGCTAACAATAGGAGATGTAGGCAGATCACACAAAGTATTTGCAGTGATTGATAACCGCTAGGTTGAGCATCAACGTATAGTGGTTGAGAATTCAAGTGTGTTATAGGGTAGTAGAGTCTCTATTCTCTTTGATTTAGGTGCTTCAGATTCCTTTATTTCTCCTTTCATAGTAACACAATGTGGACCAGTGGAAGTGAAGCAAGGTGATAGGTGGTAGGTTGAATTGGCTTCCGATGATAAGGTCATAGCTGAGTCTCTCATTTGTAGTTGTGGTTTGAAGATTGGATCTCTTTGCACAACAAAGACCTGTGTGTTATACCCCTTGGGTATTACGATATTGTATTGGGAATGGATTGGTTAGAGGCTCATAAAGCAATCATATATTTTCATCATAAGTTAGTGCAGTGTGTAGATGATTCTGGCAGTGAGGTTGAGGTAGTTGGTGTTTAGAAGCCTATTTCCTTGTGCATGATCTCGACTATGTAGTTAAGGAGGTGTATGCATCAGGGATGTCAGTTTTTTTTGGTTTCATTTAATGATTTGGAGTTAGGGGAGAGTTGGGAGGTCTCTCTTGATAGTCAGATTATCTTGAGGTAGTATGCTAATGTCTTTCCTAGCAAGATTCTATGGATGCCACCTAAGCGTGACATTGATTTTAAGATTGATCTTGTGCCTGGAGTTTAGCCTATCTTGTGAGCCCCATACCAGATGACAACTTAGGAGCTTAAGGAGCTCCGGTTGTAGCTTGAGGAGTTGTTGGGGAAGGCGTTTATTCATCTTAGTGTCTCTCCTTAGGGAGCACCAGTGATTTTTGTGAAGAAGAATAGTTGAATAAGGTGACAGTGAAGAATAGGTAGCCATTATCGATGATTGATGATCTCTTTTATCAGATCAGAGGTGCTAGGGTACTCTTGAATATTGATCTTAAGTTAAGATTATCATTAGTTGCGCATCTTTGAGGCAGACATCCATAAGACCACATTTCGCACCTATTACAGTCATTGCAATTTCATTGTTATGTCATTCGAGTTAACGAATACGTCGTTTGTATTCATGAGTCTGATGAATAGTGTATTCCTTACTTACCTTAATAAATTTGTTTTTGTATTTTTGGATGAAATTTTGATCTATACGAGGACTGTAGAGGAGCATGAGGATAACATGTGTCAAGTGCTACAATGTCTAAGGGAGAACCAATTGTATGTGAATGTGGAGAAATGTGAGTTCTTCAAGACAAAGGTGAAGTATTTGGGTCATGTTATCTCTAGTGAGGGTGTTTTCATGGATCCTTCAAAGATCAAAGCTATTATTGATTGGCCTACACCTACTAATGTGGTATAGGTTCGCAATTTTGTGGGTTTTTCATGTTACTACCATCAATTTGTATAGGGTTTTTTGAAGGTATCCCACCCCATCACTTCCCTTCAGAGAAAAGGCAAGAATTTTATTTGGTCAAAGCAGTGCCAAGCAGCCTTTTAGAATCTTAAGGAGAGGTTGACCAGTGCACCTATTTTAGCAGTTCTTGATCCTATTGGGGATTTTGTGGTTTGTATAGATGCATCCTTGGAGGGTTTAGGAGTAGTGTTGATACAGGATCATCGCATGATTACCTATGAGTCTCACAAACTTAAGGATCACGAGCCGAACTATCCTACACATGACCTAGAGTTAGCCATTGTGGTTCATTCTTTGATGAAATGGAGGCACTTTCTATTGGGGCATCATTTTGAGCTGCACAGTGATCACCATAGTTTGCATTATATTTTCACACAGCCTAATATGAATGCGAGGTAGAGACGGTGGATAGATTTTTTGTGTGAGTATGAGTTTGAGGTGAAGTATATTTAGGGAAAGGAGAATATAGTGGCAGATGCTCTTAGTTGATGGAGACACGATATTTTTCTAGTGACTCTTGGAGTGGACTTGAGGAGTCAGATCCTTACCACACTTCCTACAAATAGCTGGTATCAAGAGGTGAGGACTAAGGTGGAGTCAGATAGAGTTTTAGAGGGAAAATTTGTAGGATATTCTCTTGAGTCAAATGGCCTTTTGAGGCACTTGGTTTGTATTTATGTTCCTTCCTTAGGAGATATTCATACTTTGATCATGACAAAGGTGACATTAGGCACCCTATTCAACTCATCTGGGTGTCACAAAGATGTATGCAGACCTTCGTCAGTTGTACTTTTAAGTTGGAATGAAGAGGGATATCACTGATTTTGTGTCTAGATGTTTGGAGTGTTAGAGAGTAAAGGTGGAACATCAGCATCCTGTAGGTATTTTGCAGCCCCATTTGGTTCTCGAGTGAAAATGGGACATTATATCATTCGATTTTATTGTTGTTTTTCATGTTTCTTCCCGTCAGCATGAAACCATTATGGTAATTTTGGACAGGCTGATGAAGGTGGCACACTTCTCTTCTATCCAATCCTCATACAATGCTTCATCAATGGCCAAAATTTTCATGGAGGATATTGTCAAGTTGCACGACATTCCTCGTAGGATTATCCTAGATAAAGATCTAGTTTTTACTTCATCTCTTTGGATGTCCCTGCAACATGCATTGGGGACTCAATTGAACTTTAGTTCATCTTATCATCCAAAGACTGATGGGAAGACCAAGAGGGTCAATCAGATCCTCGAGGATATGATGTGGATGTACGTTATGGATTAGCAATCACAATGAGAGGATTATGTATACAGCTCTATAGGCATGCCTCCCTTTTAGGTCTTGTATGGTCATCCTTTTCGGACCCCTTTGAGTTGGGATCATTTGGAGGATAGATTTCTTCTTGGTCTCGAGATGCTTCCAAAGATGGAGTAGTAGGTGTTTCGCATTAGAGAGCATTTGGTGGAAGATCGAGACAAACAAAAGAAATGTGTGGATGCTCATAGGGTTGATTGCCAATTCTCAATTGGAGATTTGTATTCTTGCGGGTTCATCCACACAAGAGTTTGATCCGTTATGGAAAATTCTCTAAGCTTGCACCACACTTTGTTGGGCCTTTTGAGGTGTTGGAGAAGATTGGTCCAGTAGCTTACCATTTTGCTTTGCCACCTAGTCTCTCACACATTCATGATGTGTTTCATGTTTCAGTTCTTAGACCCTATTACCCAAATTTATCTTATGTCCTTGCTTGGAATGCATTACAGGTAGAGGACGAGCAACTAGCTTTGGAGCTTGTGGGCGTCATTCAACAAAGATAAATCACCCTCAGGGGATGAGACATTGAGTAGGTTAGGGTCTAGTGGGATCTAAATGACAAATCTTTTGCGACATGGGAGGATGCTTCAAGGATGAGAGAATTATACCCCTATCCATTTGCAAGTTTCTAGGAGTAAGCTTGGTCCTAGGGGGGGATGTAATGCCCCTTAGTTTTCTTTCCACTTCTAGCAGTTACTAGGATTGTACTTGGACATTATGATATTTTCTTTGATGATACTTGGATATTAGGATACTTTGATGTACAGTTATGATGATACTCGATGACATTCTTATATCTGATGTTTATGCTTATACATGCTTAGTAGATCAATTTAATTATTTATGTGAGTTATCATTGATATGAGTATTGCATGTATTGGATGTATGTTCTATCATGATTTGATATCGATTTATTGTGTGTCGATGTATTGGTGAAGGGGAACAAGGTCGCATCACTTGCTTGTGAGTGCCTTGTGATGCTGCAATTTTCCCTTCATAGTGTGATTGACTATTTGTCTATGTACGTTCAACCATGTGGTTTATTGCAAGTTGCAGGTACTAGGCATCGAATCGACCCAAATTACCAAGTTTGAGAGTGCCTTAATCCCAATGGATTTTTTTGATTTAGAGATAGCATCAGTTCCCCCACATTGAACCATCGTCCTTGACGAGGATGAGTGTTTGTTGTCACACCCTATGTGTAAGGAAAGTTCATGTCATTCCATCAATATTTTTTCATTGTTCTTCCTATTTATCTTCGCGGTTAGGTATTGTGTGACATTATGTTCATTTGAGTGATGTTCATGATTGTGCCTTTGTTTGATTATTTCGTTAAAATAGAGACTATCGAAATTAAAAGGGCTTTGGAATAATTAAATAAAAAAAAGTATATAATTTATGCCTTGATTAAATAAAATTTTATTATAGTATTTATTTGATATTAATAAATTAAATGTATGGCTTAAAATAAAATATTACTAATGTTTTGCTGATTTAAATAAATTAAAACTTATAGTTTAATAAAGAAATATTTAAATAAATATGCTAATTATTTTATTGTGCTGGAAATTGAAGATGAGAGGATTAAATTAATAAATTAAATATTTATAGTTGAATTAATTTTGTGTGCAACATATAAGGCATGGTAAAAATGATAAAATAGTAACTTTAAGGAGGTTGAGAGTAGTGGAGATAAAATAAAATAAAATAATTAATACATGTAATTATAGAGAGTGGAAAAAAAATTAGTTAGGGATAACTAAGAGAGGGGCTTTATGGTTATTTTCTAGAAAACGAATCTGGGAGCTTTGTCGTGAATGATATTTCCCGTTTGTGGTGTTTTTTGGTGTTCTTGAAAGTGTGATTCTAGATTTTGGAGGTTTTCAGTTTATTTTGTTTGGAGCCTTTCTTCTAGAGTTGGATATTTGCAGAAAATTAAAGCTCTTGGAGGAGTTGCAATGGGAATTCCAAACCGGCAATATAATTTAGTTCAGTGAACGAACTATTCCAAGTTTCTGTGGTTTTCTCTCTCTCAAATTTAATTCAGTTGGAAAAGAAATTGTGTATGTTAGTATTGTGTGGAAACAATAAATCTTTAGGTTATTAGATTATGGATTTGAAAAAAAATGAAGAAAAATTGTGCCTTTGTGGTTGTTTAAAGCTCTTCTGAAAGATGAATTGTGCGAGTTCAACAATTTCTACCAGAGTGCTCTGTAAATTTTCTTGAGTCAACATTGAGAATTTTGTTCTTTAGCTATAGAAACCCCTATGTGGTAGATAGCCATGTTTCTCTTTAATGTGAAAATGGTGTTAGCACCAACGCCTTGGCCACTCTGGGTGTATGCTAATTTAGGAGAATAAATCATGATTTCATTCTATTTCCCAGGCTGGCTATTGCTTTGCATGTAATAGGATTGGTTTGTAGACTCTATTTTCCTTGTACTCATCTGGTTGTAGAAGTATGTGACTATATGTACCATTGATGGTTGTATTGTTTATCGTTCCACTTCTCTGAGTTTATTCTTTGAGTTTATGCCTTGAATTACATTCGATAGAAATCCGATTACAATTAGTAACCTTATGCTCTAGTTATTAAATCCCATAGTTCTATTTTGTAGACTCGGTGTCCTTAAATTGGTATGCACTGAGTTAGATCTGTGTTTATTCTTGAAATGGTAGTTATGTGCGGTCGAATAAGTCAAAAATGATTTAGAGCTGAGATGATTAAATCATTGTCATTAGCGGATGTACACCATTATCAAGGCTCCTTTGTCAACTAATAGAATCGATTTGAATTCCATCTTAAAATTTCTAATCTTTGACAGCCAATGATTATAAAAACATGTGAATCTTTGTTAGTCGCTACTTCTTTTGTCTTCATACTAAGAGGCGTCTTATTTATGCATTCAATATGATTTTAAATTCGTATTCATGTGTGTCCACATCTTGAGCCACCAATGGTTGCAGATAAAAGCAAATATTTATTTGATGTTGGCTCATCTTATCAACCGCTGACCCTCAACATGTTGATAGTTCGATATTTCAACCTTCTGACTTCTCTTCCAGTAGATAAATATCTTTTACCTTGTGACTTCTCTCCCAACAGATAAATATCTTTAGGTGTCTATATTGATCATTCGATTTGTTAATTTCAGTCGGTAGCGTCTATATTAATCATTCAATTTGTTAATTTTAGTTGGTGTGTTCAGTATATATATACATACGCATGTATGTAACTATATAAATGTAATTAATATTAAGTGAAATCATTTATTTCAAATTATGGATCTAATAAATAAACAAGTTTGATAATTCTTTTGATATTTGAACAATGTCTTCTAGTTTGATTATTTTTTATAATTTAGAAGCAAAATTATCTTCATTGTGTATTCAATGGTAAAATTGTTGGATTTGTGGCTTACAAGAGGTATTATGAGTTATTTGTTGGTTAATAGAACATTATCATTTGTGCTCGAATAGATAGGTTCTTGTGTAAGGTAGAAATGTATAGTTTTCCAGAGACTTGAAAAACCGTGTCATAGGCTAAGCATTTGAGATGATCCTGTAATATTATTTAATATGATACTTGAAGTGTTTGATTGAGTTGTTCACTTTATTTTATGGTTGGTTTTGTGTGTGGGATGGTACATGCCTCGCCTTCATGTATGATCATGTGGTTTTGTGATTTGAACATATTGGCTTGTCATGTTGATTCAATTGGGTTTTCTAGTTGTAGAAAGGGGAGTGGCTCTCAATGGGGGCCAACGCACAAAGGGGCATCTAGGACAACCCATGTGGGATTTCCTTAACTAAGTGATAACATAAATAATTAACTAAGGGGTTGGGTATAATTTCACCTTAACTAAGATAATTGTATGCCTCACCCATGTCTATAGTGCTCATCCAGGCTAAGGATGGGTTGATAAGGCCTGGTCAGCAAGACCAATTTCCTTATCCCCACAAAAGGATAGTTGGTTCCTCATGTGTCACCCTATGGGGCCGACATCGAATGTGAGACTATCAAGACAACCATAGATGGGGATCGATGTATAGAGAAATACATGTCAAGACAACCCATGCTAGGACCATGCGATGACACTCTCCCCCACTACAGCATTGCACCCCCTTGACTTGTATTTCCATTTTATGTTTGTGAGTGCGTCTAGAAGTAGTGTTATTGTTGTGTTGTGTTGTGTTGTACTTGCATGTTGGGGCCCTTTTTAGTCTTGTTGTGTAAGTTGGTTTCCATCTTGTTGTCATTGTGGTGGTGGGACCCTCTCACTATGTCCTAGCACGAGGGGTGGACCTTTGGGTTCCACATGGTTGGGTGGAATGTGCATTGTACTCCATTGGGTTCCCTTGCTCGTTTGTGTATGTGGTGATTACTTTTTGAATTGAAGACTTATGCACTTGCTCCAGTTCATGTGGATTATATTTCCTATTCTTGTATTGTTCCACAATTACATTGTATCATGCATATACTTTTGATGTACACTCTTGACATGTATGTGAGGAGACATTGACGTTCAAATTTAATGATGTACTGACGTAAATGAATGTTAAACTCTCCTAGGTAATGGAAAATGTAAAACATGATTTTATATATGTTGGTTAATTGGATTGATGTAAATGATATCTATTGATCATGTAATTATTTATCTTATTAATTGATCTTGTAAATATGATGATTAAAATAAATTCATATTGTTGATAGAATTTTTTTAATGAAATGATTTGTAGTTCATGCTAGTTATGTTGATAGGAATCGAGTAGCATATTCACGGAACTTAGAGGACTTAGGTTATAATTTGAGTTAATGTTTCACTTATAATTGTGTAAATACTATTCTTTTCAAAAAAAATGTTTCATTTTAGGTGATAGTTTGTTGTCCTCTAGGGTTTCATGGTGGGGCATTACATGACACATGTAGAACCAATCTTCCTTTCATGAGGACAAGGAATTTGGTCTTGCCAACCAAACCTTATCAACTCATCCTTATCCTAGATGAGCACTACAGGCATGGGTGAGGCATCCACTTATCTTGATTGATGTACCGACTACCCAACCCCCTAATTCATTTTAATTTATCATTGAGTTAAGAAAATCCCACATGGGTTACCCTAGCGCCACTTTGTACATCGGCCCCCATTGAGAGCCACTCTCCCTACTAGTAGCTAGGAGACCCAATAAAATCAACAAGGCAAAGCCAACTTGCACAAATCACAAAACCTCATAAGCATACACAAAAGGGTGAGGCATAAATTATCTAGCACACAAGTCCTGATCAAAGTGGATAATATACCATGCAAGGCTAATGACCCTTGTAACTCATTCAATGCATAAACCACCATCTCAAAAGAATGATCAAAGAATCTAACAAGTAGAAAATTTCCCCCTAACCTCTGGAAGACTTCTAATAACCACCTCACACAATAACTTAAACATTTGAACAAAATTTCACAAACATCCCCTTTTCCATTACTCTCTTACTATACTTCAAACAATAACTCTATTCAATAACATAATCAAAGAATGCAGAGTAAATTTACAATGCAACCATTACATTTTTCTAAGCATTCATCTTAATCAAAGATAATCTATTTTTTTTCTATGTAAACCAATCTTTCATTTATCTAATACAAATATATTAATCTACCCTATCTAACTTTTCTCTATTACATTTTTTCACTATCATGCTCCATTAATAATAAAGGCAACAATATTCTCTTATTGAATTCAAAATATATATATGTGTCACTATACATACATATAGATACTAATGAATAACACATATACAAGAGTATATATATATTTATATATATGAGTATATAACTATATATATATACACTTGTTTATTATCAGGCAAGGTTCTATTTTATTTTAAAAATACAGAATGCAGATTTTAGCATAACGATATCTATATATATTTTTATATGTTTACACTCATATCCAAATCGTATATAAATTTAAATACTTACTATTGAGATGAGATCCAATGAATACAAAATACAGAGTAACCATGATGACATGATCGATATCATGAATTCACAAAATTATGTATACAGTATATATATATATATATATATATATTTAAAACCGAAGGCTTAATACCTTTTAATCAATTTTAAGAAATTGAATTACAATATACTGCTAACCATAATTTCCAAACACACTTAACCTAGTTTGATCGATGTTTATCCCAACCATTAAATGGTTTCATAGTTATTCACCACAAATAGTGGCTATCGAATGACTCCATAGTTATTCAAAGAAAATAGCAGCGACAACACATGACAGTATAGCTCACAAACCATATCAATGGTGATTGAATATCATCTACCAGGGTAAGTGTGAGGCTTGAATATGTAACATACACCCACCTAAGGTGTCAGCAACCAAGAAAAGGCCATGTCGAATCTCTAGAAACAACTCACATTCTAACAAAATTCAACTATCAAAACTCAGTGTCGACTGAGCCATGATGTTAGGCAGGAAGGCAAGTCGTGACCAAGGCTAGGCTTGGCATGCACTGCTTAGAAATACTAAGATGTAGGTACAAAAGGAAGCATGCAATGTTTCAAAATATGAAGGTGTTGGAGGTTAAAAAAATACAAAATGCTCATATTATAGGGTGCAACTTCTATCTGCAACCCAAAGGTTTGATTCTATGAAACACTCCATAATTTAAAGAGAAAATATAATTCTATATAAAAAGAGAACAATTTTTAGTTTAAAGAGACATTTACTAGCAACATCAGTGTCAAAACCGAAATCCAAATGGTGAATTACTAATTTTCTCAACTCAGAATTTAACAAGAAGAAGTTTTGTTTCAAACAAAACAATTACTCCATTCCCATTTTCTACAAAGTTAGAATTGAGATTAGCAAGAACCTAGTTTCTCCTGCTTTCCAAAGTGGAGATTGATGCAGAGCTCACCACTCCATGCTTGTAGCTTCAATACACTTCAGAATTTCAACAACACTACAAAAGCCCCAATTCCAAAACCTCTAAAAAAAGAAACCAGAAGAAAAGCCTTCCAAAAAATTATTCACAAGAAGAGAAGCAAGGTTAGTTTTCCAAAAATTATGCAAAAGCCCCCTTTCTTTAGCAAATTAACCAATTTATTCACCACTCCACATTGCCCATTGTTGCATGCAACTCCCTTCTTTAAATTAATTATTTTATTTTATTTATCCACTACAGTCCACAACATCTTTATTTTTATTTTTTTATAATTTAACTATAACTTATTATTTTCTCATAGTAAATCAACAATTAAAATACTTAATTTACTAATTTAATCTTTCATTTTGATTTCATTTGCACAACACAATAATAATATACATTTTTTTGTAATATTTCTTTATTAACTCATACTTTAATTAATGTATTTATTTTTATACTTCTTTATTAAATCATAATTTTAATTTATTTAAACCAAATAAGACATTAGTAATATTTTATTTAATCAATATCTCAATTTCAATAAAGCATCTATTTTTAATTATCAAAATTATTTTTAACAGTAATACTCTTTTATTTTAATATAATAATCAATCAAGGCACTAATCCAACATATAACTCAAATGAACAAAATATTGAGCAGTACCTGACCTCACAACAAAACGAAAGGCAACATAACAACAACATTGATAGACTAACTTGATCTGACCACACAAACAAGGTATGACAAATGGATACTCATCCTCATCAAAGATGATGGCTCAACGTAGGGGATCAGATGTTATCTCCATTTCAACAATTTTTATTGGGCTTAAGACACGCTCAAACCTGACAATTCAGGTGGAGTCGATGCCTAGTACCTGCAACTTGCAGCAAACCAGCATAATCAAACATGTGCATAGTCATGCAGTCAAACACACCATGAGAGGAAAGTCGTAGTGTCATAGGGCACTACGAGGCGAGTAATGAAACACTGTTTCCCCTTCACCAAAATACACTAACGCACAATAATCGGATACTAACAATATGATAAGGACATACATCAGATAATCACATGGTCCCCATAGCAAGAATAATCCACACAATCAATTAAATCAATCTACTAAGCATGGCATAAGCATAAACATCAGTGATAAAAGTATTATCAACTATCATCATATCTATACATCAAAGTATCATAATATCCAAGCACAACCAAGTCACTATCAAAAACAAAAGGAAAACTGAGGTGCACTACACCAAGTCTGCTTTAATCAAAAGTTTCGATGGGAATCTTAAACACAACAAAGCCAAGTTTTACAAGGGATCTTGAACCCAAACCAAGTTTAGAAGGGAACTTAAAACCCACTTACAAACAAATTATAGGGACCAAAATCCCTTACAATACACCAAGTTTTAACGAGGACCTTAAACCCACCAACAGTTTCAATAGAAAACCAACTTCCATAAGAAGGAGTGACACCATCACTTAAATCACCAACCCACTGGCAAACACAATCAAATAGATCCAAAAGAAGAAAGCTCAAAAAAACCCCCACTCCACCTCTATAGGAGCAGCTACCAAGAAAGACAAGAAAACCCCTTCCACCAAAGCCACAACACTCCTGCAACCTCCAGACCCACCTTAATAGGACACAATTCCACCTCAATATGAGATTCATAAGAGGGTGCCAGAATAGAGGGCTTCCCATCAAAGACACAATAGCCAGATCCACCTCAAAAGAAGACTCTGCCTCAATATAAGACACTTGTTGAAGATCCCAATAGAAATACAACACTCCAAAAGAAAGGGAAAACTCAACAACCAAAGGAAGTATGGGAGAGAGGATAAAGATCCCCTTAGGCTAAAATTTCATCTGAGACAAAAGATACAACTTTATACATATCCCAAACAACAACAAAAAAAATAGAAACAGGGGCGACAAAGGCTCCCTTTCACTCCAAGAAAAAAAGGGGCTAGAATAAACATGGCCCAACCATTAAACCAAAATTTGGGAGCAACCCAAACATAGCATCTTCCAAGAGAAAGACAACCCCCAATGAAAATAAAAACATCATAGACCATAGGAATTCAAGACCTCATGGTCAACCAATAACACCAACTCAATAGTAGAATAGAGGCCAGTAGGAATGCCTTCCATAACCAAGAAAAAACCCACAACAACAACATGGAGGGAAAAATGCCACTCCATCACAATCTCAATAGTAAAATAGTCATTAACCACAACCCTCTTAAGACCCAAAAGATCCATGACCTCCTCAAATGACCAGAGGAGCTACATAGAGTCAACATGGAAAGAGGAAGGAAAAAACTCACGCCCCATTCTGAAAAGAAACCCTCAAAAGAAAAAAGATAACTCATTTAGAAAGCACCAGGGGAAAATCAATAGCCAAAAATGGACCAAAAATAGAGCACCAATACCCATGAGGCAAAAGGATCTTTCAAAGGTTCCCAAACAACCAACATAAGTAGAAAAATGCAACATAGCAGGCTAGAAACCAATTCCAAGAGAAAGCAGAAACACCGCAGTAGCCCAACATGACGACAACAACAAGAAGCCCTGCAACAATGCTTCCAAGCAAGCCAATGATAGTAGTCAACATCACCCCACCACAACAACACCCAATCCAATAGCACAAAACCATCTGCCTCTTCTGAATCTTCTCCTTCCTCTCCAACATCAACCCCTGATTTCAAATTCCCCCCCCCACTCCTCTTCTCGCTCCCTCTCTGCTCCATCCTTCTATTCGCCTTACTTTATAGTTTGATATTCTAATGGTTGGTTGAGCTTGAAATGAATATTTTAAAATTAGAAAATGAAATATGTGATTGTAGTATTGTGATGGCATGCAATGCTTAAGAAAATAATTTTAAAAATATACTTTTTGTTGATACAATATTATGTTGTGCCTTAAACACTCGTCACATTTTACCTTAGAAAAATATCTATTTTTCCTTGTCTATTTTTGAATTATTATTGCTTACTTGTTAGAAGGTGGATTTAATCCCATCTTTCATGAACTTATTCCTTTTATGTTAGATGAAAAATTGTCATCCTATGGTGTTTTTCAACGAGTCACTTATTTCAAAACCCTATATTTTTATTTTTATTTGATTATTGTCATTTTTGGGGATAAGCAATGTTTCTTACCATGGTGCTTAGTAGAATGGTTCCCAAAACCCTAACTACTATTCTAGTTTTCTTGAATTTGAGACATCACATACTTGTTAGAAGAATGAAGAAGATCACATATCTTGATATATTTTTTGTTGTGTTTGATGTCACCATGATATATGAGTTGCAACTGCAAGACTCAAAGTCATATTAATCCAGTATTCTGAACCGGTAATGTAGGATCATCCTCTGGTTTTATTCTCTAGATTCCCCTCCGATAAATAGTCGGTACTTCCATTTTTGGGAAATGGTCTGTGATTAATAAAATCATGCATCGACATGAACTCGTGCATACAGATGCTCATGGTTATCACCGATATCATTTTGTTGATTACATTTTTTCTATTAGGTCCATTGTTGGCCGGCCTAACAAGTGAGTGAAGATGAAATGGATTAATTTTTTTGTGAAATCCATGCCAACATGTTGCCGCGTGCCACACATTTGAATTATTATTGAGAAGATTTGTGAAACCGACCTGATTGTTATCTATGGGAAAGTTGGATATACATACAAGATGTTTTTGAATATATGAATAAGAGTGTTGGTGTATGTAAATGTTAGTAGATTATGTGTGGAAGCGAAAAAAGTGAAGTGTGATCTATTGGCATGTGAATTTCTTGAGCTACAAAGGAACTAAATTTTCGCTCTAAGGTGTACTTTCATCAGTTCAATTCTAGTAGTTAGCCAGTTTGTTACTTCATTTTTGTAGGCAGTGAGCCTCCCATTTTGGACAGTGTGTCCTAACAATGATCCAACCCTTTTTGTAATATATTATAACTGGTTATACTATATTGTGAGTTAATCCTCACCATGGTTTTTCCACGTAAAAATCTTGGTGTCTGTTGTTTTTTGTGATTCATGTTTTGTTGATGCTTTTTCTTATCTTTATTACCATACGATTTACATTAATTGGATGGTATTTGTTCAATAAGTTTAAGAATATACTGATTCACCCCCTCCCCCCCCCTCTTAGTATATTGGATATTTAACAATTGTTATCAGAGCTTGGTTCCTCTGGAGAAGTCTAACAACTTGAGGGAGATCTTGGAGATTGAACAAATGGAGGATAATGCAGAACTCTGGACTACCCTTGATGATCTTGACAAAGCTGAAAATGAGAATAGAGACTTGAAACAAAACCTTGATGAAGCAAATGAATGCATCTTGAAATTGAAGGAGCAAGTAAAGAAATTCAAAGAGATACATAGAGAAGTCAGCGACCAATTGAAACAAGAAAATGAAGATGTTATTAGACTAAAGCTACAAATGGAAGAAAATAAGAGGATTGAACAATGTTTTAATGCAAAAATAAAGAATAAGTTCGATGAATGAGCCAAGATTGAACAAGAAGTGGTAAATCAAAGAGCGGAAATGGAAAAATCAAAAGTTTGTGAAGATAGTTTGAAGAGAATCTCTACCAAGCTTGATGAACTGATTGCAGGACAAAAACCCTCTAAAGACAAAGGTGGATTGGGATTAGAAGTAGGTGAAATCTCAAAATCTATGATTAATCAAAAGATTCAAGATAAAGGGAAGCAAAAAATAAATCCAAGAAGGAAACCACCTATCAGACAACCAAATGCACATAGGTACTCATCTTTCAATGACACTTATTTTTCATGCAACAAGTTTGTTCATAAGGCAACTAAATGCAGAAGTAGGATGAATCAATTCTTTGGGTCTTTCCCCGAACAATGCTATGTCTATAATAAGTTTGGACATACAGCTAGTGAATGCAAAACCCAGATGATGAACTAGTTTAATGGAGGAGAATGAATCAATCTATTTTTGGTTATTTCTATACATGAAATAAATATGGGCATAAAGTGAATCAGTGTAGAACAAGGTTTAATGGAATTCAATCAAATCAAAGAAGCATTTTTCGTTACAATTGCAACAAACCAAGACATATTTCAAAGCTATGTAAAAGTAAAAAGGGAAAACAATTTTCTCTGGTAAAGAAGAATGAACCTATGAAGAAGGTTGACAAAGAAGAAGTTAAGAAGGAAATGAGTAAGATATGGAAAAAGAAAGAAGAGTAAGGGACTACTGATGTGTTTGTACCCTCATCCGATGCAAATGACCTAGCATGGTCTTAGGGGGAGTTTTAGAAGAAAATATTTTGAACCCCCTAATTTCAATTGTGTCAATCCTTGGCACGAAGTGAGGTTGTAAGAAATGAATAGGCAAAGTTTTTGAAAAAGAAACCAAAAGAAAAGGTGCATATATACTCATTTGTGGAGCATATTAGGGTTTTTCAATGCAATTAAAGAAGTTTGCTAGCTTTTCAAATTTCAAGTGCATTAATGTGAATTATGGCATCACATTAATCTATAAAGTGAAATCATAAATGAATTTTGATCATTTATGCATTCAAAAGAGGTGAAGAATGACTTGGAGTGATTTTGGAGTGAATTGAAGTGCGATTGGTGCATACCCAGTTTCGGCTATTTGCAAAGAAAAAGGTATTTTTTCGATTTTGTGTTGTGAGCTTGTGAAAATTATTTCTTGAATCCTTTAAAATCTTGGTATATAGAAAATGGCAACTCCTGTAGTCGTAAAGACAACATAAAGACCTAGACCCTCCTACAGGAAATACTCGATCAAGGTTTTTAAAGATGACCCTATGGGCACTTTCTCTTCAATTCCTCATGGCGTCATGCCGAGAGAGGATACAAAAATGTACATTAGGGTTAAGACAAAGGAATTCAATTATACCAAATTGATTGATATGTGGCTAAATGAACTCATTGGAGATGATTTCTTGGTAAAACCTGATTATTCGAATCTTGTGACAAAAAAATTGGACTATTCGAACAACTTCCCAAATTTATGTTCCACAGTAGATGATCAGTATGTAAAATTGGTCCTCAATAGAATGCATGATCAGTTCTTATGGACCCATGAGCCTCACTTAATAAATAAGGAAGCAATCAAATCTATCACTGGACTATGTGACACCGGACCAGTACCTATGCTAAAAGTAGTGAAAAATGAAGTGGTAATGAATCTCATCGGTGCAACTTATGATAAGAGGACTCTTACAACAAAACCTATCACTAATCTAGCCATGAAGTATGCATCCATAATGAATTATCATAAAATATACTTCACCAATAAAGAAAACTTTGTGTTTTCCACAACAATTTATACTAGTTTTGAAATGACATAAATTATGACCTATGTGAGATTCTCAGACAATAGTTGCTTGAGAACCTAAGGATGTCATAGGAGAAGAATTACCCTTTCAAGTTTGGCTCTCTGATATTTTTTCTTGTTATTTTATTTTCTCAAAATGCTTCTGGGAAAATCTGAAACAGTGTGTTGGGACCCATCTCGACTAGTTGCACATCAAAATTTTGACCACATGCACAAGTTGGGTGATTTGAACAACATAAAAAATGCCTTGCTAACATTATTTTCTATATTTAAGAAAAATATGAATGATAGAGATAGAATTTTGAGGAAGATTGTTGAAAAATATAAAAATGAGATCATATTTCATGTATCTTTTGATGAGTGTATGGTAGAAGTGGTTGAACCTCAAACCATCTGGATTCAACCTCTAGGTTATGAGATCACAAAAGATGATGTTGAAGGTTATGTGCAACTTTTATTGAAGAGTCCAAAAGATCCAAACGAACCCCAGATTGGAACATATGTAGAGAAATCCATGGAAGTTCGTTTGGAGCACAACAAATCTACAAGGAAGAAAAATGTCACTAAAATGCTTAGAAAATCTAGTTTCACAGATGAAGAGATATCTCTAGGAAGAGTCATTGGAGGAAAAAAGTCTAAAGAAACGCTTAGTGTAAGGAGATCCGGTAGGATCCCTCCTCCCAAACCAGCTTTTGGACCAACCTCAATAAAGATTGAGCCCAACACCATAGACAAAGGAAAAGGTCTGGCCCCTTTTGGACCTACTACCAGATTAGGAAAGAGAAAAGGTGTTCCTTTGGTAGCCCCTGCTAAATGAGGAAGAAAAGAAAAGGCTACCAGGGAGAAGAATATGAGCGTTACTAATGATCAAGAGGAAGAGGAAGAAGATCCAGCTACAAAGCTGACAAGAAAGAAAAGGGTGAGTGTTTCCTCCGGTGAAGGTGCATCACAAGAAACTAGTGTTGGATTGAAGAAAGTTCACTATGTGTCATCCTTAGAGGATGTTGGTGAATATAATGTTAGTGATGCAAAGAAGGCCAGAGTTGCAGAAGAAGTTTCATTAGACCAGGAAGAATAGAACGCCACTCTGATAAGACCTAGTTCCCCTCTCAAATTGGATGTTTTGGTGAATAATTTGGTAAATCAAGAAAACATGGTGAAATCCACTACAAAATGGTATGATTTAGTAGGAGAACATGATAAGGAAACAATAATAATGGTCATCATCAAATATGTCATCATTTTGGAAGCTAAATGGGATAACATTAAGAGTTATGTAATTGAAAAATTGTGGGAAATACTGATGTAGAGAAGAGCAGAGGTGGTTGAGCTAGAAGAGAAAATAAGAAGTAAAGAATATAAAGAAATTGCATCCTCTCTATCTCCAGGTGATCTAGAAACTTTGTGGAAGATTTGTGCTAATATGTTCAGGGTAAAGAGATGAGTTAATACTCTAGTGACAAAAGACAAGAAGGAAATCAAAAGGATAAGGAAAAAATAAGTACTATAAGGAGTACAGTAGTAAAGTATGGAATGATTGGTGCATCCGGTTCGACACCTAAATCTAGAAAATAAACTTCTACAGAAGTTATGGAAGATCCTCTTCAGGTGTTGGTAATGAAAATATACCTCTAGATATATATCATTCTCATACCCTTCTAAAAAGAGGTAGTACAGATGTTCTACTAGAAATTTATGTTGCTAATGAGGCTCTGAAAAGTGAAAAACAAGTAGTAGAAAATTTTGAAACAGAAGTTCCTAATGTTACCCCTCGGGTACACCCTGAAGAAGAAGAAAGAGATAAAGTAAAAGAAGAGAATTGGGAAGAAGAAAAGAAAGAAGAGAAAATAAAAGAAAAATTAGACGAAGAAAAGATAGAAGAAAAGGAGATGGAAGAAAATAATGCAAAGGAATAAAAAATAGAGGAAGAAGAAGGCAGAAATAAGGAATCCGATGATACTGCTGGAAAGAATGAAAAGTATCCCAGCAGGTTGTAGAATCACAAAAGTCTACTGGAGAATCTTCCTTCGGTGATGATGTCTTAAAGGGACTACTGTCTAAGAAAATCGGATTCCATCTGGTAATTCCTCTGGACCTCTTGCAGCTTCCAATGAATCAAGGTTATGTAGATATGAACAAGATTTATTTTGTACATAAAATGGTATTAGGTGGCATGTTTCATGCATCCAATAGAAGAGAAATACTAGAAATGCATCAAAAGGGAACTGAGCTCATTGAAGATGCTATTAAGGCCTTGTAGGATGTCACACCTAATACATTTGTAGATACATCTCTCTCTCTGGTTGAAAATCTAAAACTCCTATTGGACTCCTTCAAGGAGCATGCCACAAGACTTGTTGAGAAAACAAAAGAGGATGCGGAAGAGAAACTGAATGAGGAAAAGGCTATTGATCCTTCATGACAAATGTGTCTTGACACATACCAATGTAGAGAAGAGCCGTGAATCTAAAGCTGACTCTGTGTTTTCCTATTGCATAAGGTAGCTTGATACCACTCAAAGCATAAAAGATCTCATGGAATCCATTGAGTCCGAGTTGACCATTGTCTCCAATACCTATAATGTATCCATGGATAGATACAGATAAACTTGGAATTATATTTCAGCGCACAAAGAAATTTTTTTCATGCTACAAAAGCAGAAGGAAGGGATAATCATAAAATTTGGCCTGCTTGGTGACAACGTAAAGATGGAGTATGCTTCGGTAGCCAAGTCTTTGGCTAATGCTAAGAATTTGGATAAGATCAATCTATCTTCAGACACTCCGAATGAAGTTGAAGAAAGTTTTATTTCTTTAGAATCTTTGAATAAAATTATGATATATGCTAAGCAAAGTTGGGAGAATGACAAAGCGACTTGGCAAGGCATTCTTCAGGAACTGCAAAGTGCTCCCTCCTCCAGGTAAATTTTTTTTCTTTTACATTGCTTGGGATAAAATCCTTAGGGGGAGTTCAGTAGTTTGACTCTCTGTGTTGTACATTCCAGACTTTGTGTACATATTGTTTTCATGCTTTTTGATCGACCTTTTTCCTTGATGTCAAAGGGGGAGAAGTGGAAAGAGAAATAAAGTATATTTTGTACATGGGATGTATGCAAATTATTTTTGGCACATGCTTCCATCAATAATAAAGGGGGAGATTGTTGGAAGAATGAATAATATCACATCTCTTGATATATTTTTTTTTGTCATTGATGTCACCATGATATATGAGTTGCAACTGCAAGACTCAAAGTCATATTAATCCGGTATTCTGAACTAGTAATGCAAGATCATCCTCCTGTATTTTTCTCCAGATTCCCCTCCGATAAATAGTTGCTACTTCAATTTTCGGGAAATGGTTTGTGATTAATAAAATCATTCATGGATAGGAACTCGTGTGTATAGATGCTCATGGTTATCACTGGTATCATTTTTTATATTACATTTTTGCTATTAGGTCCATTGTTGGCCGACCTAACAAGTGATTGAAGATGAAATGGATTAAATTTTGTTTGTGTAATTCATGTCGACATGTTGTCACATGCCACACATTTGAATTATTGTTAAGAATATTTGTGAAGCCGACCTGATTGTTATCTATGGGAAAATTTTATATATAAAAAAAATGTTTTTGAAGATATGAATAGGAGTGTTGGTGTATGCAAATATTAGTAGATTATGTGTGGAAGCGAAAAGAGTGAAGGGTGATCTGTTGGCATGCAAATTTCTTGAGATACAAAGGAACTTAATTTGCACTTTGAGGTGTACTTTCATTAGTTCAATTCTAGCGGTTAGCCATTTTGTTACTTCATTTCTGTAGGTAGTGAGCCAACCCTTTTGTAATATAGATTATAACCGGTTATACTATATTGTGAGTTAATCCTCACCGTGGTTTTTCCCATTCTTGGTTTTCCACGTAAAAATCTTGGTGTCTCTTGTGTTTTATGCTTCATGTTTTTTTTATGCTTCTCCTTATCTTAATTACCATACGCTTTGGATTAATTGGATGGTATTTGTTCAATAAGTTTAAGAATATACCGATTCGCCCCCCCTCTCAGTATATTGGATATTTAACAATACTTGTTTGATAATTATATTGTTTCTTTCAATCTTGATTTCCTATCTTTGTGATTAGAGTTGCAAGCTTCTCCTTGCCAAGATTCCTTTTGATTAGGAGTGAATTCAAGTTCCTAGTTTCCTAGGTACAATGTTTAGCTTGGGGGTCTAGACCTTTTCATATTGAGATGCTAATTTCTAGATTCCATATCTTTTGGTGTCTATTAAGAGATTTTTCATGTGACTAATCTACCTCAATCATTTTATAATTATGATTAATTTTTCCACACATTATTGTATTCAAATTCCATGAAGTCTTATCCTTTTCTCACTTTGATCCTATGATCTAGCACTCTTCACTCTTCATGTGCCCAATATATTTTCTATCTCAAATCATGATATTTGTTGCTATCAATTAATATAATTATATTTTTGGATTTAGTGAGAGCTACAAGCTGGTGTTGCCTTAGGGTTTGATCACACATTGTCCAACATTTTTCACATCTTTAACTTCTAGGTTGGTTTTATCCTTGTCTTTAATTTCAAATTTATATCTCAAAATTGGTGCTTTTATGTTTTTTTTATATTAGGGTCTTCTTAGAAGGTTGGAGGTCTAATTACATTCCTTAGCTATGTTAGTTGATTGAATAGTGATCAAATTTAGAGAGCCTAAAATAAATCACCCTAGTGTCAACCTTAATTTTCTTGTAATCACTTTAACTTTGTTTGAAACCTTATCATGGTTTATGGTTTAAGGAGTTTAATACCTTATTATTTTGAGATTTTCATTCTAAATCCCCAAACCTTAGTTTCTATTGGACCTATCATTTTGGAAAATTTCATGACTTAATACTATAAACTTTTAAGAATGAGAGCCTTTTCTTCCATTACATCCTTGAATATTATGAGTTTAAATCTCCTGAGAATTTTTTTATCAAGTATCTCATAGGTACAAATCAAGAAACAAAATTTTTTACTCTTATTTTCCCATTAAAAAATTAGGCCTAGAACTTTAAAGATGCATTTAATTTAGTATTAGCTAAGTAGAAACCTTTAACTCTAGTTCTTGACTGCATTTAGTCTTCAAGTATTTTTGGTTCTAAGACTTTATGGATTCAATTAATATGATACCACATAAGTATTAATTTTCAAGGCCATTCCCTAACACACTTATTTGATTTTATATTCTTTAGGTCTAGGGTTTTAGGAATCTAGCTAATGATCAAGCACCTCATAATTTTTAAGTATAGAGCCCAAACCCTACCTATCTTTTGAAATATAATTTCAAATTTTAAGATTTTTTCCTTACCCAATGTCAACTCACATGAAGTATCTTGATATCAAGAAACCTGATATCCTAGTGCCTCTCCTTGGCTTCTTTATTTCTAAAGTAGAGAGGTAAAACAATTACAAAATTTTAGCAAGCCTTAGTGTAATCTCTTGACTAGATTAACTAACAAATATGCATGAGGTATCCTAACACATTTATCCTCATCTATTTAATTCTCTTAAATTTTTTGAGCTTTTACGCTATCTCTTAGCATCATTCTAATTTAAATATTTTATGTAATTTTGCATTCATGGAAGTGTTAGTTTTAGATATTCATGACTCTTAGACTTGCATGGATGATTTTTATGTAATTTATGAAATTTCTAATAATTTTTTATCTTGTTCATTTTATAGATACAATTTTATAAAATCCACCATCTAAGAAAATGAGAGATGAATATAAGGGGTATCACTCCTTCAAAATAGTTTCTCTATGGGTAGAAATTAGGGACACTATTTTAGGAGATGTAAATGACAAACTATTTGTTGAGAGAGTTGATAAGGAAGATGATAGACAAATTTGGGTCTAGTGTGTCATGCAAAGTACACTAGTACAAGAAACATCATTCTTAATCTCCCTATATTATCTATAATTGTTATTAGAATGTAGTAATAAATATAATGTAGATTATAAAGTCTTTAGACATACTCATTAGATAGTCCTCAACATCAATCTTAAGGCCATATAAGAGATATTTGTTCTAATAATTTATTATAAATATTATAGAGTGGATATGAAGGTAGGTTTCAACTACTATGAGAAAAAAACACAAAATTTGTTAGCTACATAAAAGACAACTAGTTAACCACAATAAAAATTTCTTCTCAAAACATCACCAAAATCCTCCACACAAGTGAATTTAAGGAGGGGATGCATTATTTGACTACCCTATTTAATATGGTTAAGGGTAATTGAAATACCAAAATATTATATCCCTTGATTTGCTACTTCATCATATCCATCCTAGAGGGGAAGAAGATAGACCAAAGAACCATCATTAGTGATAATCTACATAACTAACTAAAAGAGGTGCAAGAAATAAATAAATTTTACATGATCTCCTACTTGGTATATCTACAAGCTAGAAGGGGAATTTTACTAAGCTTAACTAAGTGAGAAAGGATAGAATTAAGAGAAAAACAAAATTATTATTACCCTCAACTAGAACTAAATGAGAGATACAAGAGTTGTAATAGAGTAAATGATGCATTTTAATATTATATGGTAATATGTTTGAAGAATAATTATAATAATATTTTATTGGAGGCTTGTGAAGTACTAGTATTCAATGGGAAATCCTATTTATCTAGTTCCAAAAATTACTTACATAAGAGTTGTATGTTTCTACAAAGCTCCATGCAAGCTACCAAAGTACCTTGGCATGACAAGATAAGACAATTGGAATATGTAGATAGCTAGTGGATGTGCAAAACTATCTAGTATGAAAGAAAAAGGTAGAAAATCATGAGCATTTTAGTTGGACTATGTGCATGCTCATTATACAATGATTCTAGGATAATAGAACTAAAAATGGCATTTTTAGCACATACCTATATAAAGTTAGAGGAATTTTTTATCCAACTAGGAGGATGGGACCCATGATTGGTTCCTTTTATAAACTTGAAATTAACATTAAGGATTATTATGTAGATTATAAATATGAACATGAGGTATGAGTGAATAACTACTCTAGAATGACCATACCAAAGATCAAAAATTTCAATGTTGACAAGGTCCTAAAGGGCATAATAGAGGATGGAAGAATGATTATCCCTTCATATGAGTAAACTAAAAAATTCAACCAATAGATTGTTAGGGTCGATTGGTCAAGTATTGAAGACATTTGCATCTAAGGGGTGTGTGAAGTTTCCTTATGTCTTTGTATTTCATTATCCTTGAATAATATATTGAAATATACTAAACAAAACTCACTACCATTATCAATCCTCGAAATATTAATCATTTTACCAATTTGATTCTCTACAAAAGCCTTAAACTCTTTGAACTGACTAAAGAATTCAAATTTACTCCGAAGGAAATATACCCATGTCCTTCTAATGTAGTCATCAATGAATGAATTAACATAATAACAATATTTTAAAATTGAAAGACCGTTTAAAAACTGAAAAACATTAGAATGTATCAATTCCAATACCTTAGAAGATTTCTTAGAACTAGAATAAAACTATACATAGTTTTTTTTCCATAAACACAATTTTCACAAAAATTAAACTTAAGATTACAACCATGTATCCCCTCAATAGGAATTATATTTTTAAAGATTCTTATACTCTTCTCACCTATGTGATACATCTTATAGTTCCATAACATATTTTTGTTTGTAGAAATCTTAGTATCCAAAGTATGATCACCATTAGGTACTCAAAAAACACATTCATTGAAAGTGGACACAACACTCCTCTTTGTTGCTAGTTCCAATGGTGAAATTGAAGATTCTACAAATACATTCATTTTAGGAACAAAAGAACTATTGCATTGAACTGTGTATGCATCCAATATAAATATAGTTCCTATCTAAATATCCTTAGCAATAACCATAGATCCTCTAACAATATTGCACTCTCCACTCAAGAAAATAACATGTGTGCCCAAATAATTCAATTTACTTACAAAAATTATATTTTATTTCAAACCAATTATATGTAGAACACCATTTATCCCCTTCACTCATCCATTAGGGAACCAGATAATTACTATTCCACAACCAACAATATTTATATGAGAACCATCTCCAAGGTACACTTCCCCACCATTAAACTCTTCATATTTTGTAAACCAATTTTGATGTGAGGTCATGTTAAAGATTCACTATATTCAATTAGTCATGCACCTTATAATACAACAAAGGCATCACCATCATCCTAGGATGACTTCTAAAAATTGTCATTAGAATCTCCCTTTTTATTTTTCGTATCATCCTCACATTCTCTTATGAAATGGATAGAGTTTTTATAGCTCCAAAAAATTTCCTTAGACTTACCAAGAGATTTGGATCTCCCATGGTATTTAGATCTAAACTTGTCTCGATTCTTGTAATTCTTATTTCCTTTTTCTTTATATCTACCACAAGCATCTAGGAATTCATTAGTAGATTCAAAATCATTTCTTTGAATCTCTTCAAAAAGAAAAAATTCCACAAACTCATCCATTTTCAACTTGGTGGTAGTGCTACCAATAGTATAACAAAGTGGTCCCATAAATATATCAAAGAAAACAAAAATTTCATGCAATGATCCTCCTACATTTTTACTCCAACAACTCTTTTTTGTGTCTTCGATGTTTTAATATTTCCAATGTGGGAGGCCCAACTTGTAGAGCCCATAAATTTTTATTTGAGAGGTCATTAGGCCCCCTTTTTTTAAAATTATGGAGCTCAAAAATATCAATGCAAAAAACATCAATGTTGGACATCCCAAAAACCTTTTTTTTATGTTTCATAGTTTAACGATTACGCTTTTATATACTTAACATTAGGAGTAATGTTGAGACACCATTCATAACAAGTTTCGTGTAGCTTAGACTTGTGGTCCCTTCATCTAAAGAATCATCAGATCATGAAGAATATTTTTTTACATTTTAAATGGTAATGGGTTGCACTATTATACCCCATAAGAAGATATACCATTTTCCTTCAACACTAAACTTTTATTGTTTTAGCTAACAAACTAATTTTGATACTAAATAATTTAATTTTGTGGGTATGTTGATGATGGATGACTATGCATGTATTCATTATCATAGTTAATTGAATTTATATGTGGCTAAGTCTATTTCCAACTAGAAAGAAAATACATGTTATAGGTCATTTGATAGTTTATTTATAGGTGCTTGTATGGTCATATCCTAGTTGTTCTAGAATTGGAGATATCCTTAATGCATCTTCTAAAGAAATTACTTGATTTTTTTCTCTAATTTGAGTTGCCAACTAAGGATCTAGTCCCATAGATTATTAATTTTAATATATCAACAATTATTGGCTTATGAGAAACATCGATATTTTGAAACATCAATTAAAACCTTTTATTGAACTATGTAATTGACTCATTAGGCTGCCTTATAACTATTTCTAGCTACAATAAAACTTTTTGCAGATCTATATTTTTCCCAAACTATTTCAAAAATATTTTTTCTAATTTAACCTAAGACTATTGAATTTGGTGAAAGACACGTACAAATCAAATGATGTATCTCTTAATATGCTGAAAAAAAGTGGCAAGAAAAATCTACATGGAATATATAATGTCACATCATTAATTCTTTTACATATTTTCACATGTTCTAAATCATTTTATCCATTGTGAGAGAAAAACAAATAAAATTAGTAGCAATAATTCATAGGAATCTCATGGAAGACCTTGGGAAATTACACTTAGGAATACCTGATGGAACTAAACCACCCTAGGATTATCTCGACTCAAAATGTGAAAGTTAAACATATATTTCAACAATCAAATTGATGGTGCCCTCCTTTTAGCACCAATGTTTTAATGGGTTATTTGACACTCACCAACTTAAGCAAAACAAAAATTCATTTCATCTCTCCTAAAAGGAAATAAAATATCTCAAAGGTCTACATCACTATGTCATGGCCATGCAAGATAACTCGAAGACCATTATAATTTTGTTTCACTTCAAGGGGCTTGTGGTGTTTTCAAGTTTAGCATTTAAGTTAAAACTATTATAGATATTTTATTTCTTTTAAGAAGATAGATCCCTTGTAACCATATTTTCTTAACTAATAAACATATGGTTAGGAACACAAGAAGGTGCTAAATTTGAATTAAAATCAACCTTGAATAAACATGAACAAGATCACTATATACATGTATATATCAAGTACACACGTCCTCACAACCTTCGATTCATTATATATTTTATAAAGCACTTGGTAGGGTTCATCATGATTAATTTGAGTTGTACAAATGGATTAGAAAATTAGTCATGTTTGGAAAACCCATAAATGAAGAAAGAAAACAACTAAAAGTCTAAAAAATGCATGTAAAGATTTTTTTTCCAATCCTTAATTAATGTGTCATCTAGTCTTAAATAGACAATAGCTCATAAAATTTTGTTTCAAATCCCTAATATTCCAATCCTTTGTGTCTCAACTAGTCTTAAATGGATAATAGCTCATAAAATTTAGTTGCAAATCTCCAAAAACTTGGGCATAAATATTAAACAATAATTTATAATCAATAAATCATGTTTAAGCTTCCACTTCTTAACCCAATGGTTTGAAATAAGAATGTATTTAAGTCTCATAAAAAAATTATCCTAATAAAAACTCGCCTCTCCAAGCACATATTTTTCTAATAGGTAGGTAACATAAGTTCCCAACTAGTTTTGTTCTCCTTTTGAAATGTCTTCAAGTAGCATACTTCTTTTCAAGTAAGTTCTCATGTGGTAGTCCATATCCCTAGATAGGTTCATTGGTACTACATATGACACATTTTAAAAGAGGAGGTCCCCTTCACATCTATCCTTACATGTTGCACAAGATTCAAAGCTCCTAACTCACATAGCACAAGTTTCACATGTTATTTCCTAAGTCAATATGTAAAAAATATCCATGTGAATTCATCAACCATGATATCCTCCTAGGTTTCCTAGCCAACAATTGTAATTTATTAACACCAACAATAATTTTAAGTCCAACATAATCCTCATGGCATGGTTTTCCAACTTCCCCACTTTTACAAACCACATATGCTATATTCAGGACACATCTGTTATTCTCGACGATTCTGTGGTATTTTGCAATGCATCCCCTATCAACAATCACACACTTTTGAAGAATCTTGAAAATCACACTTTTGGAGAATTTTGAGGTCAAATAAATAGCATGGTTACATCCGAAAGGGTTGAGAGATGAATTTTCATATATTATACTACATATTTTCATTAAGGGTAGCATTTTTTACAAGAAAAACACAATTTTTTATTTGCTGCTGCGAGCTGAAGTGACGCATTTGTGGCATTTTGTGACGCATGTGACTTTTTGTGACGCATTTTCTACTTTCTACATTGCATTTGACCGGTAATTTTTTTTTTTTCTAATTTTTGAGATTCTTATTTTATGCATCTAACTTCCTATGACGCATCAGTCTTTGTGAGCTGCATTTGTGGCTTTCTGTGATGCATCTGAGTTTGTGAACCACATTTGATAAATCATGTGATGCATCTAACATCTTGCACCACATCTGAGACATCCTGCACCACATCCGATTATCAAAATTTTGCCTTCACGCCCGACTGTCAACACGAACCGTATTCGCCTGTCAACATTGCACCGCATCTGTTGCTTTAAAAGCCGCATCTGATTGGTAAAAGTTTTTTTTCACTTTTTTTATTACTTTCGTATATTCACGTTTTCATTCCCCTTTTTATGTTAATTTTGTTTTTCGCTAATGTTTGTTTATAGGTGTGATAAGGTCGATTAACTTAGTTTTTGCAGGACGAAGCATAGAAGACCACATAAAACCAAAAACCATTGTTTTCTGTAGGATGAAAGTTGAAGACACCAAAAACAAACTACTGATCACTTTGCATGTAGGACCTAATGACTTTGTTTTATTTAAAACATTTTTTGTTTGGTATATAGATCATTCTCATTTGGATTAAAAAGAATCAATGTTTGCTTTGTTTGGTGCGAAAGCACATTTATGTCACCCTTTACAATTCGGTATATCGAAGTATCCTCTCCCCTTGCATAGTCATGTGATCCTGGGTGTAAGAGAAACGGTTACTGACTCTAGAATTTGGGTCTGTCTTGGTGGGAAAAATTACTCACCTTAAGACGACTCAGACTGGTAACACGCTAAAGCCAAGCGACTTCCACCCCGTATATAAAAATAGATTTTTGGAGAAATCCCAAAAATCATGCCCGACGAGAAGGGAAAAAATGGTCTCTCGCCTAGATGAATAGTGCCCCACAAATAGAAAGCCCTTATTAGACACCATGTTGTAGATTTTCCAAAATCCTACCCATTTGCTGGTGCAGCAAGACCTATGAAGCCGTCTTACATTCTTATGGTTCATGTGTGGAGATGAGATGTACGTCATGGGAGTTTCATGGGTACAGTAGCTTGGTTGCCTCGTATAAGTGAGTGTCGTGGAGGGGAGCCAGTGGGGTCAAGCTACTAGTCATCCACCTTGAATATGTGTAGCTGGAGAAATCCAAGTAAGAACTCAGCAAGTATTGTCCACAAAGCCTAGGTCGTAAATTTTTTCTGGTCTTAACAGTTCTATCATCACAAAATGAAAATACATTGATTTTTGTGCTTTTTTTTGTTGTATTTTTCAAAAAACTTGATCAACCAATGGAGTCAGTCGAAAAACAATCTTCAAAAACACGCAATTGTCACAAAAATTGCAACTGTCAATTTTAACACCGCATCTGTCCTAGTGAGTCGCAATTGTTAGGGGAAACGCTGCATGTGTCTATCAAAAAAGTCCGCTTTTACATAGTCCAAGTATTACGAGCCACAACTGTCAAAATTTGAGTCCCATGTGTATATGCAAGCCGCATCTATCAAAGAAAAAACGGCATGTGTCTGTCAACAAGTTTAGATTCACAGTTGTTATTCTGATTTGCAACTGTTACCATGAGTTGTATCTATCAAAACATAAACCATATCTGTCACAAGTCCAAATCACCAGTCGACATTTGAAACCTCTTTTTGGTCAAATCACTGCATGCACATTGCTAAACCGCATCTATCAACATTAGAACCGCAACTGATAGGTGAACCGCATTTGACTATCAACAAAAAAACTTGGCAAACTGCAAATCGAGTCTGAAACATAATAGTCATTTTCACTTTTGTTTCTTAAGATCAACCTTGGACAAAAACTGGAAAACTTTGCTCAAAAACCTTGCATCATTAGGTGTCATATACGTCTTAGTCATAGTCAATGTCTTAGTCATAGTCATCCTAAGTTGCATGCATATAGATACTTCCTAGGAAATTGCATATCGTAGAATAGATAACTTTCCTCGTCATTGGATATGTTCATGCTTTGATTTGTCACTATCATTAGACCTAGTCACTATTATCCTATTTGTGAATCTTTCCAACTCAACAGTCTAGTTTGGGAAATTCACCTTGTCAAATGTCTTTGTCCTACAATCAGGTTCCTTGGTCAACTCAAATCATTGCTTGGATTTATTTCATAAGTGGTACTTTATATCCATCCTATAATCATTTACCGCCATAGTCTACTCACGATTTTGCATATTGTCCATCCTAGCATACATCATCTTAGTATACATCATTTTAGAAGTTCTTAGCAACATCCTTTATATTCAGAAAATCCAAAAAAAAAAAAAACATAGACTAAAATCATATCATGTATAGACATAATTCCATATCATTTGCATTACCATTCACCACCATGTCTTCCATTCACCTTGATATTCTTGCTTGTCAAGTTGAATACCAATTACTTCGCATGGGTCAATACCAACAAGCCATAGACTTCAAAAGAAAATTTATTCAATCCAAATCCCAATCAACTTCAACCCATGGTCAACCACCAACATATCCCTCTTATCAACAACCAATAAACTCTAGTCTTCTATCCATCTACCCTCATTATCAAGAGTCTCTTAGCACAATCCATGCCATTAATTCACAAAAAACATCCATTAATCACCCTTACCTTAACCTTGACAAGGAAAACCAACCTCCCACTAGTCTATTCCAAGCCTCCACACCCCATCCTAGTACATCATCTCTCAACCCATTCCAAGCCTCCACATTTATTCCTATTCCATCATCCACTAATATATTCCTACTCACTCCGTCCCAACCTACATTTAGTCATGAAAATGCATTTAGTTGTGGTCTCTAAAGTCAACTCCCATCTACTAAACTTGAGGATACGTTTCAAATGGAAAATCCAAAGCATGACATCATAGCTTCACCTTCATATCAAGATCAAAGTAGTCCATCCCATGACCCTATCTTTAAGTCTATCCAAAAAGTCCTTCTAGATAATCAAGGCATCCAAAATACACCTATTCTTGATCCAGATTCCTTTCCCAACCATATCATTCAAGACAATCCCATATTTGATCAAGACACTACCATTGATCAAGAAATCCAAAATGATCCACTTATTGACCTTTATGCCATTCATGATCAAACATTTGAGGTTGATCCTACCCAAAATGAGACACTTGCCTCCTTTGGAAACATAGATGATCTTCCTCTAGAACGAGAGTCTTTTACACTAGACATATTTTCAAATGATCAATCTGTAGCTAAATTCACTGGACTCCATGATAATGACCATAAGGACAGTTTCTACATCGACATGGAAGCACCGTTATCTTTTGAAGAATAGTCAAAATCTAATGTTTCTCAAAATCAAACCAAAGATGTTAATCAGAAATATATCCAACATGTTAACGAAGCTACAACATCTTATCAGATAGGATCATCTGTATTTGTCATAGCAGGATTTCTTGCAGAAGAGAAGATTCCAAGTAACAATGTCTACATACACAATGATGGGCTAACATCTTGTTTTCAAAACAAAAAATACCCCATTGCAAACAAAATCTGTCAGAACATGTAGTATCAAGGAAAAGGACTAGGCCTACACAAGCAAGGAATTCGAGAACCAGTACAAATTCAAGAAAATAATAGACATCAGGTTCTTGGTTATTCATTAGTCGAAGAATCTAATGATTTTAGTGATACCTACTCGATATTGGGAGCAACTTTATCTGATATAAACATCAAAATGGGGGCCATGAGTAGTTCTTACCACAAGATTGCTGCCAACACTCCTTCCATCCACACCATAAACCGTCATTCCAACATGAATAAACCTTCCATTTGGAACCAACAAAAAGAAAAAAATTATTACAAATCCAAAGTTCAAAATCAAATGTCAAAGACCATCAAAGCAATAAAAAATATGAGTGGACAAATGAAGTTAAAATGGATCCCAAAGAAAAATGGATCAAGCAAAGAAAATATTTCAAATCCAAAAGTCAATCAAAATGTGGAGCCACAAGAAAAGAGGTCTCCCACATATAATGAATGTCCACCTCCTTTAAAATGGTCATCAAGCAAGGCATATAAAGTGTTGGTTCCAAACACTATGCCATTAAAAATTCCAAACTCTGCCATCCAACATCCCAAGTTTGAAAAATAAAAAGTGATTCATCTAAACTTCTGAACAATCCTCTCACATCTACCATCATCCGTCATAATCCAACATCTCGTCTAAAGTCCAAAAATCCCATCTCACAAATCCATCACATCTTTGCAACAACTCTTTATTGTAAAGACTCTAATGGCACTCTATCGCGATGTGTGTATTTTGATAAGGCCAACTCTAGTATCAACAAGGGTCACTATGACATCGATCAGTTATATGCAAGTGTTCTGATCCTAACAAGACAACTACTCCATAAAGGTCATTATTGGCATATCATGGCACCAGTCTTTACATCAACACCATCAATGGATTCAACACAGTCAGTGATCATCTAAAGTATCGAGGCAATCCAGAAAATACAAAAAAATAAAATAAAATTTGTTACCCTGATGAAAACCTGGCAAACAGGCGTCTTGGTGACACCAAAAAAATTAGAAAATAGTAAAGAGAAAAATTTCATCCAATAGTGAAAACCATTCTTATGGCGCTTTGGATAAGTACCATGATGAAAACTTGGTAAACAAGTGTCATGTGTAAGAGCAATTATCTATGTGGATCTTTACACTTGGGGGAAAGTTGTCTCATCTCATGTACCCTTCGAATGACATTTTTTTTTATGACATTTCCATCTATCCATTTAAGCCCTATCATCCCCATCCATTTTCCCACCTACCTTGATCTTGATAAGGACTGGGGTACAAACATAAATCATGCTTTGGGAAAAACTTTTGACATGACTATCCTTTGGTCATACACTATCCATGAAACATCATGTCATTACCTTCATAGCTTCATTATCCCTATGCAACATTGTCCTTGGAGACCAAATGATAATTCTCCCAGCCATAATCCCCGTGTCTCCTATCTTTTACCAACACCACCCACCATATTTTTATACATATTACCTATCTTGGTTTCCCTTGTCAACCATCTAAAGATTTTAATCCAACATCCTTCCATCATCCCATCTAGTCCTATCCAAGTCATTCCAAATGCAACAAGCCCAATCCATACAATCTTGTTAGGCATTTTAACACATCATCCAAAACATTCCTTGGCTTTGTTTCTCGCCTTCCTGCAAACCTTGATCCTTAAGTCACATTATTGTCATCCTCACGTTATTTTGGGATGTGTCCTTCCCATGTCAAACAACGTCGTCATCATCATCACCTAGTAATTGGTTTTCAACTTGACTAGGAGAAAGATCATGGTTTTTCTTAGATTCTTGTGTGTATGCATCATTTACATGCATTTGTCATGATCATCATAAAATGTCCTGAAAAAAGATCAAAAACATCGAAAAATGTCCTAAAAAATCCAAAAAACATTAGAAAACTTCAAAAACACAAAAAAAATCAAAACATGTCAAAAAATCCCAAAAATAGAGTCAGGTCAATCATGTTAAGTCAGTCATAGACATAGTCAAACTACGTTGCCTCTGCAATTGGACGTGGGCAAGGCCATCAATCGATGTGCCCCCGAGGCATTAGGTCTGTTTGTCTAGGTTTGTCATGTATCACACACATTAAAATCATGACTCTTTGTACATTCAAAGTCATTGGTCATGTCCAACTACGAGGTCTCTACATGTACAATGTAGGCAAGGCTAATCAATTGATGAGCTCTTGAGACCATGCTAGGTCAATCCAATAGGGTTTATCACAATTCACTATCACACACATTGCATACCATTCACTTAGATGCATGTCTTTAGCCACATTAGGTCAGTCCTTTAGGGTATCATCTCATGTCATACATTTTCCACACATACACACATTTTTAAGCAGTCCACGAATCAAAACAAGTCATGCACCAACAAGCCAACATCTTGAATAGTCATCAAGTCAATATCAAACACATTGTCAAAGTGATCAACCTATGTCTTCGCAAGATATGTCTTTCTTGTCAACATACGTCGTCAAATTGTCATAGCCTCATGTAGCTTGTCACATCAAAGGTCTTATACGACACGTGTCTTTCTAAAACCAGGCTTTGTCATGCCTTATACAGATAGTCACCAAATCGAAACCAGACTCAACGTCTTATTGCGATATGTGTCATCCCTCACATTACGCTATGTCAAACATCAAACAATCAAACAATCCCGCAAGATCAATTTTTGGCGAATAATTTTATTTGGCTTTATGACTTTATATCTTATTTTGTCTTATCTTTTTATCGATTTGTGAATTTAGTCTGGTTACTAGCTTTCTCAAGGATGTCCCTTGAAGGATTTAGAGAAGCAAGGATGTCTCAGGACTCTTTTTCTTTGGCTGTTTTCTATCAACTATCTTTTTAACATTGGTTTTGAGTCATGTTACTAGTTTCCTCAAGGATGTCCTATCAAGGATTTAGAGTAGTAATGACGTCTCATGACCCGTCTTTTATTTTTTTGTTGTCTGTGGTTTTTCAAGACAAAACGACTGGGGCAATCTTGTCCTTAGTATGAGTTAAGACACTCCTTGTCTACGACTATTTGTTTTTCACAAATGGATGACTTTGTACACTATGGTCTATCTCATATCATGGTGTGTACTATCCATTTGTGTCATGTCCCGCCCAATGATGATAAAAAAAATCAAGCATAACATATTTGGCAAAATATCGAAGATCATAAGTTTTTCAATCAATCAACCTTCATTACTTCTTCAAACATTCTGAATTCATTCATGCTAACATTTCTTTTCCGACATAATGATAAAGTCATGTGACACAACAAAAACATTAGATAATCTGCATTTGCATACATTCTATAAACATGTCATACAGTTACATTGCATTTCAAACATATAGGAAACATTACACATACATTTCACCATCACATATAAATAACATCATATAGAGCATTACATCCATTATCATAAGTAAATAAAAACATCCATAACATCATAAACTACATAAAATCATCATGTAGAAACATTCATTCATAACACATATACATACATCATCTAGGAAACACTATCATATAGAAGCAATGCATCACCATAAAATAGAACTGCATATCATATAGAAGCCACCAAAATCATATATATATATATATATATATATATATATATATATATCACTCAAAATAACGTGTCACGGTACGATGTCAAAATGTATCCATAAATAAAACGAGCTCACAAGCTCTCTGATCAAAATACAGTGTCTACATGTATATAACTGTCATCGTGTCCCACTGCCACTACTATCCCGTGGTGAAGGTGGAGGAAACTACCTCGGAGGTGCTCTCTATGAGGTGGAAGGCTTGTCATACGGACCTGTCCTCGGTGGTCCTACCACACCCTCTGTACTTTGTGTTCTGGTATGACTCTGGCTTTTTGACCTATGGCTACGACCCTCTGAGAAGCTAGGAGCCCGTCTTTCTGCTGGTACAACAAACTCTTATAATTTCCTATAATATGACACTCTCTCCACAACTCTAACTAACTCTCGTACCATGCCATCAGATGAAGACCCACTAACCAGGCGTCTAACCTCTGTAAACTACTACTCGGTCTCCTATCTCTGAGCTATGGCCTAATCCCTCTCCATGAGTGCACTATCTCTCTCTACATGGACACTGTCTCTCTCTGCGCAAACACTGTCTCTCTCTGCATGGGCATTGTCTCTCTATCCACATAGAATCAAGATTTGTTGTCATCAATCTCAGTCTCTCCTCCATGGCCTCCCTATCACCATCCCTAGGGGCATCATCCTCCCATCTCCCCTCCATAATCCGATCCTTGAGCTCTCTCTCCTGCTCCTCCATAGGTGCCTCCTCCTCAACATCATCCTCCCCATATCCTGCCAGAATACTTAGAAGGTCTATATCCATATCCATATCCTCCTCCTCTACGACATCCTCTCCCCCAATATCCACGTCGGCTAACTCCTTTACAACTGCCTCCTCCCCAGCATGCTCATCTCTGCCCTATACATCAGCTCCACCTCTGATGTCCAACATCAGTACATCCTCTACCACTGCCTCTCGGATAGGTGAAATTCCACCTGCCCGAACCCCTCTCTGCCCTCTTTGTCCTCGCCTACCGCCTCTTCCATTACCACCCCTCCCTCCAACTCTACCACCTCTACCTCCTCCTCATCCTCTTGGTCTTGTGCCTCATCTCTCAACTAGTGTCAGCTGATTTAGATCTGTGTATGGAATCGGACGATGCTCCACCCACCATGCGTCATATGCAGTTGTTGTCCCTGGATCTATTGCTCCATTCTCCATCCCCACTGTACTGGTTGTAAGTATTGTATCTCTGCCTCTGCAGTAGCAACAGGAATCATGGGCCCCCAATATGGAACCTCTCTAGAAGAACGAGCAAACTCTGCTCTACTCTGAGGCTCATCCTGAACCTCGCTGAACTATCTCAAAACTCTATCTAGAAAGTGTCTCTCTAAGATGTGCACACTCAAAAAAAACCTCCCAATCAGGTACTATGTATGTCTACAATACGACATATGTCTATCCTCATCAGACCACTACTCACAGTCCAGGTATGGTCTCCAAGTGAACTGATCTAGAATGTCGAGTGCATGTCTCCAATATCCAGTATCTCCCACATGGCTCTGAGTGATGTTTCCCATGTACCGGAAAACATACGGAGATCTCTCCCGTCACTCTATAGTAACCGGAGGACGAAAAATAGCTATCCTCTCCCATACCCAAACCATCAAAAGAGTGGCCCCACAAATCATCGACTACGTGTCTCTGTATTCAATGTCATGTAATTGAAAATATAACTTCCCTAATAAACATGAACCCTAGGCATACACAGTCTCTCTCTCTAGCATACCCACCAACATCTCTCCCCATCCAATAGGAAAACCATGACCCCGTCAATCTGATAATACTATCCCACCTATCAGTGTACATAATATACAATCAATCCTCTTGTATATGTCTTCTAACACTGGCCATCTGATCTCATAATGCTCGATATCAAGCCTACTAATATCGTCAACCTGATAAAATCTAGCTAGCTCAATCAATCCACGTTGGGTATTGTGCATCACCCACTCTCCTCTAATCGGAAGTCTAAGTATCATGTACACATCCTCCAATATGACAGTCGCCTCCCCATTCGATATATGAAATGAAGATGTCTCGGAGTGCCATCACTCACACAATATGGTGAGCATCCCTTTGTTTGCTCGAATAGTGGGCATCGAAAGACAGTGACAAAGACCAAGTCTCCACAAGAGCTGTATCTTTGCACTACTTAGATGATCTCTCAGATTGAAAGTGTCAGGACGTGTCTCCCGCATGTAAATAGGATCTAATACAACCTGCATTTCAACCATGATGTCAAGATTTTCAAACCTTTTCCTTAGAAAAAATTTCAGAAAATTTTGCAAGCCAAATGTGGCTCACTTTAATAGATGCGGTGCACTCATACAAATGCATTGCAAGACAAAGAATTTGCATCGCATATTCCATATGCGTTGCACATTACCCAAAAAAATTCTATCTATTACAAATGCGGTGCATTTCCTAAAGCCTGTCTACCTGATGCATATGCGTTTCACTAATGCAAATCCGGTTCACTAACCTACATCGTACATTCCATATGCAGATGTGTTGCATAAATACATATGTGGTGCATTATAACACAAATTTGTTTAATCCCTAAAATGCTTAACCTAGCCTAGGCATTTTTTAGCATATGTGTCGTTCCATAGTCAAATGCGGCGCATACGATGGCATAGGCGTTGATTCCGAAAGACCGCATATGCTAATTAAATTTTAAAGGCCTAAAAATATGTGCAAAAATAACTTTCAAGGGTTCATTTTCGAGTACATACCGGTGGTCCTGTGTCACCTGGCCACATGAAGGTCCGGATCTGATATCTTTGATGCGCAGCATAGGGAATGAGAGCCATCTTCGTCCACTAGTCAGAGAAAAATCTCAGTTTTCCAAACTCTTTCGGGTGCAAATGAATTGGTTTTCAACCTAATTCTTATTTATAACTAGGGTTTGAATGGCATTTCTTCTGACCTTGTCTATTGGCCACTTAACCTTTCAACTTCAAATGACCCGTAAACGTCCATATCACTTCCAATTTCAATTTCACCAACTCCATAGCATTTCTGACTATCAAATTGACTTATCAGGAACATTTCCAGATTTTTTTGAATTTTTTCAAAAATTTGTCAATTTTCTTGAGGGGGCATACCCTAAACCTGTTTCATGTTGGGGCACAATTGGGGCATATTTTCTTTGACACAATGCCTAAAACAACATTGTATCAAAGAGGGGCAAATTGTAGACACCGAAAATTGGTCTAGGCCTGCGAACACCACTTTCGACATAATTTTCTAATATCCATGGTCATGATTAAATAATGTTTATTATTTAATTACCTTTCTAACACATATTTCCTCTATTAATTAAATATCCCTTTTAATTAATTCATTAATTCATAATAACCTTTATTCAACTTGATTAATTAAATAAATCATAATTATTTAATTATGTCCCTAACTAATTAATTCTTCTTTCGTAACTAAATAATTTATTATTTAATTACCTCATTTGTCATACTTTATCTATAATTAAATATTTATTATTTAAATTATTCAATTCCACCTTTACAACAGTCAAATTAAATAAATTATTTTTATTTATTTAATTAAATCTTTCATTTTTGAATGTTGAATTAAATTAACATTTAATTCATTTATTAATTATTTATGTCACATTCTTCTGTCGTTCAGTTATCTAAGTCATTCACTCACCTTCTGACTCAAGATCTATTTTTAAATCCGCCAATTATCTCCGGGTTCAGTATTTGATCGTCTCTGCGAGAGGACTCTCAGTCACAACTAGTCAGTTAACTAGTTTTAACTCATGTGTATGAATGAGTTTATTAATTAAATATCTTTAATTAATTAATTAATTAATTTATGCATTTGAATTCTTCATCTCCGAGTTCTAACTTTGTCTTTGACATTCAAAGTCTATTTCTTCTATTTTTCGAAGACTCTTAACTGAAGATTAAGATCGAGAACTCATGTTCTTTCTATTTTCGAACAGTCTTGACACAAGATTAAGTTATCATTCTAATTTAGTCTTTATCTTGCAATCTTTTCTAACTCATGTTCTATCTAACACAAAACTCACATCGCATGACATTCATCAATATTGTCTGTCGATCTCTTTTTGAATCTGAGTTAATCGTTTGAAAATCCAAAATCTATAAAATGGCCTATCATTATCATTATTCCTCCTCCCGAAATCATACACTTTTGGGAAGAAACTTATCTTCGATATTTTGCTTAGACACTCAACAAGGTTATGCTTGCATCAATACTAAAAATTTGAGGGCAAAAATACTAAAACAACAAAATGGAGAAGGACAATCAAGATAATTCGAAGGAGTGAATACATATTCGGTGAGAGCTTTCCAATTCATTTGTTTAGTTATTCATTATGTTTAGTTATTCATTCTTTGTTGTTTTTTATTTAGATTGTTTGTTAGTTTAGAATTAATCATTGTAATTTGTGCAGCTATTAACATTAATCTCCCAAGAAGAAATCTAGGTCATTACAACTTCTATTTCCATTTTGATTCAAACTCTAGATGTTAGAATATATTCTTGTAAGACATACAACCTATACTATGTGAGAATATTTATTTTTCACACATTTCCTCCTTATGACCTAGACATACATTAATTTTGCAAATAGGTGGTCAAGGGTTCAACCTTACTATTATGAAGCATCCTAGTTTTGACAAGGAGCATGGTATGTAGCCAAAAGCTTTGTCAAATTTACAAATTATTTTAGGATGAGTATAAAAATCCCTGGGACAAGCCCAAGATCATCAATAATAACATAAACAAAACCATCAAATTCATTGCCAATGAAGGATCCCATAAGCATTGTGGGAAGGAGTTAAACATCATGTACTTTATGTTAATCTAATAGCTAGCACTAAGTGATGATTACATTGGATGGCCAACATCTACCAAACTCTAAAGTGCTCGATGATTGATTCACTCTTGTATGCTAGAAAATCATAAGTGGAGACATGACTTAGGGTTGGTGGGAGAGCATTATATCTATAAAAAAAATTATTTTTTTATCGAAAGGAATTGAGAGTTTAGCCTAGTGACTTGGAGCTTATCTCTTTTCAAGGCTCGAACCCCCTATAACCTCTCAATCAATGTGCAATAGACCCTCATCCTACAGAAAAATTAAGAGTTGAATCCATGACTTGGGCTACCTAAAGCATTAGCTGAGACTAGTGAGCTAACCCCAAATGGTCATCTATAAAGTTAAGTCTTAAGGTTTATTTGATAACAATTCCTCGTCAAGGTGTTTATTTTTTGCCCAAATGTCTTAATTTTCACCTTTACAATTATCAACCTATGTACAAATTACATAATGAAACTTTTTTTTATCCCAAACCTATCATTTGTAAAGTAGCCAACAACTAACCCTAATTGAAAAAATGCATTTTGTTGACTCTCTAAAGATGATTGATAAAACAATACAAAATTCCCATTGCCCATTTGAGATGACTTATATATCAATAAATGAAATTCATATGGGTCCATTCTAGTTCTATTGTAGATGTGGATAGACATGTGTTGTCCTTTCTTGTGATTTAAATTGTGAAAATAACAGTCCTGCAATGACTTGTTCATAGCACGCGCAATGAAAGCAACACATGAAATGGGTGGCCATTCTTTTCTGGAAAGCTACGGTTGCAGTTAATGAAATGTGTACAACTGTCGGTTATGTTGAATTGAAATAACACAAGATAAGCGATTAAATAGAATACAAGTTTACTTGGTGACGCCATGGGCAGTCGAGCACCTCCACCTGTCCTGTGAAGGTGTAATGGTAACCGGTGGTCATATGGTCAAATGTACATTTTGATATTAAAAAAAAATAGTTTAATCATTCATAATTCATATTTAGAGTATATTATATTATTTAGGTATTTCATTAGTATTTAAGGTATATTTTGTATGATTTATTATTTGTTATATTTTTTAAAATTGTTGAATTGATATTTTAGGAGTTTGTTTAAAGGAGAATAAATTCTTGTTTAATAAATTTTTCAAAGGGTTTGTAAACATTACATAATTGTTATTATAATTCAAGATATTAAGATAAGCTTAAATTAGATATCAAAATTAACAAAGTTCAAATCTAAATGTAGATCTATAACTTGTTCAAATTCACAATATCATAGATTGATTCCATGATCACAAAAGCGAACTAAATGAACAAACATTAATTTTCTAGATTTCAAGACATTTGTCTAATTAATCTTGATTTTTCTATACATTAATGAAACACTTCCAAACATTTCTCATAGCATTTCTTCATTAGATTTCTAACTAAATATCATTATTTTATTATTTAAATTTTGAGCACTTATTTTAGTGAATTTACTAGTCCTATAAGACCCGCAAGCATTTGTGCCTTCTACATGTGATACAATTTTGTACCAAAAATACAAATGATGTTCAATGATGTTTTGTAATACTTCTTGGATACTTGTGTTATATGTGTGTGTGTGTGTATGTATAAGATTTAAGTTGTGTAATTCTTTCAATTTCATTGTTTTCATTTAATATTATATGCTAGTTGAGTTCATTAATATTACTTTGTAAATGATTAATCTTATATTGATCATATTATTAAGATGATATCATTATTCAAATATTATTATAAAAATATGTTATATATTGATTGGTTCGTTTTATGGTGCTTTGATTATTCTTATGTATTGAGAAAATGTATGTAATGTTTGATTGAAGTGTAGTTACAAGTAAAACAAAATTGTGATTAATCACAAATAGTCACATAGTTTTTTGGCCTTGTAAATCTATCTTTCTCTATGTGGAGTAATGGGATATATGATGTCAAAACCCACTAAACCAATATCTAAATCAATCGTGATTCTAGATCTCTTATATGTTTGACCTATGAATATATGTGTTCTTGGGCTATTTTAATTTGTTTCATTATATATGTTCTTGATACATGCAAATGATCAAATATAATGTTTGAAATTATGTTATACTTTTAGATTATTTAAAAAGAAAAAGATCTTATTAGGCAAATAAAGTAACTTAGAGAAAATATTATATTTTAAGTTGAAAAATATCTTGTTTGGTAATTCTTCTATACGTGTAGCTTATAAGTGGAAGTATTTGTTGAATTACTAGTTGACTATCTCTGGATAGAAAACTATTTATACTAAGAGCTTTGTGTACGTTTCCAACACCCTTAAGGAAAAGCAACATCTTATTGCAGCTATTTTGAAATGTAGAATTTCTTTATTACCTACTATGTACTTGGGTCTCCCTCTTATACTATGAGAGAATACTTTCATTATTTTATTTTAACATCTTTTTAGTATTTTGCACAATAATATATACATTACATACAAAACCACCTTAAAATGCATTAATTTTGAAATGAAATGAGATTATAGATTTTGTCTATTTTTACATGTGAATATTGATTGATTCAAAATTGTTCAACTATATTCTTAACAATCATCTCATTCAATGTATACTATTAGAATCTACGAGAAGTGAAATTAAACTTCATTTTTTATCACATCTAACATAGTCATGGTTGGATGGTCTAATTAAAGACCATCTAACCACACACCAAAAGTATAACACTCAACAACTGTCCACGATAAATAACAAAAAAAATTGCACTATGTTTGATTTATCCATTTATAGACATTTAATTACCTCATTACTTTAAGAGTTTCAATAACTTATTTTTTAAAATTATAAAATAAATATATCATATGTCTTAGTATTTTTATTCACTTACTATTCTCCTTTCTATACTTCTTTGACTAGTTGTGACTATTCTCAAATGATACCAATTTTTTTCTTTTAGAAGAAATATGTAGGATAATTTATGCAAAGTGAAAATATAATACATCACCATAGGTATGGTTGATAAGGATCAATGGTCACAATTAAATTATTTCACCTTTAATCATCCTTGCATTAGGTTCATCACATTACAAACATGCAAATTTATTTCTTTTGATGTAAATTGAGTTGGGAGTCTCAAAATTAAGTGCAGTTATTTTCCATGACCTCTCTTGGAACCAATAATTTGATAGGTAACCTCAAGATTAAAGTGGAATTTAAATAATTTGGCATGTAGTTCAATTAGGATTTCATTATTGAATGAAGTAGGATGTGTGAGAAGCCATGAAGCGTAAAATAGAAATTTAAGTACATGGTCATGTTCGCAATGTGCATTAGCCATTATGTTCACAATTGGGATTCTAATTTCTTCATATATTTTATTACATGACATTCTAATGGTTGGTTGATCTTGAAATGAATATTTTAAAACTAGAAAATGAAATATGTGATTGTAGTGTTGTGGTGAGAGGCAATGCTTAAGAAATTCATGCAAAAAATATATTTTTGTTGATACAATATTATGTTGTGCTTTGAACACTCACCCCATTTTACCTTAGAAAATAATCCCTATTTCCTTGCTTGTCTACTTTTGAATTATCATTGTTTACTTTTGAATTATCATTGTTTACTTGTTAGAAGGTGGATTTAATCCCATCCGTCATGAACTTATTCATTTTATGCTAGGGGAAAACTTTCCTTCCTTTGGTGTTTTTCAATGAGTCACTTATTTCAAAACCCTATCTTTTAAGTTTAATTTGAGTATTTTGTCATTTCTTAGGGATTAGGAATTTTTCCTACCATGGTGCTTAGTAGAATGGTTCCCAAAACCTTGTCTATTGTTCTATTGTTCTATTTTTCTTGAATGAGACATCACATACTTGTTTGATAATTATAATGTTTCTTTAAATCTTGATTTCATATCTTTGTGATTAGAGTTGCAAGATTCTCCTTGTCAAGTTGCCTTTTGATTTAGAGTGTATTCAAGTTTCTAGTTTCCTAGGTATAGTGTTTAGCTTGGGGGTCTAGACCTTTTCATGTTGAGATTCTAATTTCTATATTCCACAATTCTTAGTGTCTATTAAGGGATTTGTCCCGTGACTAATATACATCTATCATTCCATAATTATGGTTAATTTTTCCACACATGACTACATCCAAATTTCATGAAGGATTATCCTTTTCTCACTCTGATCCTATGATCTAGCACTCTTGACTCTTCATGTGCCCAATCTCTTTTCTTTCTCAAATCATTATATTGTTGTTACCAAATAATATACTTATATTTTTTGATGTAGTGAGAGCTAAAAGTTGGTGGTGCCTTAGGGTTTAATCACACATTGTCCATTATTTTTCACATCTTTATCTTCTTGGTTGGTTCGATCTGTGTCTTTAATTTCAATTTTATATCTCAAAATTGATGATTTTATGTTTTTTATATTAGGGTTTGTTTAGAAGGTTGTGGGTCTGAGTCCATGCCTTAGCTATGTTAGGTAATTGAATAGTGATCAAAATCAGAGAAAGCCTAAAATAAATCACCCTGGTCTCAACCTTAATTTTCTTGTAATCATATTAACTTTGTTTGAAACCTTATCATGGTTTATTCTTTAGGGAGTTTAATACCTTCTTATTTTGAACTTGTCATGTTAAATCCTCAAACCAAATTTCTATTGGACCTATCATTTTTGGCTTTTTCATAACAAAATAATATAAATTCTTACTTGAATGAGAGCCTTGTCTTCTATTATGTCCTTGAAGATTTCTGGTTTAGAGCTTATGGGAGTTTATTTATGAAGTATCTCGTAGGTGCTAATCATGAGCTCCAATTCTTTACTCTTACTTTCCCATAAAAATTTTAGGTCTAGAACTTTAAAGATGCATTTTATTTAGTATCAATTATGTGATAGCCTTGAACTCTAATTCTTAACTATATTTAGTCTTCAAATATTTTTGGTTCTAAGAATTTATGGATTCAATTAATATAATACTACATAAGTGTTAATCTTGAATCCCATTCCGTAACACTTAATTTATTTTGTATTCTTTAGGTCTAGGATTTTAGGAATCTAGTTAATGATCAAGTACCTCATAATTTGTAAGTGTAAAGCCTAAACCCCACCTATTTTTTGGAATATAATTTCAAATTTTAGGAGTTTTTCCTTACTCAATGCCAACTCACATAAAGTATCTTGATATCGTGAAACCTGATATCTTGGTGCCTCTTCTTGGCTTCTTTATTTCTAAAGTAGAGAGGTAAAACAATTATAAAATTTTAGCAAGCATTATTGTAATCTCTTGACTAGATTAACTAACGAATATGCATCAGTTACCCTGACACATTTATCCTCATCTATTTTTTCCTCTTAGCATTTTGATATTTTGCACTATCTCTTACCATCATTATAATTTAAATATTTGATGTAATTTGAAATTCATGCAAGTGTTAATTTTAGATATTCATGACTCTTAGACCTGCATGGATGACTTCTATGTAATTTATAAAATTTATAACATTTTTTATCATGATTTTTTATAGAGATAATGTAATAAAATCCACCATATAGGAAAATGAGCTATGAAAATAAGGGGTATCACCCCCTTCCAAAATGATTTCTTTATGGGTAGAAATTAGGGACACTAATTTAGGAGATGTAAATGAAAAAATATTTGTTGAGAGATTCAATAGTGAAAATGATAAATAAATTTGTGTCTAGTGTGTCATGCAAAGTGCACTAGTACAAGAAAAATTGTTTCTAATATCCCTCTATTCTATATAATTGTTATTAGCATGTAGTAAGAAATATGATGTAGATTATAATAAGGTCTTTGGACCTACTCATTATATAGTCCTCAACATAAAACCTAAGGCCATAGAGGAGATATTTGTTCTACTAATTTATTCTAAATATGATAGAGTGGGTATGAAGGTAGGTTTCAACTACTATGAGAAAAAAACACAAATTTGTTTAGCTATATAAATGACAACTAGTTGATCACAACAAAAGACTATCTCAAAAGATTGCTAAAATCCTTCACACAAGTGAATTTAAGGAGGGGATACACTATTTGATCACCCTATTTAATATGGTTAAGGGTTACTAAACTACCAAAATATTATATCCCTTGATATACTACTTCATCTTATCCATCCTAGAGGTGAAGAAGATAGACCAAGGAACCATCATTAGTGAGAATCTAAATAACTAACTAATAGAGGTGCAAGAAATAAATAAATTTTGCATGATCTCCTACTTGGTATATATACAAGCTAGAAGGGTAATTTTTCTAGGCTTAACCAAGTGAGAAAGGCTGGAATTAAGATAAAAAAAGTTCTATGATTATTACTCTCAACTAGAACTAAATGAGAGAAACAATAGTTATAATAGAGTAAATGATACATTTTAATATATTATATGGTAAAATATTTGAAGAATAATTATAATAAGATTTCATTAGAGGCTTGTGAAGTACTAGTATAATGGTAAGCCTGTTTATCTAGTTCCAAAAATTACTTACATAAGAGTTGGAGGTTTCTACAAAGCTCCATTCAAGCTACCAAAGTACCTTGGTATGGCAAGATAATACTGTTGAAATATTAGATATCTAGTGAATGTGCAAAACTAGCTAGTAGGAAAGAACGAGGTAGGGAATCATTAACATTTTATTTAGACCATACACATGCTCACTATACAATCATTCTAGGATAATAGAACTAAAAATGGTATTTTTTAGCATGTACCTTTATAAAGAGAGGAAAATTTGATCCAACTAGAATGATGAGACCCATAATTGGTTCATTTTATAAACTTGAAATTTACATTAAGGATTATTATGTAGATTATGAGTATGAACATGAGGTAGGAGTGAGGGACTACTCTAGAATTACCATACCAAAGATCAATAATTTCAATGTGGACAAGGTCCTAAAGGGCATAATAGAGGATGGAAGGGTGATCGGCCCTTCATACGAGTAAAATAAAATATTCAACCAATAGATTGTTAAGGTCGATTGGTTATTTATTGAAGACATCTACATCTATACAAGAACACACGTAGTGGTGGATAGAGAAAAGGAGTGGCTAAAAAATGCCCACCCTTTGTTCAAATTAATATATCCAAAGAAAAAGGATTATTAAAGGTATATTTATTTAGGAAAGGAGAGGAAACAAATAAATATTTGAAAATAATTAGGAGAGAAATTTAATGTCAAGAAGCCCTCCAACATGAAAATAAGCACTAGATATGAGATATTGTTTTCCACCTAAGAATTGTATAGCTACCTACTTGTATGGTCAATTTTTCTATTAAAATAGTGATCGATATGTGCTGATAAATAATTGAGAAAGATCCCATACTCTATGCTAATAAATTTGCATACATCAAATTGATCATACATGATAAATATGCTCAACCTATACAAATCATCCTATTCAATTGTTTGTGCCAAATCATGTGGCAATGCTATATCAACAAGAATAAAAAGATCATAGTTGATTTATGTGGGATCAATGAGAGGAATGTTAATTCATGGAAATTAGTAAAATGGTCATATGTCAAGTGATAAACCTCATTAGTAATAGTTTCTATACTCTAAAAAATGTCTCATCTTGATGAGGTGAGTGTTATCTCTGTAGCTACTCCTAATTTTAAATATTTTGGAAGAACAAAAGGTTTGGAATAACTAATACCCTATTATTCATGGATGGTGGTAAATCTACTTGTTTATATAGATGTTTTTTAGGAAACCTCCATCTCCATATCTAGCATGTATGGGGATAGATGTATAATAAATTGGTAAATGTAAATATATTGGTGTAGGTCAAGATTCATGGGCCTTATAGGCTATTGAACCAAGCAACAATATGAAACTTCAAAAAGAATTAAATAGATATACTTTATTCCCATGAAAAATGAACTATTATAGTAGGGGTATTCTAACATGCATACACATTATCCTTCATACATGTCCTAGATTCAAAGCCCTACAAATTATATGCACTAAACTAGAAGGTCTTCTAAACCCTATGTTGAAACACTTAGTTGTTAACCTCCCCAATTTCTAACTCATGTAGAAGCAATGTTATATAAGAAGTCCCTCTCCAAAGGAATGTAATCCTAAATTATAGTCAAATTGTAGAAGGTGGTGGCCCCTTTGTATTTCCTATAGTGATGGGACACATGTCAAGTCCTCATTGGCCTCAAAGATATGCATACATACTATATAACCATTTTTGACACTTTCTATTGCTTGCCAAAAATTTGTGAAAATCCAAGGGGGTTTTGTGGTAGGGACTCATGTGGACAAATCGTGACCACAAGACATTATGGAAATGTGAGGGTCACTTGGACATATCCTTATAGTTAGAAAAATTCCACTTTGGTCTTCAAAATTGGGCAAAAAGAGAAATTGTGGAAATTTGAGGGGTCTCGGGCATTGCAAGAATTTAAGGGATATGTGGATGATATCTAAATGGGTGTAATTTTTTATAATGGTATTTTCTATGAGGAATCATGGACCATCGAGATGGATCTGAAAGAAAGGAGAAGTTTTGTGCATTCAATGACCTTGTGAGAAAATGAGAGGCATTAGGAAATGTAGGAAATTGAGAGGTGTTAGGATTTACGAAGATCCAATTGGTATCAAGATATTTCTTGAAGAATTTATAAGTTTTGCATTAAATAATATTATGGGAAATTAAGTGACAAGATGAATTGTGAGGAAACAGTAGATAGTCTTATGAGGTTTGGATGCAGGCTAAAGATCCACAATCCAAATAAATGCCAAAGTTCCACAATGCCATAGAAGATAAGTCTTAGGTAGAAATTCCACAACCAAAACATCATGTGGGATTCAAAAGGGATCCAAATGGGGCCAAAACTTCCAAAAAGTCTAATTACAAGCCAAAACTCTGCAACTCTATAACTTTCTCCATTTTTATTAGATCTTCCCCAAACTGGAAATGTGGATACCCTTTTCTCTATTCTTCAAGGTGTTGTCTTTATTTTTCCATGAAAACATAGGAATTCTTAAAACATTTATCAACTCCTACAAGAAAAATAATAAGGAAGAAAACAACAACAAACAAGGAAAATATTTTTGGTTTACGAAGGATTGCAAGTGGGCTCAAATGCTCTTGCACTAGACATGCTAGGGAAGTGAAATGTTCAATGATCTAAAAATGATTAAGAAGATGATAAAGAACAAGAGGTTGGTTGTGTTGTCTAAGGAGGAAAGGAATTATAAGAAGAGGATAAAGAACATGAATCTCTAGTAAGGAAAATGATTAATATCAAAATATCAAAGGAATCTTGACACAAATATTGAAGTTCCTATTTTTTATGAAATTTTGATCTTAATCCTTTTTCTTGCTATATTCATCCTAATAATATATGAATTAAATTAACCATTTTATGTTTGGTAGATGAAAGAAAGGAAATATATTGGCGTGATTAGGAATGGATGAGGTAGACATTTTTATAATTGAAATACATTGTAATATCTCTTAAGATTAGTAAGATAAGTAACCTAGCCGTGCATATTGATTATAAGGATGAGGAGGAGTGGCTCTCTGCATTGAAAATGGAATATTTTAGAAGTGGAATATTAACAAGCCTCATGAATCTCTCCCTCACTTCCCATCAATGCATCAAGTTGAACCTTATTCAACATGCCAGCTAAAAATATTTTAAAGAAGAGACTTTGATTCACTACAATAATTATAACTATTTCACTAGTTTGGGAGTCAATATATATGAGAGTTTTGCAGATAATGTTTTTCAATGAAGGATGCATAATGAGAGATATTTGCACAAAGCTTCAAGTCATTACAAATGAGCATCGCTTCATAATAAAGCATGGAGAATTCACTATATAAATTTTTTCTTCCTATTTTACTAGTAACTTTTTTCTAATATACTTTTTATTTTATTATTTATACAAATTTGTTTTAAATATATATTTTTTATTCTTTATTTTTATATTCATTTTTATCATGCTTCAGTTCATATGTCACTTTTGAAGGATTTCAATTTGGATCTCCAACATTAGAATCTTATGGTTGTCATTTGAGTAGAACATATTTTAAAAAAATGGTGAGATCAATTGAATTAATTCACAATATTATATCAATTTATTTAAAAATATTTATTTCAAATTCAAATTTTGAAAATTATTAAAAATTATTTTGTAGAGAATTTATTTTCCATAAATCTATATAATAGAATTAGTGCCAATACAATCTAAAATAATACATAAATCAAATTACAATATGCAATATTCTCACCTAGAAATATTATTTTAATTTTATGCATTCACAAATACAATAATGATCTCTTACTCTACCCTTTAATAGATATATAAAATATAGTTTTATACAATCATACAAAAAACCAAAATAATACCTAATTTTTTCCCCAAAACATAAGTTCACAACAAACTATTAGTTAACCCACATAAACTATTATTTATGTAAAATATCCCAATACTTATTAAAAAACCCAATCCCAACACAAATGTATGTAACATTTGGTACCGCATTCTAGGAGATTGTTTGAGACCATACAAAGATTCTTCAACTTGCAAACCAAACTTTATTTACTTTTTCAATTTAGTACTATGGATGTGACACACAAATCATTTCCTCCAAATCACCATGAAGGAAATTTGTCTACACATCTATCTACTCAACCTCAAGATTGAATGAGTTTACCTTGGGGACATTACACCTTCACTTCTTATTAAAGGATAACTAAAACTATGATGCTCCCTTTGTCTTCATGATTGTTCTCTAGATCTTAACATAATGTCATACCTGCCCTTTGAACTGCCTTTACATGGATGGATTCTATCTATTATTTCTTCTTTTGACAATCTAAAGAGAGTAAATGTAGCAGTGAAAACAACTATTGACAAAAGCTTATGACAGTCTCATGAGGGTTTGCAACTTGGCTCTACCATAGAACAATGAACACAAGTTTCCTTCATGTTTCAACAACTCCATAGGTTGTATGCAAGACCTAATATTGGATAGTTGCAAATATTTTCATGGAAAGGGCTTTTGATATGGGTTATCACAAGGATTTCAATATTGACAGTAACAAGGACTCTTAATAGGGTTTAGTGCAAGATTTAATGATTGTAGTTTAAGGACTTGCCCATGATTGCTTGATAACTCTCTATGACACTATCATATCTCACATTCACCATTCAAAACTTTGAAAAAACCTTGAAACCTAAAGAAACATGGGGTGGTGTATAATGATATTATATCTTTGCACAAAAGAAGATAAAACCTCTAACCATTATAAGAACTTTTAACTACCTTCCACCATGCAAATACATGGACTAGCACAGTGATCTTTGCAAACAACTATAGGGTAGAATTCATATATGGTCTTTGCATTATACTTGGTGAAGTCTATATGGTTTCTTCAAGACAATGCAAGGGTTTCAAAAGAACTGAACAATAGACCTACCCATGATGGAATTCACATGCTTGATTTTGCATGGTTGGACATGGATAGAAGATTACAACCTTCAGGGACTCTGCAACCTCTTCTAACTCCCTCTCCTCTACAATAAATACACCTCTACATCCATTCTACTTTTACATTGACTTACATGGCACTAGAGCCTAAAAAATAGTGAATATAATATGCATGCACTCTCCATTATTGAGACTAAATATAAGGTTATTGAAAACAACATAACCTTCCTTGATTATCTCCATTGATGCTTGATGGTAACCTCGACCACCATGAAAACTTGTAAATGGGTAAAAGAGACCTAATGTGATGAAACCCTAGAAAGACTCAAACTAAACTAATAAAACTCAAAAACTTTCATCAAGACAAGTCTTCTCTCCAATGTATGCACGTGGACTTGGAGAAATTTAGAGATATTTTAGAAGCCTTTTTGACATAAGTTACAATCATAGATATTGGTGTTAACTTTTGGAAATGCCTTCCTTTAAGGATAAGACTCAAAAAACCAAGAAAATAATTATTTAAGCCAAACATTAAGTGATCTATTAAGAACTATTGAAAAGTAGACAACACTACCATCTAAACCAATTTTAGTTTTGAACACCCATTTGCATCCAATGAGTTCATGTCTATTAAGAAAAATTACTAGGTCCCATATTTCTTTTCCTTCAATGTAGCCATCCATATGCATTCATGGCCACTTCCTAGGAATCAACATCACTCATACTCCTCCTTTACAATCCTAGGCTCATAAGTGTTAGTAATCAAAGAAAAAATACATCTTAAACCAAGAGGATTATACCTATCCAATTTTTTTTATGCAAAATGGACCTCATCAAGAGTTTATGTGGAGCTTCTACCTCCTCTTCATAACTCTCTAAAATATCTAAGCTCTCCTCTTCAAATCCTTTGTGGGGTCCTAGTTCAAATTTCTTAGTCTTTGGGGGTAGGTGAATCACATCTCTATTTTCATCCTTTTTGGGCTACAATACAATGGAAGAAGGCTTAACTTATCTAAAGATAAAACTTCTACTATACAAACCTCTCCTAAAAACATGATCCCAAAGATTTTAACCTTTCACAAAAATACGCTAACCAATGAAGATACATCTTATAACCTTGTTCTCCAACTTTGACCTCTTCTCCAAAGGAACATGAGCATGTGTCTCATAATAAAAAAAATCTAAGATGTCTATATGAAGTAAATTTTCCAACCACACCTTTGCAAGTGTATTTTCAACAAGAGATTATGTAAGAGACCTATTTATAAAATAACAAACTATAGCAACCACTTGTACCCAAAACCTTTCTTCCAGGTTGGCCCCACTAAACATACTCCTAGCCCTCTCCATCAACATCATGTTTATTATTTTTGCAGCTCTATTTTGTTAAGGGGTGTATGAATTTGTCTTATGTATTTATACTTCATGATCCTTGCATAATATATTGAAATATACTAAAAAAAACTCACCACCATTATTATTCCTCAAAATCTTAATCTTTTTACCAATTTGATTATCTACAAAAGCCTTAAACTCTTTGAACTGACTAAAGAATTCAAATTTACTCCAAAGGAAATATACTTATGTCCTTCTAATGTAGTCATCAATAAATGAAACATAATAACAATATTTTAAAATTGAAGTACCATTAACAAAACTAAAAAAATTAGAATGTATCAATTCCAATACCTTAGAAGATTTATGAGAACTAAAATAAAAGTAAACATGGTTTTGTTTCCCATAAACACAATGTTCACAAAAATTAAACTTAAGATTACAATCATTTATCCCCTCAATAGGAATTTTATTTTTAAAGGTCCTTATACTCTTCTCACCTATGTGACCCATCCTATAGTTTCATAACATACTTTTGTTTGTAGAAATATTAGCATCCAAATTATGATCACCATTAGATACTCGAAAAACACATCCATCAAAAGTGGATGTAACACTCCTCTTTGTTGTTAGTTCCAATGGTGAAGTTGAACTTTCTACAAATATATTCATTGTAGGAAAAAAGTAACTATTGTATTGGATTTTGTATGCATCCAATAGAAATATAGTTCCTATCTAAATACCCTTGGCAAGAACCATATATCCTCTAACAATATTGCACTCTCCAATCAAGAAAATAACATGTGTTCCCAAATCATTCAATTTACTTACAAAAATTATATTTCATTTCAAACCAAGGATAAGTAGTACACCATTTATCCCATTCACTCATCATTAGGGAATAAAATCAATACTATTCCACAACCAACAATCTTTATATGAGAACCATCTCCAAGGTACACTTCCCCACCATTGTATTCTTCATATTCTGTAAGCCAATCCTGATGTGAGGTCATGTGAAAGATGCACTAGAGTCAATTAGTCATGCACCTTCTAATACAACAAAGGCATCATTTAAATATGGCAACCAATTTTTTTGATATTTTCCAATGAACAACTCAATGAAACAAGCATCCGTTAAGGTTAGCTCAAATCCAAATCAATTTCTAGAAAGTAACTCTACGCCAAGAATGCACACTCATTCCCAAGATGGAAAGGTGTTGTCATATGGCGTCGAAGATCATCAGTAGCAACTGAAAATATTACAATGTTGAAAGTAACCCAACACCAAGAATGTGCACTCAGGACTCGAGGTGGGTGAGGTGCTACCATATGGCATTGAGGATCTAATGCATAGGTGACGGCTCAACCAATCAATAGTATAAATATTGTAATACAATGAAGATGACAAGGCTTGTCTCTTCTAAAATCATGGGAATATGATTTTTTAAATAAGTAAAATAGGCGGTGTGGCTTGCCTCTTCCACTATGAGTGGGAATTACAATGTAACTTAGCAAGAAATGAAAGATAGTTGAACATTACTGTACTGTAGAAACTTTACAATGATATAGAATCCTACAAGTAATCAATCGTTAGATGTGCCAAGAAGTTGCAATTGATATTATATGATTCCCAAGCATCAAGGACCCTCCAACTACGAAAACAAACACCAAAATCTCAAACTACAACAAACTGAAATATCAAACCAGCAACACTGAGACCCACTAAAATAATCATAACTCGGTCAAAACTACTCCAAATGACGTGAGACGAAAAGAAATGAACTCCTAGGAATATGATGACCAAGATGGAACTGAGGAACTGAAGCAAACTAAAGACATTTATTTACCATGCTTCCCAAGACTCCTCCAGGAAAAGGTACAACTTGGTACAAGGGGCAACCTGCCACAATAAATTCAAGACTCAATAATAAAATACCCAATTTTACACAAAGGGGTGCCTAGTACCAAGGAAGAGGATAGGCCAATACCCAGAAGCCAACAAAATTTATCCAACGAGCTATGAGCGAAAAAAACTTGTAGCCAACACACAAACCAACAAATAACAAACTGTAAAATCACTCCAAAACATTAGAAATCTGCAAATAACTTCTCCACAATAAGCTCCATCTGTTCTTTAGTATAAAGAACAGTCTCACACTTGATTAGTTGCTATCTGTCAAGCAAGAAACCAAGTAAACACACTAGGAGGTATGCATCCCTTGAAGTATTCACTCACCATTTCTGGAGCATATCGATATAATTTCTTCATGCATGAGAAATGAAGAGCAAGTGCATCCTTTTATATATTTTGAGAAGGCCTTCTAGAAGCTTCTAGAAAGTGTGCCCAAATCTTGGAGGTAATTTGAATTTGCATTGACTTTATTTTCCCTTCTCATGGTGGCGTCCAACTTGAAGGAGACATAAAATTTGATAAATAAATATTATCCTCTCTAAATGTGGTGTACAACTCCTCTTAAGCAATATTTGACTTTAGAATTATCAAAATAACATCTAAATGAGGCGTCCACCCATAAGTCCCATTTGTTAAAACAACATGAAGTTATGTCTCTAGGCCAAGGGGGTCATAAGGCAAAAATATAACCTTTATGACTTAAAATAATTATTTTCTCCCACAAATGCACCACAAGGCCAAAAACTAAAATACTCACTGCACTTCCTGAAGAAGAAATCTCACTGTGTTGCTACCAACTATGACACTGCCAAAAATAGAATTTACTAAAAATAGTAAATTTAGAAAAGTTGCCCAAATGCATTGTAGGTCATATCATTGTGAAGCTCTCTGAAAACCTAGAAAGAATCCGCAATCCAAAATCCAAAACTCCATATGTAATCTTTTGAAAAAGCTGAAACATCCTCCTAGAAGATAGGAAACCCTAATTCCTATTTCCGATTAGCCTACGGGTCTCCGAAATAGGCTAATGACCAACTACAATGATCACTGTTGAGAAGGGGACATTACAATCACCATCATCCTAGGAGGACTTCTCAAAATCATCATTAGAATCTCCCTTTTTATTTTTCTTATCCTCCTCACAGTCTCTTATAAAAAGGCTAGTATTGACATAGGTCCAAAAATTTTCCTTAGAATACCAAGAGATTTGGATCTCCCATGGGATTTATATCTAAACTTGTCTTGATTATTTTCATTCTTATTTACTTTTTCTTTATATCTACCACAATAATATATGGATTTATTAGTACATTCAAAATCCTTTCTTTGAATCTCTTCAGAAAGAAATAATGGCATAACCTCATCCATTTTAAACTTGGTGGTAGTGCTCCCAATAGCCAAAAAAATTGGTCCCATAAATCTATCAAAGAAAAAAACAAATTCATGCAATGATCCTCCTCCATTTTTTCTCCAACAAAGTGCAACTAGGTAACAACCATGTTAAACGCATTCAAGTGTTTTGACATAAAGCAACCATACTCCATCCTAAGGTTATACAACTTCTCGTAGAAATACTTTGTTAACCATATATTTAGTTTGATGCAAATTTCATGACTTCTTTCAAATAAATTCTATTGAGGTGTCTTCATGCACATTCAATAATATTAGATTATCCAAATAGAGTCTAGTGATGCCCTTAGCTTTCTATCTATTTTCCCTTAATCTTCTTGTGACATAGAAGTAGGTTCGGATCTACATACTATAGCCCATATATCTTTATCCATGAGAATACCCTCCACCTTGATCTCTAAAATCTTGATTTTTTTCTTGAGAACTTCGCCACTTTAATTATAAATGTGTTTCCTATCTCTTCTAAAATAAGATCAAACCTTTCTACACAATCTCCCATTCAAACAAATATTAGTACAAAAAATCCTCTATCCAACACCTAGAATCTAAGGTGATTAGGATCTAATAGAAATGTACATGAAAACACTTCCTAAACCAATATGAGTAGAGTAATGTAATTTTTTTAGATCTTTATAGTTACAAAAGGAGAAACACATATAAAACATTAATAAAATTATACCACAACATAGGTGTATGTGGAGAAAAAAATTTCGAGAGAGAAAACCCACACTCCTAAGCAACCCAATGTATTATTTAGTAATCAAATCATTATTACAATACACTTACAGAGCAATCCTTTATAGGAGTATTACCAACCAAAGATATAGAATAATTTTGGCATCATAACAATACCTACAAATTCCCTATCTAAGCCTCTATCTCAAGCACCCAATAAATAGGAAAAATAATACATAAAACCATCATATGGTAATTCAAATATCATGAGCTAAAATGACCAAAAAATGTGGCATCCAAAAACCTAGTTAAAAAATCAACACCCAAATACCAAGATGAGTTCATAGGCTAAACATACCATATTTATTCTACTTGTCATAAGCGTGACATAATCCACTCACCAACTTAGGCAGTCCATTTTGGTTTCATTATCTCCATTAAAATATCTCTTGAGATGTTTTCTAATATTCATCCCATGTTGGTCAACAAGTGTAACTCACTCTTACAACTCTTTTTTTGTGTCATAGAAGTTTTAACATTTCCAATGTAGCAGGCCCAACTTGTAGAGCCCATAACTTTTGATTTGAGAGGTCATTGGGCCACTTTTTTAAAATTATGGAGCTCAAAATATCAATGCACCAAACATCCCTAGAAGTGATGTTGGATCTCCCAAAACATTATTTTTTCCAAAAAAAATAATGTTTCATAGTCTAAAGATTACATTTTTTATATACTTAACATTAGGAACAAGGTTGAGACACCTTTCCTAACAAGTTTTTTGTAGTTGACTTGTGGCCTCTTCATCTAAAGAATCATAATATCATGAAGAATATGTTTTTACATTTTGACTAATAATAGGTTCTACTATTTATTTTTCTTGGTAATAATAGGTTGCACTATTATACCCCATATGAAGATATACCATTTTCCTTCAACACTAAACTTTGATTGTTTTAGCTAGAAAACTAATTTTGAAACAATAATTTAATTTGGTGGATATGTTGATGATGGATGACTATGCATGTATTCATTAGCATAGTTAATTGAATTTATACGTGGCTAAGTCTATTGCCAACTAGAAAGAAAATACATGTTATAGGTCATTTGATAGTTTATTTCTAGGTGCTTGTATGGTCATATCCTAGTTGTTCTAGAATTAGAGATCTCCTTAATGCATCTCCTAAATAAATTACTTGATTTTTTTCTCTAATTTGAATTGCCAACTAAGGATTGAGTCCCATATATTATTAATTTTAATATATCAACACTTATTGGCTTATGAAAAACATTGATATTTTGAAACATCAATTAAAACCTTATATTGAACTATGCAATTGACTCATTAGGTTGCCTCATAAATATTGCTAACTACAATAAAATAATTTGTGCATCTATATTTTTCCCGAACTATTTTTAAAATATTTTTCTAATTTAACCCAAGAGACTATTAAATTATGTGAAAGACATGTACAAACGAAATGGTGTATCTCTTAATACGTTGACAAACAAGTGGCAAGAAACATATACATGGAAGATATAATGTCATGTCATTAAGTATTTTATGTATTTTCACATGTTCTAAAGCATCTTATCCATTGTGGGGGAAAAATAAATAAAATTAGTTGCAAGAATTCCTAGGAATCTCATGGAAGACCTTGGGAAATTAAACATAGGGATACCTGATGGAACTAAACTACCCTAGGATTAGCTCAACCTAAAATGTGAAAGTTAAACATTATATTTCAAGAATCAAATTTATGGAGCCCTCCTTCTAGCACCAATTTTTTAATGGGTTATTTGACACTCACCAACTTAAGCAAAAAAAAAATACATTTTGTCTATCCTATTTTAAGGAAATAAAATATCTCCAAGGTCTACATCACTATGTCATGGCCATGCAAGATAACTCGAAGACCATTATAATATTGTTTCAATTCAAGGGGCTTGTGGTGTTTTCAAGTTTATAATTTAAGATAAATTATTATAAATATTTTATTTATTTTGAGAAGATAGATCCCTTGTAACAACTAAAAGTCTAAAAAATACATAAGGAAAAATATTTTTCAATCCTTATTTAATGTATCAACTAGTCTTAAATAGACAATAACTCATAAAAGTTTGTTTCAAATCCCCAACATTCCAATCCTTGGTGTCTCAACTAGTCTTAAATGGAAAATAGCTCATAATACAACCTTTCTAATCCAAAATGAACTTACAATTTGTTGCACTATGTTGTCATTAGTGTTGTCATTGGCATCAACCTCTAGTGCGGTGTTGATGAGAAGGTGTTTGTGGTGTTGAGCAAGTGTTGCAAATGCAACATGGTCACTTGGTTTCCAAGTGATTTTGAGAAAAAATGTATAAAGAGTGTACAAGGTGTCAGGATGTGTTATGTATTGTGCTCCACATTTTCTCATGCTTGAAGAAGTGCTTATGTAGTTTGGATATGATGATCACTAGAATTTGAACCTATGTTATATCCAAAGTTTCAGGTTTTGGATTGTGCGGTAGTAGAAGATATGTTTGACAGTGTGTTGGACTATCTCTAGCTTGTGAAGAAGGTTGTCTAGGAGAAATGGAATTGCTTCACATTTCTTCACACTAAAGTTTCTTGTCTTACAAATTTTGGAATGTGGTAATAATGCTTGTATCTATCTTCCCTTGGATGGCTTGGTGTTTAGCTATTCAACAAGCTTGGTTCATGTGTTGTGTCTCAGTGGCAGTTTGACTAGTTGCACAGGATGATAGTATTCTCAGTTTTATAAGTGTTTTTTCCAGTGATTTTGAATACTTTGTTGGTGTTGGAATATTATAAGATATTGTGTGATGTTGCTATGTGGTCCGCAAGATGTTTCCAGACCTAGTGAAGTGTGAATTTGGTTTCTTGGATAGCGTTAATACCGGTTTGGACAACCTAGTGTGTTAGAACTATTTGCAGATGTGCTTTGTGGTTTGTGGAAGCCTAGTGTAGCGTGTTGATGTAGATTTGGGTCCTGGTTAACCATTGGTGTGGTCCACCTTCACTTCTTTCCACCGTGAAAGTGTTTGGTGCAGACCTATTTGGTGGTTGCACGTTTGAGGTGCATACATTTCATTGAGTTTGACTTGGAGAAGGTTATTCGTGGTTGTGAAAGGTATATATGGAAGGTCAATTGTTGGAGAAGTGTGTGGTGTGATGAAAAGAGTGGTGCATAATGATATAAGTGTGATCAAGTGTTGTGATATGAGTGCAAGCATGAATTCCTAAGACTACCGAAAGCAATTTACAGAAGGTGTCTACATTTCAATGTGCCTAAAGTTGCAAATGGTTGTGGTGGAATCTCCTATTGCTCTGAGGTAGTGAACCTCCTTGTAATAGTTTCTTTGTAATCTATTATATTCTAGAATAAGTGGTCTTCTTGGGTAGTGAGCCCTTGGCAATGAGCCTTTCTTTCTTTTGGATAGTGAGTCCTTTGGGTAGTGAGCCTTTTGTAATCGGTGTTGATATTCATATATTTTGTGAGCTAATCCTCACTGTGGTTTTCCCTTATTAGGTTTTCCATGTAAAACTTGGTGTTTTATTCTGTATGGTTGTTGTTGTGGTGATGTTTCATTTGTTTACATTCATGATGATGCCTAATAAGGGTTTGTATAGGAGTGAATTTGCACCCCTAATGAAAATTACCCTTTACCCTTCTCCACTTTAGAAAACCAATTTAGGAGGCTAAATTCCACCTAAGCCCATTGCCTTTGTTCCACTTGGTGTCCGTTTTGTGTGTCAGCAGAGGAATAACTGTCGGAGACGCCCGCATGATGCATAGACATCCGCATGGTGTGCTTACGTCCCCGATAGATTCTTGCATTCAGAGCCTGCAGAGGCGTTACAATTCTCATTGGAAGTTGAACTGTAATGCCCCCTTCGACAAACCAACCCGAATATGGCCGTTTTCTCCACCCTTCCCTTCAAATTGACTATTCATTCCTTCATTTGGACTCTTCTTTATTCATTGATTCTTCACAATCTCTCCAACAGATTCTACAACTTCTATAGCTTCTTCAAGCTCTTAGCATTCACTCCATCACTCTCAAGCAACACTTTACACTCCATAGAAACAACATCAACACTCCACTTCAATAGAGCAAGTGTGGAACAAAACACCATGACAAAAAAGGCTTGAGTTCCTCTCATTTTCTCCCCCACTAGCCTTGAGTGCTTTGGGCGGAGGTGGTAAGCTTTCCACTCCTCTCCTCTATTATTTGGTTGAGTAGCATAACATTGTTTTGTAGTGCTTTAGTGCTCCTTACTTCATTCCATACTTTCTTCTCTATCTATTTGGTTGTCCATGGAGGTGGGAACACCAAAACGGGGGTTTGACTGAGGAAAACGCCTATATAGCCCCAACAATCTCTCTCTCTCTCTCTCTCTCTCTCTCTCTCTCTCTCTCTCTCTCTCTCTCTCTCTCTCTCTTGTGTGCAGGTATTGAAGACATTCACGAGATGGAGGCTTCATCACTTGCATGGTTGTAAGTATTTCCTTTCCCTTCTTCTCCTTGTCTTTATCATCTCTATTTCAGTCTATTTCATCTTTATCACTTTCTAGAAGTTCTTAACAATTAGAGTAGAAGTAGTCACTTAGCTATTTATGTGATAAACTCGCTCTTTGGTCCATACAAGATGCCAATGCACCTCTGGGACGCCAGTGCACTGCGCTGTCATTTGTATTATGTGTTGTCATCCTTTGGCTGAGAGCTTGTCAATTTCTCCAGAGAATCTTTGTGACCTGCTCTTTTGAATTCTAGAACTCTCGTCATTGTCCTTTGAGGTAGTTTAGGGCAGTTCACCCCATGAGGCTCTTTGAGTGAAGAGAACTCGTGAGTAGCGAATCCCCCTTCTCTACATTTTAGTGAACCTAACGTGAAGAACATCTTTTTCAAAAACTAGGAATTTATTTACCCCTATTTGGTGGGGTCATAACTTTTGACTTGGTGCTCAAAATTCAGAACTGTTTGCACCATTGAAAAGGTCTCCTAGAAAACTAATTATGACCTCAAATTTTAGGGATCGGCGAAAGTTTCGACCTCAAATTCCACCCCAAAGACCTTCGAAAATGTAAATTACTAGAACCTAGAAAATACTGAAAAAATCATAATGAATTTAATATCTTCTTTTATTAGCTCAGTATCTAATTTTATTCAAAATGTTAATGATATTTCATTTCATGCATGTGATAGTGACTTGGCTTTGCCCATGTCACTTTGTATCTTTGATCCTTCTCATGAGAGTCCTCTTGCTTCAGAGGATATCTTTTTGCAAGAAGATGAAATCATTGATACCTTTCTAAATGTTACTCTACCTTCTATTCATTCCAATGCACTCTCTTCTAGAGATGATGCATTTGTGAATGAAAAATCTTCTACTCATTCCAATGCACTCTCTTCTAGGGATGTTTCATTTGTGAACGATGAATTTCTTATCTATTCCAATGCACTCTCCCCTACAAATGATGCATTGGTGAATGATGAATCTCCTTCCACATTTGATCATGTTTGGATCAATGTTGATAATATGTATTCAAATAATCATTCTACTAGTGGTGATGATTCTGTAAATGTAATCTATGTCTCTAATGCCCCTCAAAGGCCTAAGGGACCAGTCATTTACCTAACTCCAACTAGTCCTTCTCTTGAAAGGGTTTGTTCTATTGATGGTGTTCCATTTGATAGTGATTCCCATGATCTTTCTAAGGCTCCCTCTTATAGATCGATAGCCTGTATCTATGATACTAGAATGAATAAACAACTAAGCCTTCTTCAAGCTCCTAAACCTATGACTAAAGCACCTAGTGATCATGATCTTGTCGAGCAACCTCAAGTTACTTTGGCTAAGATCTCACTATGGTACTTGCTTCAGTCTGCTCCGGTTTATCAAGTTATGCTTCAAGAATCCTTGCAAATATCCTCTTTCCTTCTTCTGCTAGGCCGATAGATGTTGATGTGTTGATAGCTCATATTCATGCGGATTCGCTGAATATTATGTTCTATCCACAAGAACTCCCACCTTCGGAAGTACAGAAGCAAGCGGATCATCTAATGATTATAGTTAATATTAATAAGATTGGTATTAGACGTACTCTCATTGATGTCGGTTCGGTGCTTAATGTATGCAACATTGATATATTGCCTAAGATTAATATTGACCCATCTTCTTTTGATGCTTCCTCCGCTGACATCCGTGGGTTCAATAATGTTGGGCGAAAAGCTCTAGGTACAATAGTATTACCTCTGCAGCTTGGACCCATTACTGTACCTACCCTTGTATATGTTGTGTTAGAAAAATTACCTTATAATCTTCTTCTTAGTAGACCATGGATTTATGCTATGGGTGCAGTCCCGTCCACCTTGCATAGATCTATTTTCATTTGCAATAATCGAGTAGTCACGGTCAAGGTTGACCCTGATGCTATGCACTTATGTGAGATGGCAACTACTGGTCAGGTTTCGGTTGTGCCTACTCTTATTCCTTTAGTGTCTTCCAATGTGTCGATGTTTACTCCAGCAATATCTGCTACAAAGGATACTCTTGAGATGAATGTCCCCAAGGAAGATCCTTCTGAAGCAAGAAATCTTAAGTTTGTTCCTCCTACTTCTCTAAAGAATGCATGTCTTGGTGATGATTGGGGTCCCTTAGACTTTACAAATTCATTCATTCAGGAATATGAAGTCAACCCGTTCCGCTTAGACCTTCCAACAACATCATTCACACCCGCTATTAAAGATGGTCATTCTTCTCTATCGCAGGATAGGGTGAATGCAAATTATAATTTCGTTAATGTTGATCCTCCTTTCGGGTCTTCTTCTTCTTGTGAGAAATCAAGCTTTTCTCCACAAGAGAAAGGGTTGATTCCCACTCCTCATCCTTTGTCTGAGCAAGAGCATATCTTGTTGCGGCTTCTAAAAGCCCACTTGATTACTATTCCTCCTCCTACATGTAAGAAATCTCATAAGCATAATAAAGCAAAACATTGTTTTTGTGAATACCATCGAGTGCTTGCCCATTCCACTAGTGAATGTAAGGCCTTGAAGGATAAAATACAACTTTTTGATTTAGGTGCTATCACTCACACACCTGTCTCTTCTTTCAAATGACAAGTGATATCGAGGTTTACCTCTATCCTATATATCTTAAGTATTTGGCATAGTTCTCTTCCCGTGTACGTTGGGGGTAGTGATAACTTGTTCTAGAGATGTGCATCCTTTTGAGGACCCCCTCTCTTCTTTCTATCTTTCAAATGAAGCATCTCTTGAGTAGACCCCTTTTCTTTTGAAGGCTTCCTGAGGGACCTCTTTGAAAGTTTTTCTCTCAAATGAATTCTATGGTATCTAGCTTGGGGGCAGCCCGACTAGACCTATTTCATATTTTGGTGTCTAGCTTGGGGGCAACTCGACTATACCTATTTGATATCTTTGCATCTAGCTTGGGGGCAGCCTGACTAGACCTCGTTTTTCAAATAATGTGTCCCTTGAGTGGATCCCTCCTCCTTTTGAAGGGTTCCCGAGGGACCTCTTTGAAAGTTTTCCAACTTGACAGTGGTCTGCGTGAATATTAACTTACTTGCTCTGTGGGACCGAGAACCTGTAGAGCCCCTTTATCACTTTTATTTTGTGATACAAGTTTTCCTCCTCGAGAAGGCATTGCTTTTATCACTTTTACTTTGTGATATGGGTTTTCATCCTCGAGCAGAAATTGCTTTGATCACTTTTACTTTGTGATATGGGTTTTCCTCCTCGAGCGAGGATTGCTTTTATCAATTTTACTTTGTGATACAGGTTTTCCTCCTCGAGCGGGGATTCCTTTTATCACTTTTACTCTGTGATACAAGTTTTCCTCCTTGAGCGGGAATTTCTTTTATTACTTTTACTCTGTGATACAGGTTTTCCTCCTTGAGCGGGGATTACTTTTATCACTCGTTCATTCATTTTTATCTTTCTCTTCTCAATCATATATATCGGATCGAAGATCTACATTTTCTTCATCCTGAGTATATGCTCTTTCTTTAGCTTTATAGTTCTATGGAACTATGAAGTCCTCTTTTGACCCTGCACTCTCGGGCTCTCTAGATTGCGACATGCTTCCTCAATGGTTCAGGTATACATTTCTAACTCTAATACTTCTTTGATCTACTTTACCGAAGCACTCATCAGTATTCATGCTTGCTAAAGTGGGGGAAAAATGTATAGGAGCGAATTTTCACCCCTAATGCAAATTCCCCTTTTACCCTTCTCCACTTTAGGAAACCAATTTTAGAGGCTAAATTCCACCTAAGCCCATTTCCTTTGTTCCATTTGGCATCCTTTTTGTGCATCGACAGAGGAATAACTATCGGGGGCACCCACGTGATGTGCAGACATTCGTGTGGTGCACTTACATCCCTGACAGATTCTCATGTTTGGAGCCTACAGAGGCATTACAATTCTCATTGGAAGTCGAATTGTAACACCCCTTCAACGAACTGACCCGAATATGGCCGTTTTCTCCACCCTTCCCTTCAAATTTTCTATTCATTCCTTCATTTGGAGGACTCCTCTTCATTCACTGGTTCTTCAGAATCTCTCCAACAACTTCTACAGCTTCTACAACTTCTATGATCTCTTAGTATTCACTCCATCACTCTCAAGCAACACTTTACACTCCATAGTAGCAACATCAAAAATCCATCACTTCAATAGAGCAAGTGTGGAATGAAACACCATGACAGCAAAGGTTTGAGTTCCTCTCATTTTCTCCCCTACTAGCCTTGAGCGCTTTGGGCGGAGGTGGTAAGCTTTCCAGTCCTCTCCTCTATTATTTGGTTGAGTAGCATAACATTGTTTTGTAGTGCTTTAGTGCTCCTTAATTCATTTCATACTTCCTTCTCTATCTATTTGGTTGTCCGTGGAGGTGGGAACACCAAAACGAGGGTTTGACTGAGGAAAAACCCTATACAGCCCCAACAATTTCTCTCTCTCTCTCTCTCTTGTGTACAGGTATTGAAGAAATTCATGAGCTGGAGGCTTCATCACTTGTGTGGTTGTAAGTATTTACTTTCCCTTCTTCTCCTTGTCTTTATCATCTTTATTTCAGTCTATTTCAGCTTTATCACTTTCTAGAAGTTCTTAGCAATCAGAGTAGAAGTAGTCACTTAGATGTTTTTGTGATAAACTCACTCTCTGGTCAGTACGAGATTCCAACGTGCCTCTGAGATGCTAGTGCACCGCTCTGTCATCTGTATTTCATGCTATCATCCTTTGGCTGAGAGCTTGTCAGTTTGTCCATATAATCTTCGTGACCTGCTCTTTCAGATTCTAAAACTCTCACCGATGTCCTTTGAGGTAGTTTAGGGCAGTTCGCCTCGTGAGGCTCTTTGAGTGAAGAGAACTCATGAGTAGTGAATCCCCCTTCTCTACAAGGTTAAAAGATTAATATGGGTTGGAAGGTTTTAATGCACATCTGGTTCACCCCGCTCTCAGTTATCCTGTGTGTCTAACACAATTCATAGATAAAAAAATGAATACAATTAAATCTATAGCACATCTTTATCTTATAATTAAAGAAAAATTTGTTTTCTCCACATTAGAACTTTCAATCAAATTTCCCTTCATGCAAGTGTTTATTGCTATTATCATACTTAAATTGGCTTTACTTATATCCAATGTGAAAATACATTTTAAGCTATTATTTTTTTTCAATATATGAATGTTTGATGTGTCTAACCTTCCTTAACTCCCATTTTAACCAAATGAAAGATGTACTCATGTAGAAATATATGTCAACATACACCTATTTCCCAATCCATGTAGAACTATCTCTATTTCCATTTTGAATCAAAGTCCAAAGGTTAGAATATACTCTTGTAAGGCATACAACCTAGACTATGTGAGAATCTTTCTTTTTTCACATATTGCCCACTTATGACCTAGACATACATTAATGATGCAAATAGGTGGCCAAGATTTCAACCTTAATATTATGAATCATCCTAGTGTTGACAAGGAGCATAGTATGTAGCCAAAAGCTTTGTCAAATTTTCAAATTATTTTAGCATGGGCACAAAAAGCTTTGGGACAAGCACAAGATCATCAATAATAACATAAACAAAACTATCAAATTCATCACCAATGGAGGATCCCATAAGCATTATGGAAAGGAGTTAAACATCGTGTACTCTATGTTGATCTAATAGCCAACTCTAAGTGATTATTACATTGGATGGCCAACACTTAGCTACCAAACTCTAAAGTGCTCAATGATTTATTCACTCTTGTTTGCTAGAAAATCATATGAGGAGACATGACTTATATTTGGTGGGAGAGCATTATATCTATAAATATCTTCTTTTTTACTAAGATGACATCGATATTTTATCCTAGTGACTTGGAGCTTAACTCTTTTCAAGGATCGATCCCCCTATAACCTCTCGATCAATGTGCAACAAACCCTCACCTAGACTATAGAAAAATTAGGAGTTGAACCCATGACTTGGGATATCTAAAGTAGTAGCTGAGACTAGTGAGCTAACCTCAAGGGGTCATCTATAAATTTGTCTTAAGAATTTTTTATAACAATTCCTCACCAAGGTGTTTATTTTTTGTCCAAATTCCCCAATTCCATTGGTTTGATTAAGAGACCATATTGTTAAATGGTTAAATTTATTTCAAAAATATGATATTTCTACAGTCCATTAAATTTAAATGAAGAGTTTTTAGTAGAAAATTATGTTAGAGCTTGTGAATCAACATTTTGGATCACACTATCCAATCTATTATCAAGATGAGGAAATAGGGAAATGTATCATAAAATATTATAATGTATTCGAAGAGGAATCAAGGTTTACTAGTGATAAAGGAACTTGATAATTTTTTGACAACCAAAATGAATGAGGATTTGCGTTTGGATATGTGGATTGAGATAACAACAAATTAAATCTAGTGTTGAACACATATAAATGCTTACAAATACTCCATGAAAGTAGGTAATTTCCAATCCAAGATTTATCAATTCCAAGCAAATAAACTCCTTTAAGTAAATAGACCTAATCCAACCACAAGACATAGGTTAGTTAAAATCTAAAATTGAACCAAAATATGTGTACTCATTGAGATGTTTTCATTACCAAGGACCCATATAATATAACCTTTAGGGCTTATAAAGAGACTTTCAACTAACTTTGCCTAAATAATTTGAACCCACACACTCGCAATAAATCATAAAAATTACTCCTCAAGGATTCAAAATGTGAAGGTGTAATCCAATTCATGAGTTCTAATAAAAAAGGCATATGAATCAAAGAATAACAAAGAACCTTATGAATTCCTAATCCAAGAAAGATAACTTGCTAGGATTCACTAAAACTTACCCAACCTAAAATGTAAACCAAGAGTAAGGTCTTCTATGCAAGGGCAAGTAATTGAATCAATACATGTAAGATGAACTTGTAGCTTGAAACAAAGAAAGTTATATCTCTTTCATTTGAGGAGACCTAATGATCTCATTGGCCAAAACAAAATCCCAATTTTCGAAAAAAAAGGTTCTATTTTTCTAAAAGAAAAGAGGGCATGTTGTGAAAGCAATAACATATACCTAGCTCAAAATCAAATGATGGAGAAGTGTTGTGACAATCGACAAAAGTTGATTTGTCAATATTCTAAAATTTTAGGATTGACTTAGACATAGAACTTAGATTTTGTAAAATAGTTGTTTTTCACTCTAAATCACCAACATGAGTATAAACCTAATCTTTAATAGTGTAGATCTAAACTTGTTTGTGAATCTAATTTTAAACTCACAAATCATCTAAATTGGAAAACTATAGAATATTGAAATCACTTCACCTCAATTTTTGTTGCATAAATATTTATGAAGACAAGTAATGTTTGCAAACACCCATGAGGAATTTACTAGATCACAAGGGTCAAGTTCTTCTTAATTATACCCCTAATATACTAGATTTATGACTTTGAACAAAAGATCAAAGATAGTAAGTAAACAAGCATACAATATACTTAGGATGATGTGCTCTAATGATACTGATAAATGTTGCTAGAATACTTTGATAAGTGTTTTATATCAAGTCCTTGTATAAACCCTAGTTTTTCCAACATGTCTTTGAATAAATGAAGGAATAATTTTAAATATAGCAATCAAGCACACAAATCAACTAAGCATGCACTAAGTTGACTCACAAATGAATACTGAAGTGGTAGCTAAGATGTTAATTTAAATATTGTGAATTCAAGATTTAGATACAAGAATAGAAAAGTGATTTAGGTTAAATTCCCAATCATAAATCTAATATAAAACAATAAATAATATTTCTAAAAATCAAAATTAAATCTCTTTAATAATAGAAAATCAAGATATAATATATTTTAATCCAAATTTATATAAGAAAAAATACTATTTATAAATGATTGCTACATTGTAATCAAAATAATCCCAAAATATAGAGGAAAAGGGCATGGGTATGCAAATTTCACCATTACAACTATCACCTAGTGTACAAAATACATAATAGAACATTTTTGGTCCCAAACTTATCATTTGTAAAGTAGCCAGCCAACTAACTCTAGTTGGAAAAGTTCATTGTGTTGGCCGGCTAAAGATGAATGATAAAACAATAAAAAAAATTCATTGCCCATTTGAGATGACTAATAAATCAATATGAAATTCACATGGCCCATTCGAGTTCTATAATAGATGTGGGTAGACACGTACTATCCTTTTCAAAAATTGCAATGTATAAAGAAAAACGAGAAATATTCAATAGTGCATAGTTATTTCTTTTGACTTAAAAGACATGAAATTTCTACAAACAGATTTCTTGCGACTTAAGAACATGAAATTTCCACAACCCATAATATTAACTTACAGATTTCTTGTGATTTTCTTTGACAATAAATTGTGAAAATAACAGTCCTGCTGATTTTGCTGAGCGTGAGCAATGGAAGCGACACACACAATGCGTGCCCATTCTTTTCTGGAAAGCCACCGCTTCCTCACGACAAAATACAGTTGCATTTAAACATATTTGTACACTTCAATTGAAATAACACAGTGTACTTGGTGATCATGTCACCTGTCCTGTGAAGTTATAATGCTAAACGGTGGTCATGTCCTTCCACTTTGAAATAACATGTCAAATGTAAGTACATCCTCATATCTTGCACCGCCTTACAATTATTTTGACCTGTTATTCTTTATGTAATGATCACTGGTACAAAAGATGTAATTTATGTTGAAAATCTAGATTTTTTTCAAATGTACTGACTTGAATTTAAGTTGATTCTGTTTATTTGGTTTTAATTTTTTTTAAAATTTAATATTTTATTCATTCATAATTATAGTATTCTTAATTTGTGTGTGTTTTTGGAATTTGTTACTTTTGTTACATTCTTAGAGAATGGAATGGGGTTGTGGATTCTTTGGTCAAATAGGCCTCCAATCATATGTAGAATTGGAACATTGTAGATAGGGGTCAATTAACCTCAGATTTGTCTCAAAAGTTGGACCATTTAGAGGAGATTAATTGCTTGGTCAAATAGGCCTCCAATCATATGTAGAATTGGAACATTGTGGATAGGGATCAATTACCCTTAGATTTGTCTCAAAAGTTGAACCACTTAGTGGAGATTAAGAGAGGTGTGTAATGAATTTGCTTTGTACTTCTTTGTTTCAGTTTGAATAAATTTTTACCCCTCTTTTAATTAAATTAGAGTATATTATATTATCTACTTGTATTAGTATTTAGGATATGTTTTGCATAATTAATTATTTGTTGTCATTTTTAAAAATTGTTGAATTGATATTTTAGGTGTTTGTTCAAAAGAGAATAACTCTATGATTAAGTGTATTTGAGTTGGAGTACTATTGGGATGGGTTACCTTCCGGTGGTAAGTCCCAATGCTTCACCTCTGTGAGCATCACCTAGATGCAATGAGCGCTAAGTGGACCATTCATTATCATGCAAGATGAGTTCTTGTGAACCACTCCTAATGAAACATGGGTCAATGAGTTTGACTCGAAAAACTACATTGTTGAATCCTAATAGCAATATCATCATTTGACACGATGTGGAAAACACCTCCTACTTATGAAAATAAATTCTTGTTTAGTAAACTTTTCAAAGGTGTTTGTAAACACTACATATTTGTTATTATAATTCAAGAAATTAAGATAAGCTTAAATAAGATATCAAAATTAACAAAGTTCAAATCTATATTCCAAAATTTAGATCCATAACTTGGTTCAAATTCGTAATATCATAGATTGCTTCCATGATCACAAAAGAAAACCAAGTGAACAAACATTGATTTCTAGATTCCAAGGCATTTGTCTAATTAATCTTGTTTTTTCTATACACTAATGAAACTTCCAAACATTTTTCATAACATATCTTCATTGGATTTTTAACTAAATGTCATTATTTTATTATTTAAATTTTGAGCACTTATTTTAGAGAATTCATTAGTCCTATAAGACCCGCAAGCATGTGTGCCTTCTACATGTGATACAATTTTGTACCAAAAATATAAATGATATACAATGATGTTTTGTAATACTTCTTGGATACTTGTGTTATATGTGTGTGTATGTATGTATGTATAAGATTTAAGTTGTGTAGTTCTTTCAAGTTCATTGTTTTCATTTAATATTATATGCTAGTTGAGTTAATTAATGCTACTTTGTAAATGATTAATCTTATATTGACCATATTATTAAGATGATGTCATTATTCAAATATTATAATGGAAATATGAATTGTATGTTGATTGGCTGGTTACAAGTAAAACTCCCATTGTGATTAATCACAAGTAGACACATGTTTATTTTGGCCTTGTAAATCTATCTTGCTCTATGTGGAGTAATGGGACATGTGATTTCAAAAGCCACTAAACTAATATCTAAATCAATTGTGATTCTAGATCTGTTAGACCTATGAATATATGTGTTCTTAATCTATTTTAATTTATTTTATTATACCATTTTATTGATACATGTAAATGATTAAATATGATTTTTTAAATGATTTTTATATTTTTAGATTATTTAAAAATAAAAAGATCTTATTAGGAAAGTAAAGTAACTTAGAGAAAATATTATATATTAAGATAAAAATTATCTTGTTTGGTAAGTCTTCTATACACGAAGCTTCTAAGTGGAAGTATGTGTTGAATTACTATCTAGCTATCTCTAGATAGAAAATTAATTATACTAAGAGCTTTTTGTACTTTTTCAACACCCCTAAAGAAATACAAAATCTTATTGCAATTTTTTTGGAATATAGAATTTTGTGTTACCTACTATGTACTTGGGTCTCCCTCTTAGTGTTAAAAAACATAACCCCTTTTATTAGCAATATTATTATGGAAAGAATTGAAAAGAAACTTGCAAGATGGAAAGGGGAACAAGAAAATTTCAAAATTTGAAGGTATCCCATTAAACCATTCTTGTTTATTATCTTTCCTTGCTCAAAATATTTAAGTATATGGTTGATAAAATAGAAAAAATTCAAAAAAAAATCCTTTGAATGTTGGCTTTAGTAAATTGGGACATGACATGCAAACTAAAAGGAAGTGGAGGTTGTGGGCTCAAAATAATATAGAAGAGCAATAAAGCTTTGATAGAGAAAATAGGATGAATTTTTTAAAGAATGACAAAGACTGGGTGGCTATTTTGAAAACCAAATATTTTCAAGGTAGGGATTTTAATATATTTCTAATATTGATAGATTCGTTAAAGGATCTCTTATTTGGAACAATCTAATAAAAGCAATAACCTTCTTTAAAAAGGCATTCTTTAAAAATTAAGAAGGGATCATTTGATTAGTAGCCACTTGCTTCCTTTACTATAGGTGAAGGGATGGCTTTCTAATAGATTAGAATGTAATGTTAAAGATTACTTATATCTAAGTGGAGAAATCTTAAAAAAAAAAATGTTAGAGATTATGCTTGTTATTTTTAATCTTCAAAATAGGCTTAAATATTTCAAATTCACTTTGTTTCAATAAAAGGGTGAATCTTTTTGGGCCCTTCAATCAAAGGGAACTTTCTGTGACAGTTCTTGTTATTCTATCCAATAGGGAACTATCTTATCGAATAAGAAATGAAAAAAATATGGAACATCAAATTCTTACCAAAAGTAAACTTCTTTTGGTGGATTGTTGCATAGAACAAAGTCATTATTCAAGATAACTTATCTAGTGAAGGGGATTTTATTTTCCTAATCACTAAATATTATGTTCCTCCACTATTGAAGATGTCAAACGTCTTTCTTTTCATTGTGAGGTTACAAGGAAATTGTGGGAAAGCTTCTTTAGATAATTCAAGTTTTTTATTATGCTAAAGAGGATGTATGATTTCTTGCAAGGTTAGTCCTCTCCTTTTTTCCACCCAATCATAATTGAAATTTGGAACATGGGCCTACACACTTAGTTTGGGATGTGAGGAAAGAAAGAAATAACTAAAAATTTAGGAAATTATCCTGGAAAGAAGATCTTACCTTATAGTTAATTTGTAAGGCCATAGTAGAAAATTTAGAGGATGATGTTATAAAATATCCTCTATGGTTGCCTTATGCCAAGGAAACAAGGATCATTAGAGATTGAGACCTTAAAAGAGATACATATAATTTGTAGATATTACAAATAATTATTTAAGGAAGACTAATACTTGGAAAACACACTCAAAGGGATGGTTGAAACTTAATTTTTATGGGGCATGTTAGTTCCCAAAATGCAGGTTGCAAACCCTAAGAGGATGCCAAGCTCTATGGCCAGGCTTACAATGTTTTTGGCTAACAAACGAAGTTAACCTATGTGGTTGAGAACTCCTTGCACTTCAGGCTTTGCTAGACCTAAGCAAGTATACCTTAAGAATTAATGCAGATTTAAAGGTTATGTGTCTTCTTTAACTTTAGGGATCTATCCACAATGGCATGTAAATGTGAAATAGATGCAAACTTAACATCTACTCCTACTCCTATTGTTGGAATTTAAATATGTGAATGAAGTTTATGTGAAGTATTGTTTTGAGATGAGTGTGATCAGTGTCTATTCATATTGGGTAGATGGATTCAAGATATATATGATATGTAGATCCTCCTTCTTGGCTTAACTCTAATTGTTTTGATACTTTTAGGAGCTTATACTTTGTATAGATGTGTAAAGTTGTCAATTACTAAGCTCTTCTTATGAATCACAATGATATATTTCCAGGTTACTATGATGTTATGAAACAATTTTAAATTTTTTTCGAACAAAACCAATTAAGATGATTAATTTAAAAGGATTTTAATTTTGAGTAGAAACTGATTAAAATAAATCTCTTAAAAGGAACTTTGATTCTCTTCTTGCAGAAACCAATCAAAAGAATCACACAGAGGCAACAAATGTGTCTTGAAAAATTAAGTATATGCTTGATCTATTAATTTGAATAACAGGAAAAGACCATTCTGGAGACAACAATATAAAATATATGAACTTAAATCAATAAAACAACTGAACACCAAGAATTTGTCCACCAAATTAAACTTTCTTCTCCATTATATTACTTCAAAAGATAATATGTAGATCATATCAAAAGTCTTTTATTTTTTGTCATGTAAAATTTCTATGATAATGATGTTAATATTGATGATGATATCTTCTAAAAATTGGCCTTGGTTTCCCCTATATATAGGAAGCAACAAGCTTCAGGTCGTTACATGTAGAGTGGTGTCTCTTCATTTATATTTTGTTAAACATAAACTAAAACTCTTAACACATGAAATTAAAGATAGTACGATGAATTCCACAAAGGTGGGTGATCCCACAATACTGGCTTACAGTTTTTGGCCAAATTGGACACCAAAATATTTTTTTCTAGCTAAATCTTCACTTTCGGGAACCTATAGAGGCTAAACCTTGAGGAATTTGAAGATGATGCAAACTAGTCATTTGTGACATTTTGTTTGTAGATTCTAAATATATTTTTTTCAAAAAAATTGGAATCAAATTGCACTTATTTTTCCATCTCCTTCAAAAACTAGTTTTTTCCAATAAGCAACATTTTTAAGGAGTGACGCTTACCATATACAACATAAATTTTTTTCCATGAAGGATGAAATTCTATTTTTTTTAAATTTAGATTTGTAACTATGATATCTAGCCCTTTCATTTGGTTTCATAGTGTTTTATTGAATATTTTTTCCTTAATCAAGTTTCAAAGTTAAACCAATTAAAATTCAAACATTGGCGGACTGTATACAACATAAATTTTTTTGTATGTATCCAAATTTAATTTCTCTTTTTTAACTGGATCAAGGACATCAATACCTAGCCCGCACATATTTTCTAGAATTTTATTTTGATAATCTGCTATTTTTCCACATGTGCAAAGTAGAGAGCTTTATTTTCAGTGAAAAACCTATGTTTAATCAAACTAAAAAAACAAATACATAATAAAACCAAAACATATTGAAATTATATTCATTGGATAGCTCGTTTCGAGGACTACCATGATCTAGTTGGGTCTGTGAAGTCTCCTCCATTTTCATCCTCAACGTGAGATTCGAAGGGCGAAATTATGGAGTTTTTTGGTTCCACTTGAAATGTGGGACCCGACATTAAATGGGTTTGCTCAAAGGGGGGTTCTATTGAACCCCATTTGGGTTCACTCGAACCAAAATTTTGTATGAACCCCCAAAAACTAATTTTTTTTGCATGGGGTCATTTTTTTTAACTTTTCCATCCTCATTGAAATTGTAAACCACTCTTGTGGGTTTACCCAGGTACCCTTGATCACTTAAGATCTATTCAAGGTCCCCTCTCCATGATAGTGTATCTAATTCTGCATGACTCCGATGAAAATATTTGACCCTTATGTTGTTCGAACAATAAACAAGTTGGCCTTGAAAAGATGCTCGATGTATTTTTTGTTGGCATATGTATTTACGTTGGCGATTATAATATTTCATAAAAAATCTAGAGTGAAGATTTATTCCAATTGTGAATGTGCATTTTCTACCACCATTAATTCATCATTTACTTTGTTAAGAGCCACTCCATATGCTATTCTATATTAGTTCTCCCTCGTCATCAAAGAAGTTAGGTAGGGCCATATCCAAGGGCTGGTCAAAATCGTCGAGCTCTTGTGTCAACATAGTACAAAAATTCTCATGCATATCAATTAACTCATCATAATTATTGAACACCTAGTTGTCAACATCTCCTTTGTCTATTAGTGTCTCCTTCTTTTCCATCATTCTGAGGTGTAACCTTTTGTGTTCTTGGAAGGTAGCATGTTTTTTACTATGAATAGTCCATACCTCCTCAACTTGCTCAAGTACTCTTTCAAATATTTTCTTTATCAATTTTGAGACCATTTTGAACTTGATGGATTTTAATTCCACTTCTAACTTATCACTCTTCCTCTGAATTATTTCATCCTTGTGCCTCCAATAGGTGCTTTCATCCATAGCCTCTAATACCCTATTAATATTGTCTTTTAATGGAGAGTAGGAAGTCGAGGAAGATGACAACATATGTTGGCTATATGTTGTCTTAGGTTCTCATTTTCAGTTATGTACATTTTATTATCTTTCATAAGTTTCTCAATTTGGGATTTAGTGAATTGATCATCAGTTTCTACACTCTCCAAAGGATTAGTGTCTTCAACTCACTGCACAAGGAGGTGGCCGAATGCTTTATCAGGGTCATCAATGATTACAGGTTTCTTATTTGGTGGGTATAAGGCCCACATCAATAAAGTTGCATTATCTGGGTTGAACCATGATCTAGTATATACTTTGTCCACTCCTTCTGTACTCAACTAAATATTTTTATTCTGGCTTCTCTAAAAGTTGTCGAATACAATGGTTGAGCTCATATCCCATCCAGGGAGCAACATAACTCCTACTTCATCTAGTAACACCCTTCCTCTTTCTAGGGTAATGCTGTCCATTTATCTATCCACCTCTTCTCGTAGCATTTTCAAAGCTTCTCCTTTCTCGAGTGTAATATCCTTAATTCCTTCCTTGACTAATTTGCCTTTATATTCATAAATAAATGTCTTAAATTCAAGGGTTTTGACAAAATCATCATCATAAAAAAATTTCTTACTAGCACCATGTCTTACATCATTCAAAAGATCAGTTGGGGATTCTATCACAACATTGTTTCTTTCCATTGGAGGTTCATAATTTCCAATCATAGGTTTAACCACTTGCACGCCTTCATATTCACTCCCCAATTCTTCATATTCTTCGATAGATGTGTCAACAAAGAAACTAATATTCGATGTAGGCCGAGGAGGGAGCTGACAAAGTGGAGTTTCACTTTCAACCTGCATTTCTCCAATGTCTTCATTTCTTCTCTTTGTGAATACCCAAGGAGGCACATCCCTAGTTAGCTCTACTTCATGTGAAATTAGGGCATCCAATCTCTTTATAGGATCTTCAATGTCTAAAAAGACACCTCCATATAAAAGATTATCACCTATTTTCTAGGATTTTGCCATCATCACTCTATTATGTAAGCTTCTTCTCCTGGTGGCATGATTCTCATCAACATTCCTTATTAAATCATCATTCTCAAAAAGTATGTGAGAATAGCCTTTCAGTTTATTGCTTGTTTTGACATTATGTATAAAACGTTTGGGGTTGAACTTCTCCCTTACATTCCTTTTAGGAAAATTGTAGTGTTCTAGCCTTTTGTCTGAAGCATAATGTCTCAGGCATATGTGATTTCTTGTTATGACTTTTAAGGTGCATGAAATCTAAGTAAGCCAATTGCCTCACAATCTCTAAGTAAGAAATCCTATTTGGACTGCAAGTTTTTGGTAGTATAAATGGTGCTCCTTCAAACCCCTATACTCTAATATTTGTACAATCATTGTAGGTGTACCAATCAACCCAATTGTGATTGACCTTTCCTTTCTCATCTTTATCCTTAGGTCTTAAGAACCTTTGTATCTTAGGTGATAGACTGTAGTCAAATGGGTGACCCGATAGCTTATATATAGGTTTCACAAAATATTCCTCAATGTAAAAATAATGCAATCTTACACACTAACTATCCCAAATAGCAGTCAACATCTACACTGGTCTAATATTTCCATATTCATATAAGTCTCTTATCCTTAAACACTCATCCCACATTCCCTCATTTTGTCCCTCATACAAAATCAAATGCATGAATAATGAATAGTGTTTGAACTTGAAGCCTTCCTTTTTGTTTTCGATAGAAACAAGGTCATTGTGAATTTTATTAGCTAAGTACTCAACATAATCGAGTGGTCAAGCATCCTAAATATGCACATCAATTTTTAGGACCATTGGTGCTATCTCCATAAATATGAGGGCGTTCACGCCAAGAACTTGGCAAATAGAATAATATGTGTATTGGTAGTATTCCTCAAACAAGTTCACAAAATATGGAGGGTTTTCCTCCCTTGAAAACACTCTAAGTGGCTTCCCTCATTACGGGGCCTCTATAGTGGCAATGTCCACCTTTTGTAGCTAGTACTCAGGTTATGATATTCGTTTAGGAGATCCCTAATCTTGAATTTCATGTCAATGTTGGTGTCTAGTTGGAACACCATAGATATATAATCTCTGGTAACAAGGATGAAGGAGGACCCATTTTCCAATTTAATCATGTGAGTCTATGGGTTATATTTTTTAGCAAGTGCTTTGATCAATTCAACATTGATGACACATTGGGCACCACCAACTTCCCTAAATTAAGTCTCCATGGGTTGGAGACTGGTTGGTGTTTGTGCATCTTTTTATAGTGGTATATAAACAAGTCGTATCCTCTTATCAAAGTCCATGTGTCACCCACTTGTTTTTTAATATCCTCCAATTTCTCAGCTTGAGGGCTTAGTTATGTGTTCCTCCCAGACCTTTGTCCAGAGCCCGAACATTGATCAATTAAGTCCTTATTTAGATACCTTTCTTCTAATTTTTATCTTCTTTTTTTAGGGTTTTTGTAAGTAAATATCATTATATGAATTTGCAGAAGAAAAACCCTACTTCCATGTTTCAAAAACTAAACCAGTTTGTAGACACCAAAACTTTCAACTCAAGCTTTTGGGTACTTACTTGGATAATGTTTTTCCTAGTTCAAGCGATGTTGTCCACTACTATACTTTCTTTCTTTCATTTCTAGTTGCTTAATGGAACTAGATTTTCAAGGCCTTCGGCTCTAGTTCATTAATGTTGTTTGATGTAAATTTAATTTGATTGAGAGCGTAATTAATTGTTTTGAATATAGGTCATTGATCTTTTATCATCACCTCCAAATTGTCTCTTCATCATGCCCTTGTCTTGTCAACACTATCACTTCATTAGGATGATAATATTTTGATCTACTCAATAATTCCCTTTTCCCTTGATATCCCTTTTACTAGCATATCCTCTTTCTTTCCTTCAATATTTCGAAGAGACTTCATATGGCTTCATATTGATATCAGAATGTCCTCTCAAAACCTTCCTGTTAAGTAGTCTATTCGATACCCTCTTATCACTTCGATATTTTTTCAAGTTATCACATCGAGGCAATAAGTGTTATTGATTTATCGAGGGGACTAGCATTCTTGTTCCTCCAATATGAATTCTTCCCTTTGACAAAGTCCTCAACTTTATTCATTCGCTTGTTTTTTTTAGGGTTGTCGAAGGGACCAATGTTTGGGTCTCACCGATATAGATCCCTCTTCCCGAATTTCTTTAGATTGACATGGTTTTTCCCTTTTCTTAGGGAATATAATTTTCCTTACTTCGATATTCTAGAGTCCTTTCGGAACCCTCTCAATGTCCCTTTTTCACCTTTTGTGATAAATTCCATCGCCTTATCGAAGAGGCAAATTTCCTTGTCTTGCCGATGTATATATTTCTCCTCGATGAACTTTACCACTTACATGATATTGAGGGAACTCATAAATGACTCATCCTGATACACCATATCATCCTCGATTCTTTAAGTGTGTATTGTCCCTTCGACATTTCATTGTCACTTCGATACATTGATGAGTCATGTCCAAGAGGTGTTTTTATGTTTCCTGAATGTTGAGGTGTGTTTTCCCTGAAAGTCATACCAAAGTAATTAAAATATTTATGCCCCTTGGTGGTTTATTGCTTGGGTTATCAAAGATACCCCAAAACATTCTCCTCCAATACACCAAGGTGCCTTTGATAAGGCTTCAATCAGATTATCAAAGGGATACTAAGACAAATTCCCTTAATATGATATTCTTTCCTTGATAATAGTCATGTTGTATTGCTTCGTCGTTCCATCGAAGGAACCCTAAAATGACTTCTGCCGATATGATGGAGTCTCATCGACATGACTTTCTTCTTACACAAGTAGGATGATGAAGGTGATTTTTGTTAAGATGATGGTTGTAGGGTGAGTAAATGGAATACTTTAATGAATGATAAAATTAAAAATGGCGAGCTAGGTGATGGGGTATTTTGGTGAAAAATGGATGTTTTGTGGGGTGAATTTTTCCAGTCCTAACAGGGCCTCAAAATGGAATTTGGGTGTCATTGGTGGGGGGGGGGGAGGGTGGGATATTAGAAACACTATGGATGATCTAATTGTTTCTTGTGCAAGTAGTCTTGGAATCAAAACCAATAATAAAACGAAGGTGGTTATTGTGTGTTGGGGAATTCACCTTGCTATGTCTATTAAAGTATTAATAAGATTCATATTGAGGGAGACTCCAAAATTATTATAGAACTTCACAATGGAAATTCAAAGCTAGGGTGGAGAATTTAGGGTTATGTTTTGGACATGAGGCAAATGTTAATTTTTTTCCACTCCATAACTAATGTATTACAGAAAGAAATAAATTGGCTAATAGTGTGACCTATGAGGGCCTTAATTATGTGGACTAGAGGTGTTGGATAAATATGATAGGCCTCTTAAAGTGTATTATTACAATTATTTTTGGTGATCTAGCCAAAACATTTGAATAAGATTATCATTCATCTAGCTACTTTGGTTATTGGTCTCACTCCCCTAGTTGTTAGCTACCTTAAGGTTAATCTTCCCTATCTTAATTCAATGGTAGTTCATAAAATTTTTATTTTATGTCTAGATGGGAAAAATCCTTCTCCCATAATTGGGTCATCATGACTCTATTGGGGAATCATAGGTCCTACCATGAAATGATTATATGACAATCAATATCATCATAATATTATTTCATCTAAGAAGTAATAATGAGAAGGCATTTTTAAATACAATGGAATTTAAATTATATCATGTGTGATTTTCCTTTCCAAATTTAAGGTGGCATAAGGTCTTGTTAATTGCATTTATAATATCCCAAAACCCTTCATTATTTTTATTTTTTCTTGGATAAATGTAGTATGCAATTTTTTCATTAGCAAAGGTGTTTTTTTATTAGGTTTGACCTAAAAGGAAAAATAAATTTGAGCCTTAGCAATAGTTGGGAATATATCAACCGAACATGTTTCAAGCAAGTGACCTAGATGTTCTTCAACAATAACTTGTGTGGCTTTTCTTTTTATCACCATGGAATACATTTTTTTTTTTTGAAAAGACATAAATTTTTCTATTAAACATTGGAACCCTCCTCTTGGATTTTTCTATGTTTACTTCAATATTTTTCAAGTGTTCCCTCTTTCTTTTTTGAAAGAATTTTTTTATATAGTTACAAGTAAAATATCTAAAATTTGATTTTATTAATGATTATTGAGTGTAAATACAAAAAACCCATATTCTCAACATGTTGGTCATTTCATGACTATTTCTCATTTGTTTGGAGCATTTTTGAATGGTACCAAGGAATAGGGTGTGTATTGATTGGAAAATCCAATATCTCTTTGGAAAACTACAAATTATCCTTAATAAATGCAATTAACAAGATATTTTGCCATCTTATTAAGTAAGTAAAACATAAGACCTACAAACTACAAGATACCCTAGAAAAAGACATTGTTCTATCATTTCTTTAGTTTCCATATTATAAGTAGATTGTTATTTACAACTTATAAATACACAAAATAACTAACTAATGAGGTGGGTGGGCCTTTATTCAATAAAATAGTCTTAGTGGGTGATCTTTGTGGTATACTTATCCCCCTTTTACTAACCCAAAATCTTAGTTTGCAAATAGTGTTGCTATGCAACCATTCATTTATCCTGAGTTCATGTGAACAAGTAAGATTCCTACCAACATTAAATACCTACTAAGGGGTGGGATAGAATGTGAGTGAGGTAGGTGATATGATTCATTTATTTATTTATCAATTACTCCATTTCTTGCATATCTATCTAGATAGACTCGTGGGGTGTTCTCAACAATAACTTTTGAACTTATTTTAAAAGGTCCCTTGTAGAGTAGATTAGTTGGATCATTTATTGAATGTGATTCCTTAAATTCTACGAGTATCCCTTGATTTATCTAACTTTTATTCCTATATTTCTAATCCAATTATGTGTGATGCTTACCTTTCCTTCCACTTCAAAAACTAATTATAGAAAAAGGAAAGTCCTTAAAAAGTTAGTGTCATTTATTAGGAGGGTTGGATTTCTAAAAAGAAGTAGTAGGGTTATTCACCTTTCAATCATATAAACTAATACCAAAAAAGGTGGGTGGGATGATAAGTGGATTGGATTTATTGTTGTATTCCCTACATTGTATTCATTCCTATACAAAAATAAAATAAAATAATTTGTTAATCCATAATACTATCCGAAGTATTTTATTAATCTAAGATCTAAATACAAGAAAAGAACCATAGTGACAAATTAAATCATTGTTCTCTATTTGACTATATATTAATGTACAAGGAATATATAAACTAGAATATATTGTATTGTCATTTAAAAGATTGATAGTTTATTTACAACATATTAGTTAAGTACTAACCACCACTCCATTTTGATACAACCATAATGATACCTAGGGACTAGTTCCATATTATAGTCAATCCCCTTAAGACCCCTTAAATTTGTTGATTCCCTTGGTCTACTTAAATACTATTTTATTCTTGATCCTTATTCCTTATTCCTTAGGCCTCTTAACTCTTTACTTTATATAATTTTTTTTATTGAATTAAATCTTTTATATATTTTCATGTGCTTGTCACAACCTAAGGAAATGTAAAACCATGAAGACTCATTCATCAAATTTGACTAAAGTACTATTTTATTTAAATCATGCATGATATATAAAATCAAATTGTATCATATATGTATCTAGTCTCTGGAGAATGAAATTAAATAACATCATCTATATAGAACTTATCATACTTCTAATAAAATCACCATACGAAATATGGTTGGAATTAAATTAGGGTTCTTCTCCATATTTATCATAACACATCAATTGGTTGGTTTAGCTCACTCTTCAATAATACATATTATTTTTTCATGGTCATCTTTACCTAGTCTCCACTAACAATGCCCATGTGTGTGTAGAATAAGATGAAGAGACATGTTGATAGTAATTATTAGGTGGCTATAATGATACACCATATTGTGAGGTTTGTAATCAATAAAATGAACCCCATTTTGAAGGATTTTTATTTGTTTCAAATGTGTTCACTATACTACAACTAATCCTATGGGAAATAATGTTTCATCACTTGTTTCAAGTTTGTGTTTAATGTTTCATCACTTGCACCAAAAACTCGTTTTGAAAAAAAACTCGCGAGTTTTTGGTGAGTTTTTCAACTATATTTTTCATATTGTTTGGGATTCATTGCAATTTTTTGTTTGAAGCATTTTCAAGGCTCTTAATGTCATCATTAAGTCATGACAACTCCACAACCTCTCTTGTGGCTCCCAGTCATCCATACACAACACTATTATGCTTTCTCCACCAAGTGCAACACGAAGCAACCAACATATTTTCTATACTTGTTGTGCCAAATAAGGCGTTGCATATACCTATCATGACTTTGTAAGGAGGCATGTTAGCAAGGGACTCAAAGTTTGTAAACTCTTTATTCAACTTCCCTCCACACACAACCAACAAAAGACTCAACTTCAATTTACCACCGATGATCTCCAACTCTCCACATTGTGATCTCCAATACACATAAATCTCATTATCTTAGTCAACTAGCATACATCCATTGATCACAAATTCAAACAATATCTATATTTTATTAATTACTATTATACTCATTATCCAATATTAATTTTAATTAATAAACTTATATTACACCTTAAAAGAAACATTATTTGTTCCTTTCAACATTATTCTAAATGTAACTTCTTTCAACATTATTCTAAATAAAACATGCAACTATGAAAATTCAAAGGTTTATTATTAAAATGTCGACTAAAGTAGCTTACTGGCTTCTTCATCTTATTATTCCTTTTGCATCTTTCTTAGTGGGGATGTGACTGTGATATATGTGTCAAATCTTTCATCTTAGTCTTGACTATTACTGTCATGCTCTACCTGCTCGACCTGCAGGGATTTCTGTGCTTTTGTTTAAAAAATTGATTATTCCTAAGGATTCCAATGTTTTCATGGAGGTGACAGAGACTCAAGGAAAACCTTCTATTTTGTTCCCAAGTAGTGACAAAAAATTGTTTGAAATCGTAAGAATGAGTTTCAGATTATGACATGTGATATGACATTAATGGTGGAAATGGAATTCCAGTAGAGTAAAAGATTTGCAGCTTCTTAAGATTTTTTTAACACTTTTTCAAATAAATGAGGTGAATAGTGGAATGGTAAGCTGGTAATGGTTGGCTATCCATCCCTTTTCTCTTACTTGATAGCAACTAACTTCAACTCCCAACGTTTTCTTATCAACTTAATCTTTTTCTTATGACTTTAATTTATTATTATAGAATTATAAATTTTATATTGAAAATTATTTTAGTAAATTTTTTAACTTTTTTTTTTATTTCAAATCAATATGTAACAATCAATCAGAAATAAGTTAATTTAGGATTATAATTAAATCTAAATTTTAAGTTTTCAAGTTTGAGATTGCGTGTGCAATTTTGAATCAAGTCTAAAATTATATCTATAATGTTGAATCAAATAAAGAACAACAAATTTGAAGGTTAAAATTGATGTATTGTAAAATAAGAACTTAGAATTAGATTAGGTAGAGGTTATATGCCAACTATTACATGAAAATACAACACTTAAATACTAATCTATTGTATTCAAGATTAAAATTTAGAGTAATCCAAAATGAATATATAAAAATATGAAGGATGGACATTTCACCATGACATATACAAAATACACTATTTATTGAAGATTAAGTAAATAAATAAAATTTAACTTGATTTGATTGTAAGGAAACTTTAAAATTAAATATATTTATATTAAATTATTAAAAATATAAATTTTCAAAATTTTCATTTCTTCACTTTATAATATATATTACCTAAATATGATAAAGATTAAGTAAATAATTCATTCACAAAAATAAATAAATTATTGAATAAAATACAAATCAATAATTTAAAGTAGAAAATATACAATAATTTTAAATTATAATATTTGTTTCTATATAAATATTGTTGTATTATTTTTGTCTATGTAAAGTCTTATACAAAAGTTACTAAGTTTCATCATGTTATACATAGTCTTCATATATATTTTTAGATTTATAACACATTCATGTTTTTCTCCATCCATATCTACTTGATCAATTTTTATATTTTATTATATTGTCTTTTTAGATCTTTTTGTGTAAGAAGAATGTTAAATGGACGCATATTTATCTCACTTAAAAAATTTTGTATGTTATGAAAAACATATTTAATATTAATTGAATAATATATTTCTATATAAATTTAATCTAACTTTTAAAAAATAAATGGTTAAACCAACACTCACCAAATAAACATCATTTAAATCTATAAAATTTGGATGGTTAAACTAACAATCACCAAATAATATGATTTTTTATATGATTAACATTTAGTCATCCAAGCAAGAAAAAAGACCATGAGGTCTACTAAATAATTGATTGTGCTTGATATCAATACAATTTATTTTGGAAAGTACAATCCAAGATATTACTCATATTTAATGGGTTTGGTTTGAAGAAACCAAAGATAAACCCTAATTTTAAAACTTTAAATACGACTTCTTTTGAAACCTATAAACAATGAAAAGCAATACAAGATGAATGCTCCTTCACACATCTTCTTCTACTACAACACTACCACCATTTTGCAATAGATTTAAGAATATAGTATTAGAAGAAATCACTATATCTTCTTATGATTTCTTCCAATATTAAGATTATAATCTAGAATTTCTCTTTGATAAAATATTTTTGTCGATACTCCTCATTTTATTTTTCTTTCCATATTTCTTCTAATTCTCTAGCAAATACTTTTTGTCTACCAACAACTATTGTAAGATGATCAGTTTTCTCAATAATTTTAACCCGAGCTCGAGGAATCTTGCACTTGAGATCTTCACTACATTTTGCAGGAAGCAACTCATCATCCCGACCATGAAAGACAGTCACCTTGCATGCTTCTTGTTTTCTCACCAGATCTAAATAGACATCCATTTTGTTTGCAGTCCCACATATTACATTGTGGAGGGTGTGCCATGCAGCATGGTGAGTGTGGCACATGAATCCATCAATTAGATATGTCTTTATTCTGAAAATTCACATATACGAAAATGGAGTAATTAGTACAAAAAATACAAAGTCAGATAAAAACTCAAGAACTTCTCATTGTCACTTGTCATTTTTTCTTAATCATTTGATTAATGATTAATGTATCTTTTTAATACATATAAGACAAGTTCTCTGAAATGTTTGAATCTAAACTTCCTACAAAATCCCAAGAACTTCTCATTGTCATTCATCAAGTTTTCTTAATCATTTGATTAATGATCTATTTAATACATATAAGACATGTTCTCTTAATTGTGTGAATCTAAACTTCTTACATACAAAGTCAAATAGAAGCCAAAGAACTTTACATTGTCATTTTTAAAGTTTTCTCAATCATTATATTAATGATTATGTATCTATTTAACACACATAAGACAAGTTCTCTCAATTGTTTGAAAATAAACTTGTTACATACAAAATCAGACAGAAACAACAAAGAACTTTTCCTTGTCATTTGTCATGTCTTCTCAATTGTTTGATTTAATGATTATGTATCTATCTAATATGCATGCATAAGACAAGTTCTCTCACTCATTTGACAATAAACTTCTTACATATAAAATCAGACAGAAACCAAAAAACAATTCCTTGTCATTTGTCAAGTTTTAACATTTGATTGATAATTATATATCTATTCAATATGTATAAGACAAGTTCTCTCACTTGTTCGACAATGAACTTCTTAAATACAAAATCAGATGATGCCATAGAACTTCTTGTTGTCATTTCTCAAATAGACAAACTCACTCAATTATTTAAAAATGAACTTCTTACCTACAAAACCAAGATAAAAACTAAAAGAAAACTTCTCATTATCATTTGCCAAACTGTTCTTAACCCATATGATTAAAAACTAAGAAAAAGTAGAAAAAAACAAAAATTTCTCAACCCATATGATTAAAACCAAGAAAAGCTAGAAAAAACTGCTTTTTAAACATACCTGTTCCTTGTGATTTGCTTAGCAATGAAGTCCCAGAAACGGTGCTGCTTGCAGATGAGCAAACAAACAGTTCTACTGACATGTTCATACCAGGAAGCAATGGAGGCCCCAAAGGCAATGGGGGGCCATACTTTCTTGGGAGCCAGCTGTCTCAGAACAAAATCACTCCCTTGAACGCCACAGGGTACTGGAAAATATGGCTGCATTTAAAAAAATTAAAAAAATCACAGTGCCATTTCAATACAGAATCTGGAAATATCTTAACATTTTAGCTCTCTGTTCTTTAAATTGTTTGATCTCGTGAACATCATTAAAATCTCATTCATTCATTCATACAAAATGAACAAATAAAAATCTTGTAAACTCATTAAAATCTCTTCCATTCATTCATTCATACAATATGAACAAATAAAAAAAAATCTGATTTCATTTAATGAGTGCACCAAAAATAAATAAATAAATAAAAACAATATAAATGCACTTACCGGCGCCAAGAGCGTTAAAGAGGTGACCGCGCCAGGGAATCGAGCCGCCAAGGCAAGAGCAATAATGCAGCCCAAGGAGTGGGCTACCACGTGGAAGGATTTGATTCGGTGAGGTCGCAGTACGGACCTTTCAATCATGTCCACGTGTTCGGTCAGGGTATAAAGACTGTCGGTGGGCTTGGGGCTCCGGCCAAACCCCAAAAGGTCAACGGCAAACAACCGGTAGTTTGACTTTGTCCACTCCGAGAAGTTCGGAAAAACCGTTTCCGTCCAGAAAGTTGACGAAGAAATAAATCCGTGAATAAATATTACGTCGGTCGCGGCCGCCTTGAAATGCTTGTTATCCTGGGGAACGTCGAACAATTCTGAACCTGTGCAAAAAAATTGATGACACGTGGCACCACGATGTGGCAGGGTCAGGGTTGCATGCTTCTGCCTGGTCTATACGTAAATTGAAAGCAATTGCTGCGTAATGAATGATGTTCTAGTAGAGAGTGCCACCGTTTCAATACGGTTGCAGCGCTGCAGGTTATTTGTTAAATGGTGGGTAGAAATTGGGAGCGTTGTAACTCTGGCTTTGGTTTATTAGGTGGGCAGATGATATGTTTGGCCATCTATTTGCTTTTCTTATAACTAGTATGGATAGCAGATCAAAAAGTCCAATTAAACCATGTATATATTATATGTATATAACCACGCTAACTCATAAGGGCCACCCAAATCGATAATTACAACAATCTTTGGTACTTTGTACACTGGGCGTTATTGTGGGTTGAAAAAATATTGTATACTAAAATAATATTTGATCTTTAATGACTTTGAAATTAAAAGTTATAATTGACAAAACATTTTTTAATTTGATTATGTAATATTTTTCTTTTTTGGATCTTTTATCATATTTCATGATTCATTGACGAAATGAGATGGTTTTCTCATCATGATCCATCAGCAGAATGAGAAGAAAAATGCATGATTGATATGAAGTCGTCAGAATGAAAAGAAAAATACATGATTGATACGAAATCATCAGAATGAGAAAAAAAATACATGATTGATATGAAATTGTCTTCTCTGTTACAATGTTTGAAATTTCTGGAAATGATATGTTGGACCATAGATAGAGTCCCCCAAATCCTTGATGACTGGAAAACAATCCACCCTACCTCATGTCATCTCTAGTTTTAAGTCCATGGAGAGGTTGGCAGGCAAACTCACCTCAAATTTAACAGGTTGAAAGTGAATTCAAGCCCTACTAATACAGCTGATTAGTACATTGATCAATATGAGAGCTGCTGGGCCTTTTGATTATTCAGTTGGTCTGTAAGCACTTAATGATTTCAGCATTAGTAATTCACTTGGTTATTTAATTTGCATTGGGAAGTCAAACAGAGAAGAAAAGTTTCAGGTACATTTATTAGGACAGGTTCAAGTACAAGGATATCATTTATTCTGATATGAAAATGTAATCTAGAGTGCAATGAAATAAAATTGGCTACAGTACTCACCTTTGCCTTCAATTTTGAAATACAAGGTTTCCTTGCAGGAGGAATGCCAGGAGGCACAGGTTGGGCAATCACAATCAGACCATCTTGGACTAACAGGTGCCTGCAGCTGTCCCTTGTGACCTTGAAGGCTTTCAACAATGGTGGAAGAATTGACAGCAAAAGCAGGCTTCAAAGTAGCAGTCCTCAGCCTCTGGTTGTTGGGGTTCAGCACTGCTGCACGATTGGCCTTGAAAACTCTCAACTTTTTAATACAAAACACAGTAGACATCACCAGCTCTCTGAACAGAGGCTTCCTTGAATAAAGTGTATCAGAGATGTCTTCCATTTGAACCTTTGTAAGGCAATGGCAGACAATCTTGGTCTTCCCTTCTGGAGAATTCACCAGAATGCTCCTCCTGCTCCTGCTGCTACAATCCTCCTGTGCAGAGAAGCAGTAGCATGGCTTCCACTCTGCCTCCACAAGATAATCAACCACCTTGTAAACAACACACAGAACAGGGTCAAGAAGATCAAGAACACCAAACACAATGTAACTCACAATGGACACCAGAACACTGCCCACCATCATCAGGACCATTTGCAGCAACCCCACCAACCTTCCTCCCATATTATTCACCCTAATAGACATTTATATAGGCACACAATCAAATTTCACCAAAAAAATCTTCAAAGGGTCCGTCTCCTACCAAACCCAATTAAATCCAGGCCTTGGAAACATCTGCTACTGCCTCAAAATTTGCCCACAAGAGCACAAATTCAGCCTTGGAAACATCTATGATCTCTTCAAACAATCACTGCCCCAAACCCTGGGCCGAAAAGTGATTCTATACTTCACTACAAGCATCTAATTCCCCAGAAAGACAAACAGAACGTCCAAAACATCTTACAATCCCCCCAAGAAACTTCGATATATGCACTAAAACTGTCATAACCCAGTACAAAATCTCCTTCTGATAGTTCCACTTAATATGTGAATCCTCAATCTAAAGAAACCAAAAAAAAAATCATATCTTTCCTCACAATGTCAGATCTTAATCACAAATACTCAATGAGATCTTAAAGATGACAAGCTAGCTTATTACCCTACTCTTCATGGTTATAACAAAAAGACCACTAGAACTACTAGTACCTAATAGTGCCAAAGCATCGATCCTAACGAAACACTTCCCACAATATCAAGATATACCCTTAACGAGTCGTATAGTTTGAGTGTGTAAATTCTTTGGTGCCAAAATTCTCTGGTTGGCGTCCTTTAGCATTACAAGACACAGTTTTCTTGCTTGGTTGACAAATTTTAGCCAAGCGCCTTAAAGCGTGTTAGCATGGATGAAACGTTTTTATTTATGGGCTGCTGGAAAACTGGAGATTTTTCATGCCACGTAGAATAAAACGGATTATGAATTTAATTGTCACAGATACATTCATTACTTCTCACTGGTAACATAGGAAGTAGGTAGTGGTTGAGCCCTCCTCCAACCATCTCCTACTTAAATCCTAACCTACCATAGCACCTCCACGTTACATCCATTAACCTTCTTTTATTTTAGTTACCACCCCCAAAGAATCTATGCCATTGCCAGCCACTTAGATCTCATTTCATTTGCTTATCACTGTCGGCATTGGATTAAATTCTCTGGGTTCCTGAGCTCATGCATTTATGCAAGAAAAACACTGATAGAATCAGTCAACTTGAGCAACCAAATTGTCATGCACCCCACCATATATCATCCTCCACACTGCACTCGTAGGTCAAGTTATCGATACCCTTATTTCTTAGGGGTGCCTTGAATGTATGATAAGAATAGATAGATTGATTGGAAGAGTGTATTATATCATGCTCCCCCTCCTTATATCTTTCTCCATACTGCACTTCTAAGTGAAGTTATGGATATCCTTGTTTTCTAGGGGTGCCTTAAATGTAGTCTTCTTAGGGGTGCCTTAAATATAGTCTTCATATAGGGACAATGGTATGGATGGATAGATTGATTTGAAAGGGGTATTATATCATGCTCCCCACCAACTTTCTCCATACTGCTCTTTTAAGTGAAGTTATGGTACCTTTATTTTCTTAGGGTGTCTTAAATGTGCTCTTTACATGAGATAGATGGCTAAGTTGATTTTTAACTATTATTTTATAGCTCATGTTGGTGGGGGTTTCCTGTTCCACTTCACTTTCATATTCCTATGGTATGGGATGCTTGGAAGACTTTAAATGTGCTCTTTATTTACATGATATAGATGGCTAGATTGATTTGATTTTTAACTATGTTCTACATCATGCATTCAATCCGTAGCCTTTATAGCTCATGTTGGTGGGGGTTTCCTGCTCCACTTCACTTTCATATTCCTATGGCATGGGATGCTTGGAAGACTTCTTCCACAAGGGAGTAACTTGATCTTTACTGATCCAAATTCGGTGTTTCTAAGTCTATATGATCATATTTATTGCTCCACATGGGATATACTTTTTCAAATGAATTCACCCCCACATAGCATGAAATCACTGGCTTGACTTTGAGAAGTCCTTTTGATGTTAACAGCCAACCATGGTCCACCATTACTTTAAGTGTGTCGGATGGTACACACATGATATCTCATTGAATTCTTCTTGTGATGGATATTCAATGCAAGATTTGATGGTACAGTCTTCACCTTGAAGTTCATGTTGATTTAATCTTTAAGAGGGTGGCCTTAATTTACTATTTATATGAGGTCGTGATATGGACAGGATGGCCAAGCTAATTCCATTGACCTGTCTTCAAATTGAAGGTTCCTTTCTATATTTGCTTTATTTCATTTAGGGATTTAAAGAGAACTCTTTAAAGCTGTGTACATTTTTAAATATGAAAGGTGTAGATTCAATTTAAAGAATCTATCTATTGCATTTTATAAAGTTTGAAATGTACATACAATTTATTATGTGTAATAACTTTAACAAATTTAACTTCTTTGTAGGTCTGGCTTTTTTGTTAGACTGTAAATGGTTAATTGAAGAGTTTTGATTTTTTTAGTCAAATTTTAAATGGTTAATTATCATTATTGGTTTATTTTATAATCATTTTTTTCTTGATTTTTGAAAGTGTGTGATTTGTGGATTTGAAATCTTGGAGTTTTATTGGATTAGAGGGGACGGTGCGGATTGATAGAAAATTAATTTTAAAATTTGATGTATTAATTATGTGATTTGATTTCTAAATTGTGAACCTCACATCTATATATTTATTTTATAGGTATAAATTATCTAGTGGTCCTTGTCTCCAATTTGAATATTTATGCAGGAGCATATGGGTGAACTAGTGATCCACCTCACCCAAAAATATTTTAGAATGATTTGTTGTTTCAGTTTCGGCTTTCATTTTGGCAATTTAACTTTGAATTTTGTAGTCTAAGGAAGTGAGCAAGGCGACATTTTTGTCATTTCATTTGACAAAATTTCATATTATGATTTTATACTTCAAGTTTCGATTTCTCATTGACATGAATTTTAATTGATGCTTGGAGATCGTTTTTTTTTTTAAATTGAACAATTATTATCTGACTGAATGTAATTACTTTTATTGTTTCACTGATAAATCGACTTCGATAAAATCCAAAAGTAGTTGGTCATATTATGATTACAAAAGAAATAAAATTAAGTTTTAAAAAAGTTCAATGTGATAGTGGAATGCAAAAGGGCGCCTATGGAAGAGGGATAGGCAGCAATGAAGGAGAGTGAAAGAAAAGGGGCGTGGGTGAAGGAAGGAGGAGGCTGCACAGTCAACAAGAAGAGAAGGATGCCAAGTGGAAATAAAGAATGCAGTAAGAGGGAGCAGGGGGCGTGGAAGTTAAGAATTGGATCCATTGCTGACCAAAAGAAAAAGCTTTGCCAAACCAAAGAAAATGATAGGTTGCAAGGGGTCACATATAGCAAATAATGGACAGACCAAAGAAATATATGTAGTATGAAATAAAACAAGCCATGCAGTCTTGAAAGTAGAGGGAAGCAGACAGAGGAAGAGAGGAGCGCACAACTAAGTAGTGAGGAATATAGAAGGTATGACAAAGAGGAAAGATGAAGAGGAGGTCACATATGGCAAGACAAAGGAGATAAAACAAATATAATGTTTTCAGAATGAAACCACCAAGCCGCAGCTTAGGAAAGAGGATAAAGTATGCAAAATTAAAATGGCAAGGGGTTGAGCAAGTGTGAGGGGAGAGTAAGGAGAGATAAGTCCAGCTTAAATAAAAACAAAGGATTACAGGCAGGACGATGTGAAGGAATTTGCAAATGAAAATTGGAACTTGCAAAATGTACAATGTATTTTTCCTGATGATTTAGAAATAAATAAATTAAAGTTGCAATCCATTAAATTTCAATGTAAATATAAGTGGTATGCTTGTGGTAATTTGGTGAATTCAGAATTGAATTAGCTTTCCATAAATTTGAATTGATTTTAAATTGACAAATGAAATTGTCGATTAGAGTTATTATTGGCTGTGAATTTTGTCCATTTGATAAGATGAATGAATTCAATTGCATCATTTGGTATCAGAGCTTGGTTCCTCATTGGGAGAAGTGTGGAGAGGAAAGTATTGTGATGATAATTTTTGCAACTGCAGAGTTGGGTTTGTGTGAGAAGTGTTGGTTGTCCTCCAACAAAGATTAAGTTGGGTAGAAGGTGCACAAACTTCCTCCACTGAGAGAGAGTGGGTATAGGAGGTTTTGAAAGGAGCATCTTCTAGAGTCTTTGTTGGGTAGAAGATAGTGTGTAATTGGTGAATTTTTGCTGCATGGAGTGCTTGCAATTGTAGAGAGCACTGGCTCTAAAAATTGTGTGCGTGCAAGTTGTAGAGATTGTAGATCATGAGTGGTAGGATGTGAGCAAGATGTCTTCAAGAAAGAGGATGTGATGGGTCATGAAGAGACCATTAAAAATTTTGTTTGTAGAACAATGAGAAAGAAGGTTTACAAAATTCATTTATGAAGAGGTAGTAAGAATCTAGGAAAGATTAGATGCCCTTGAGGGTGGGAAAAATGTGGGAGCTGAAACAGATGTTAGGGAGTATGAGAAAGAACCACATACATGTGGTTTGATGGAGGCTGAAAGGTGTGAAGTTGAATAGCACACTGAGAGGATAAATTGTTATCCTGAAGAAAAAGATGAAGATTGGAGTGGGTGTGAAAAATTGAAAGAGTCAAGTAAAAATGAGGTCCTCTGAGAAGAGGATAGGAGAATTGAAAACAAGCAACAATTTTGTAGCTCTTTGATGGAGTTTTTGTGGAGAGGTGAACTTGTGGGACTAGCCCACACAAGTGTGCAAGATGAAAGTATGGCATGTTGGAAGAATAAGGAGTTTGTCATTGATGCAATTGTTGGCAACATGAGCATAAGGGATACGTATAAGGTATACTATTATGAATTGCAGTGTTTTCATTGATGTCAATATTATATCTTGATATGGAGATCATGGTGCAGATCATTTTGGTTGGTTCTAACATGCTTTGGGATGTATGCGAAAGATAATTTTGCAAGAAGGTTTGATTCGGTGAATATAATTGTGATGGAAATTGACTAAGTGTCAATTCTGCTAATTTTGTATAACAGAGCATCCAATTTTTGGGTCTACACTGGTCCGTGAATTATTTATCTCTATGGTTCTAGCACAATGTGTTTGGTTGATAGAAGCATCTAATTCCACAATTCCATCTTGTTTTGGCTTTTGGTTTGAAAGTTATGAATGATAGAAGTTTGGTCTGGTAGTAACAATCATTTCTTGTACAATGCATATGAGTTGGAGAGTCCACACTTCTTTGTGGATAGGATTTTAGTTTTGCAATTTAAGGAGATGATGACATATGCCAATAGAGCGTGCATTCCAAATGACATAGTATTTTGAGGTCTGCATGTCCGAATATGGGTATACAGTTGGATAATTTTTGTATTAGGCCTTTTGTGGTGCCAACCTAATAAATGTGAAGGTATGTGAAGGTTAAGTAAGTATTGTAGAATTATGTGGGAGCTATATAGGTCCATGCTGATCTATTTCAAAAAAATTTAAGGATTGAATCTTGGCATGAGGCGTGTGTGGAAGGATTTGAGCTGACAATTCATATATTGCATATTTTATATGACACATCTAATTAGGCCAACCTAATTGATGTTATGTTTGAAGCAGATATATAAGATAGATCATTTTCATTGTTTTGACATATGTGAAACATGCAAGTGATGTGGATGATGTGAGTTGATAACATACATTACAAATTTAAGTTGTGAATGTTGAGAAAAATATTAGAGTGATGTGAATGCAGAGGAAAGAAAAGTGTTAGATTAGAATCAGATGAAGTGTGTAAAGTCAATCTATTGAGCTTCATTTGAATTGTATATCATGCATATGATAGATGCAATTGTAATAGTTCAATCTAGGTTGTGAGCCACACACTTTCTTCTATCTCTTTTTATCTCAGTGGGTAGTGAGTCCACCTATAGTGAGCATTTATGTAAATATTCTATAACCTATTATAATATATTGTGAGCTAATCCTCACAGTTTTTTTTCCCATTTTAGATTTTCCACTTAAAAATCTTGGTGTTCATGTGTTATGTGATGTTGTTGGATATTTCATGCTTTCTTTCATTTACTGCAATTGAATATGCTAAGTGGATTGGATGTTTAAATGTTTGAATGGTTTAAAGGAATACTGATTTACCCCCCGCCCTCTCAGTATTTCGAGTGTTCAACAATTGGTATCAAAGCTTGGTTCCTTGGAAGGAGCTTAACCACTTGGGGAAGGTATTGAAGGTTGAACACATGACTGCTAGAAGACTACCTACTCCTCCAAAAGATCTATTCTTGTAGGTGGATTCATAGAAGAAGATTTTATGCTTGACAAAGATGGAGAACTCAAAGTTTCCCTTGAAGATCTGGAAAAGGACTAAAGGAGAAAACAAAGATCTGAAAGAAAATGTCAAAGAAGAAAATGAATGCATCAAAAAATTGAGAGAGCAAATCAAGAAGTTCAAAGAAAGGCATAAGGAAGTCAATAAACAATTGAAGCAAGCAAATGAAACTATCACCAGTCTGAAGGTGCAAGTTGAAGACAAGAAAAGAGTTGAGGAATGTCTGAATGTAATGGTAAAAATAAAATTTGAGGAATGTACAAGGCTTTAACAAGAAGTTGTGAATTTGAGATTAGATCTAGAGAAAGCAAGGAGTCATGAAGACATAAGCTAATTTCATTGCAACAAAGTCATTTTATTCATGGATGTTAATTTTTTTATTCCATCATATCAATTCATAAAGTACTTCACTCTATAGAGGCTAATAATTTTTTGGAATTAGAAGAGTGTTAATAATTGAACTCTACCATTTTAGTCCTCATTCATAAGAAGGTTGGAGAAACCACCTTTTTTTATTTCAAGCCTATTAACTTGTGTAAAAAAAATTTGATTTTTTTATAAAACTATCATGTTGAGATTGCAACAAAATCTTCCTAAGCTAATTTCACCTCAACAAAGTCATTTTGTTCATAGAAGGTAATTTAGTGTTTCTATCATATCAATTCATGAGTTACTTCACTCTATAGTGGCTAATGATTTAAACTTGTAAAAGCTAAAGAATTTTTTAGAATTAGAAGAGTGTTAAGAACTAAACTCTACCATTTTGTTCCTCATTCATAAGAAGGTTCAAGAAAAAACCTTTTTTATTTCAGGCCTATTAACTTATATAATTTGGTTTACAATTATTTCTAAATGTATCATGCTAAGAATTCAAAAATTTCTTATTAAGCTAATTTCACTGCATCAAAGTCGTTTTGTTCATGGAAGGCAAATTCTTGATTTTATCATATCGATTCATAAAGTTCTTCACTCTGTATAGGTTAATACATATGTTGTCTTTATTCTAAAATTAGATTTTTTGGAGGGTGTATGACAACGTTTCTTGATAATTCATTATTAAAGTTATGAAAAAAATTGGCTTCAAAAAGGTTTTTTTAAATTAATATTTTTTTTATCTATACTCTAATTTTGTTTGCCATCATCAAAGATATTCATTTTATTTTTTAAAATATCTCAAGAGGAATCCATCAAGGTGATCCAATGTCCCCTTTCTTGTTTGTTATCATGGTATAATATTTCGAAAAAGTCTATAAAGAACAATTTTTAAGGGAAAAGTGAAAGACATTAAACCTAATTTTAATAATGCCCCAATATCTTACCAACAATTTGTGAATGATTCTATTAATATTTTGAAGCTTTAATTTTTTTAATTTCTTTTTTAATGAAAGGGGTAAACATTTATTAAATTAGAGAAAATCCAAGAGTACAAGTAACAAAACGAAAAAAAAAAACAGGTCTTAGAGGGCACACCTAGTCGACAAAGACCAAAGAACAACAAGTCCACAAAAACTTGTTCATGGACCATGGATATCCTCATGAATCGATATCTTCAACTTATGGACACAGTCACTGGGATGATGCTCCCAATCATCAATATTCCAATCACCCCTAAACTCTGAAGCCCATTTAGATAGACAATCTGCCACATTGTTTTACTCCCTCGGGATATGAATAAAGGACACCATCTCTAGCGAACTGCTTAACTGTTGAATCTACTACACAATTGAAATCAATTGTCAATTCACCCCATCAAAACTCTTATTAAAAAAATTAATCATGATCTGAGAATCCGATTCACAAATAACCTTGTGCCAACCAAGAACACAAGCCTTTTCTAGAGAAATATGAATTGCAAAATGCTCCATGAGATTATTAGTCTAGTGGCCTTGATACTTGGAGAAGAAGAATAGGGAAGCCACAAATCTATCTCTCCCTACTCCTCCCACACCAACATAACCCAGATTTCCCCTAGATGAGCCATCAGTATTAATTTTCAAGATCCCAATAGGAGGCGGGGACCACCTGCCTTCTCTCTAGATTTTCTTGTTGGGATGTCTCCTCCCTTTGGAAAAAGTCATCCTTGAGCTCAATCCATTGAAACCCAAATCCTATAGTACCATAGCCTCCCCAACATCTAGAGGAGCCCCAACCTCACATTTAGCTCAGATAATCTCTTGAATCATACCAATAATCTATTGCCATACCTATAGAACCGTCAAATTTTTATCCTCAAAGATCCTATGATTCCTCTCTAGCCAAATCTGCCAAAGAATACATGAAGGCCTAATAGCCCATGCCATCTAGAGAGGGAAAGAGTGAGTAGGGGGCCTCCCCAAAGTTCTCCAAAAATCAATGAGGGATAAAGAATGCACACAAGAACATCTCCACACCACCCATCAAAGGTGCCAGATAGAGTTGGAGAAATCACATTGGAAGAACAAATGTGAAGAAGACTCCTCACTACTACCACAAAGAAAAAATATGGAGGGACCCTGAAAGCCTCTCTTTAGAAGATTATCCGAAGTAAGACATTTTTTTACGAGAAACTAACCAAAGGAATAAGTTACACTTAGGCCATGAAAACTTGTTCCAAACATAATTCAACCAAGGGACTTCATCCTCCCCATTTTTCCTTCTATGCAGTTCATGATACCTAGTTGCCATCGAGTAAACCCTTTTTGGGTCAAGAGCCCATGCCAAGACATCCCCCCACTGCAAAGTATTGTAAGCTCTACCTGCTAAAATCTTAGACAACTCAACACAATCATCTTTCGAGCCCCCTAGGGACCACAAGTGGCACTCTTTCTACTTAAGCACATCCATCTAAGCCAAATGCTCCATAGCTTTGAATTCACTCATCTTCAACCACCCAGCCTCCTAAAACCACAAGCCAAGATTCTATAAATGGGGATAGGTGGTCATGATTGGGGGGTGACCACCCAAGAATTAGGCCAAAAAAGAGCATCCTCACCCTTGTGATAGATCTAAAATAGGCCATGCTTGATTAAGCTAGCTCCTATTTTAAGTGTGTCCCAAATCATAGACCCCTTACCATTCAAGGAGCGTCTAGGAATATCTTCACCCACAACTCCTCTTAGATATTTAGCACTAAGGATTTTGGCCCAACGTTAATCCTAATTAGTACACCATCTCTAGTAAAGATTCACTATCAGAGCCTACCCAATATAGTCGTTTATTGAAGACCCAAACCAACTTGTTGAATAGGCCTACAAATAGAATCCTACTTAACTAGACTCCACTTCTTGGAATCCAATCTACCTGCACATAAGAATTGCTTAGAGAGCACATCAAGATCTTTAATAAAACTATTAGGAGCAACTTGAACCATACACCTATATATAGGAAGTCCCTAAACCACAACCTTTAGGAGCATAGACCTACCAACAAAGGATAACCACTTGCAAGTCCAATGATTGACATAGCCCTTGAACTTATTTATAACCCTTTGCTAGGTTCCTCTTGGAAGAGGGGCTACAAATAGGGGAACTCCCAAATACATGAAAGGAATATTACCTATCTGAAATATGACAATATGAGAAATCCTAGATTGAATAAGTGGAGGAGTGTTAAAAAATAAGATAGAGGAATTCCCTTCATTAATCTTCTGACCCGAAGCTACAAGATATATGTCAAGAGCCTACCTGAAGTTGCTCATTTCTCTTATTTTGGCAACACCCAAGAGTGCAGTGTCATCCAAAAAATGTAAGTGGGATTGAGGACGTAAGCCTTCACCCCAACACCGCCCATGAATAAGCCCTTGACTTAAATGCACTTTTAGAAGTCTTCCTAAACCTTCAGCCATAATAATGAACAGATAAGGAAACAAGGGGTCACCCTGCCTAAGACATCTAGAAGTACCAAACAAAGAGGAAGGCATGTCATTAATCAACACAAAGTAAGACACCAACGTGACACAACTCATCACCCAGTTCATCTAGCCCTCAACAAACCTAAAATCACAAATAACCTTGTGAAGAAAAGATCATTTAACCCTATCATAAGCCTTAGCCATATCCAATTTGATAAAAATGGCCTTCTCTTTGGACACCTCCATGGAATTAATAGCCTCAATAGTAATAACAATTCCATCCTAGATATGTCTTCCTACCACAAAACTTCCTTGCTCATTTGAGATAACTTTGACTAACCAAGGCTTCAGTCTCTCAACAATTAGCTTATATATGATCTTATAGATAATATTACAAAGGGTAATTGGCCAAAAAAGGTCAAGAGAAGTTTCACCTTCTTTCTTGGGGATAAAATCTAGGAAAGTGGAATTCATATCTTTCAACATTCGTTTACTATTATATGATTCCTACACAACCTCCAAAAGATCCCATTTGATAGTCTCCTAAAATTCCTAAAAAAAATCAATAAGAAACCCATTTGAACCAAGGCCTTACCTTTTCTCATACTAAAAATTAGCTCCTCCAACTCATCCAAGGATATGGGCTGATTGAGTTTAGAATTAGCTTCTAATGGAACAATAGAAAGAATAAAAGCCAAAACCTAGTTCACTTCATCCAATTCCTCAAGAGATTCCTCCATGAATAAGGAAGAAAAATTACTAGTAGCCTCCTGTAAGATATCCCAAAAAGAGGATATCTAAACACCCTGAGAAGAAACAATAGAAGAGATTAAATTACCATGTCCCCTAGCTTTGAAAGAGTTAAAGAAGGATGTATTTTTGTCTCCATATTGAAGCTAGTCTATCCTTGACTTCTATTTCCAAAACAAATCCTCCCGTAGTTCCCATTTTGATAACACCTCCAAATCTTATGCTTTAGCTTTTGAGGGACTCCTAGGTAATCCCATGATCTATGTTTTCCCAAGTGATGATATCTAGACGATTTTGAGATGCTAATTTTTCCTTAAAGACATTCCTAAAGCATTCCTTATTCTACTTTTGTAGCTGAAATTTCATAAATTGGATCCTTTTAACAAAGGCATACATGGTTGTCGCATGTAGAGGAAAACCTCTAATCCACCAATTTTTCATAAGGTCTACCAAAGATGTCTGACATAACCACATTAGCTATAATTTTAAAGAAGGATTCTTAGGACTATCCCTTCGATGAGAATTAATAGGCCAGTAATTTGAGCCCCTCCATTGATTTCCAAACTAGAGATCCACTAATTTCCTATCCAAAAACTGGAGACCAAGAACTTGTCCAAACTCTCAGAGATAGAATTCACCCTACACCTCTTGTTACTCTAAGTGAAAATACCATGGAGAGGCTTTATATCAATAAAATTTGGCAGGGCTATGTTATCTCTAAGTACTGACGAAGAAGACTCTAGACAATCCAACCCTCCCCTCTTTTCATCGAGACTGAGGATAGCATTAAAATCACCAACCATAACCTAGGAAAACAAAGGAGCTAAGGATCACACATACCTTATATGATCCCAAAATCAAAGTTTACCAATCAAATCAATTGGATCGTAGATATTAAAGAATAGTATTTCTCTAGAGTCGAAGCTTGAAGCAACCATGGACAAGGAATGCCTGCCTATAATCCACCACAGAGAGGAGGCCCTTATCTTTTCACAAAGACATGGAATCCCACTAGCACTGCCTTGTGCCCCAATGCACTGGCACTAACCATGCCACAAAATCTTGGAGGTTACCTTGACCATACCCTACATAGAAAAATTAGTTTCCTGAATAAGCATAACATTAGGGGAATGAGCCTTGATCATTTCCCGAACAACAAGTTTTTTTGAGGGATGTTGTTCAAAACCCTCACATTCCAAGAGAGAACAATCATTTTTGGGGGTTAGAAAAATGAGAGTTAAGAAGTTTAACCGAGCCTAACTCTACCAAATTCTCACCCATTAACTTAATCTTATCTTGGTCTTTCTTCCTCTGTACCTTGGAAGACTTTTATGAATTCCTCTTATTGAAATTCTTCTGGTGCAGCCCCAATGTAGAGGAGACCTTGTTTCCCTTACCAAGATCTTGGGCCTCTACCACCAGTTGTAAATCCAATTGAACAATGGTTGGACCAACACCCACCTTATTTTTCTCTAAAAAAACTAGTAAACTAGAAGACTCTGGGACATGATCAAAATCCATCAAAGAAGCAATACCCGATTGTGACTTAAATCTTACCTCCCCAATGTTATTAAGACTACCCTCCATGTAGGGATCCAATTGCTCCAACTCCAAGTTCTCATTTGCATTTAGATTCTTTTCTAGAGATACTTCTCACTCCTCTTTATCTTACAGAACCTCAAACCGATTGAAGGAAACATCATCTTTCCTATCCTTAAGGATTCTTTTTTGGCCTCATCCCTTTTGTGAGTCATCCCTTTTGTGAGTCTTCACTAGAACAAAACCCTCATTATCTATTTCCCTTTCTGACATAGGGGTTTTCCCTTTATCCCTCGATGGAGTTGAGCAAGGAGGAATCCTAGCCAAAGCCCCACTAGAGAAAATACTTGAGACATTAAGTTTAGGAAATTTTCATTGCAAGTGACCATATTCATGGAAGATTCAACATCGAAAGGGAAAATCCTCATAGTCCAATTCTTGAATCCATGAAGTGGACCCAACTTGAAGTTCCAACGAATCTATAAATAGGTTATTTAAATCAATCTCTATTCAAATACAGGCTAACAAGATTAACTTCTTCTCTAGAGTTTGTTACAACGGCCCCACAAGCTTTCCCAAAAAAAGAGAAATTGTATACAAAATGTCATTCCTCCAAAACTCAAATGGGATCCAAGGAAGTCTCACCCAAATTGGAACCCTAGACGAAATTTCTTTAGCCAAATTCAATATAGTATGTTAGAGTTTAATAAATATCCCCACTTGATTGTAGAAGTCCCTTTAAATGATTTATTTTGATCTTTCGGGCAAGAAAAAAACTACCATAAAATAACCATTCACTGCTTGCATCACCTCCATATCTCCCTCTGGGTTCCAAGTCCAAAGAGCCTAGGATTCAAGAAATGGGAGAGAGACCATGATTCCCATGAACTTATAGATTAAAGCATGGTTACTCCAATACTGAACATCCTCTACAATAGATTCTGGTTGGATTACTAGAATTGGGTGAACCTCTCTTAACCAGACAACCATTCACCTTCAGAGCCTGAGAAGTACCCCCTGTGAGAACCCAACTCCATTTGAGGTATTGCTAAAAAAAAATTGCAGCCTTAGCATGATTAGACGAGGAGAAATAAATCCCTATTACCACCTCCAAGAATTGCATTTCATTTATACCCCTTGGAGCAACATCCATCTCCATGCACAACCCAAACCCAACGGACCGGAGAAATGAAAAAACTGATAAACACCCACGTCCAAAGCAATAAAACAAACCCCTTGAAGACAGATAAACCCCACCCACACAACAACAACTCGGCGAACACCTTCACCCAAAAAAACTAGCACATGCACTGAGACAAATGGTGCATGCAGGTCACACACCCACATACCCAACCTGTTGTTTGCACCATCATCACCTCCTTATTCCCAAGCTCCAAATTTTGAAGTAAAGAAGCTTAAGCAATTTTTATCCAAATATAAGAAAGCTTGAAGATATATAATTATCCTTCCAAAGAGTACCATCTTTTTTATAAATATTCCTTTATAGAGACAACAAAAAATTTCTAACATTATGGGGTCTCAACTTGGTTCCCTCCCTTCTTCATACCTTATTTTAGCACTCTTTAAGGGGTTTGTTCTTGATTCTTTTTGGAAAAATTTACTAGATATATTTTTGTTAGAATTGGCTATGGATACCAAGATCTATGGACCAAATGGACAGCACAAAGAAGAGAGAAAATAATGTGACAAGAATAAATTGTATTCAATGTCAATGATATGATATTGTTGTTACAAATGTAGTAGAGACCCCTTGGTTATATAGCCAAGGTGAGAACATAGGAGTGCATAAGATTATGACAGTGTCGTAATCTATTGACATGAGACAAGAATGAAAAGCTATCACTCCACCTAAAGTGGAAAGTGATAATGTGATAACCACCACAAATAGTGGATCACCCACAAAAGGTGGAAACCTAATCATATGATATGTTCATGAAAGGTGGAAGTGATAAAGTAATAAGAAGATAAGTCCACCAAAGGTGGAAATTCTCCAACAACTCCTATGTGGTCCCTAAGTAAACTTAACTAAGGTGTAATAATGACCTAGGACAAGGTACAAAACATTTAATTACACCAACAATTTTAATACAAAACTTCAATATGGAAATGTTATATTCTAATCCAAACAAGTAAAATCCAATTTATTAAGGATTCTCTTTAAAATATCTTGGTATATTGTATGAATTTGCTTCATATTTTACTAAACCTACAAATAAAATTGAACAAACTCAAAAAAAAAGTTTATTTATCCTAGCATGGAAGAAAAGAAATATATCCCATTGGTGACATGGGATTCAATTTGTAAACCAAATATTCAATATGGATTAGGTTTAAGAAAGATAAAATACTTCAACCTTTCTCTGAGTACTAAAACTACTTGGGAAATTCTTAAGAAAGAGAAATAATAGACTCATATCACTTCAAAAATAAATTGGATGCTAGAAATGGTGATATGTCGATTATAAACAATTTTCCTCATGGATCTTATATTTGGAGGATCTTATGGTGTCTAGTAGACTTGTACTTAATAAAGGTACAAAATGGAAACTTGGTCATGGATCAAATATAATTTTGTGGCTCGTGAATTCACTTATTAAGGATATTTATATGCAAAATAAATTTTGGGATCAAATTGGTAAAATACATTGAAAAGGTTAATAGAGTTAAGTCTTGGAAGAATAGGCTATTGCTTCTATTATTGTTATGGATTCTCTATCTAAATTAGACTCCTTTCTACATAATTTTCATATTCCACAAGCTCATAGAAGGGATGAACTATATTGGGGAACTAATTCCTCAAGAATTTATTTATTTTTCTTCTAGGTTTGTTATGTTAGTTGATCAAGGCCCTTCCCCATATTCATCAAATTTGTGGTAGCCCTATTTGATTCCTAAAATTAATATTTTTATGGTTGGTGGCTCAAAATAAGATCCTTATGATTGATAACTTGGTTAAAATGGGATTTAATATGCCTAATAGATGCACCTTATGTGAATAAACTAAAGAAAATATTCCCCACTTGTTGATGGGATGCCCCTTCTCTTTGGAATTTTAGGGTCTCATACTTTCACTCTTCAAGGTTAGTCAAGATTTTCCCATTTATTCTCAATGGATGATTGAACAATGATATATTTTTTAAAACCCTTAAAAATCTTGTGGATTATGTGTTTATCTCACATTATATGGGGATTATATAAGTAAAGAAACAATAGAATTTGATATGATCTGAAGTCTCTAGTGGGATAGGTGGCTAATAAAATATGTTCATCCAAAAGGAAAATTTTCCTATGGTTTCTATGATAAATTTTTATATTTATTCTAAGATTGGTGTCTCTAAGGTTGAGCTATAGGTGGCTCCAAAATGGAAGCTTAAATTTGATATCTCACTTACTTTCATGGATTTTAAATCCGAAAGGCCCAATACTATATGGTCAATTCCTTCTCTTAATATGTGTAAGTTAAAATTTTATGGACAATATAAAGGTAATTTGGGCCCAATGGAAGGTGGAAGAGCATTAAGAGATGATATAGGAAATTTGATGGATGTATTTTACAATTATCTTAATATGTCAGACCAACCATTTTATTGATTTTGTTGTAGCTTACAATACTTTAAAATAACTCAATAGGTTTGTTTACACTCCTTAATCATTAAAGAGGGCTCTAAGAATGTTATAAACTATTTGTAGAAGAAAAAACAACTAAGTTAAATTATTGAAGGATTGATAACTGATTTGATTAATATAGTTGACAACATGACAATTGTTGACATAGTCCATAATTTTAGGGAAGCTAATAAAGTTGTTGATTATCTTGCTAATTAAGGTGTGTACCATCAAGGTAACAAAAAATGGTTGAAGAATGATATATTACCACTAGAAGTTGTTAAATGTGGTGATGATGATATTGAAAATGATTAATAATCACTCTCCCTTTTGGACAAATAGGATTTTATTTATCGCTCACATGAGAGATGAAATTATTAATATCACTCTACCTTTCAAGTGAAGAAGATTTTTTAACAACTCACATAAGGGAAGTTCACTTCAATGTGTTGGGAAAGGTTGTTGGTGTCACTTCTTGCATCATTTAATATTTCAATTATCGAACCGGGTGTGTTTTAGAGCTATATGTGATAAGGATGTCTTCATGGATTAGGGGGTTTTGCACTGTAAATAGTGACTTTTGATTTTGGTTTGACTCCTTCAGGAGCTCTCGGGAGTGTAACTCAACAACTAATTTCTAAAGACTAAATCTATCTTATCTCTTAACTAATGCTTATTTAGACTTGTTTAGACCCTAATAACTTAGTTCAAACTCCACCCAACTTAATTGTAATTGATTCATGGAAAAAATAGGATATATCTAAATTCACTCTAAATCTAAAATTTAGAATTGAAATTTACTTGGAAAGAGAGTCTATTTACACTTGCAAGAAAATAAAATTAATCTAGAAAATAGCAACACTAATTTCCATGAATAAATTAAAAATAAGCTTCACTTTAATCTTCCCATTAGTCATCATTATTACTTCCATTAAAACCAAATGCATTTGAAAATAGTTATTAAGTCTAATTCCTATGGACAACAATTAAATCTATAGTAAAAAAATGAATGTTAATCTACAGTAAAGAATAATTAACTATCTTAAGAACACAATGAACTAATCTAAGAGTATAAGTAAATGCAATTACTAACAATGATTAAACAAAGATCAAAATTCTTAACTTTCCAATTGATGCAAACTGAACTAAAATTAACTAAATCAAAAGAACACTACATAAGGTCACCTCCTTTGGTTGAGTGGGCCTTGCTCTTCCTCTGGTGGGACTTTTAATACTGAGATTCAAATTAACTCCTTATTTGCATTCAAATTGGCCCAAATAGGCGAGTGTAACAAAAGTGTGTAGTACCAACATTACAATGTTAAGCGAAATATTATCTAACTCTAGACTAAATATAAGGATGGATATTTATAGGAATATCCCTTATTTGAATTCAAAATCATGGTGCTACTCACCAAGATACAAAGCAAAAAACTAAAACTAAAACAAAACTGAAACTATCAGAGAGAATTTCACCTCATGATAGCTAGAACAAGAAGTTTCCAAACTAACTAAGGAAGTCAATTCGAAATCATGATGAATCAATATCTAGCTGGAGGGTTCAAGAGCACAATTGAATCCATGTTGTTAAACAATTTTTTTGAAAAAGACACCTCATGAAGTAAGCATTTAATCACCTAAACGAAATCCTCAAAAATAGGATGCTAATATGACAACAGAGATTTCAGATTGCATAGTCATTCCATCATTAACATCATTAAAAGCAACGTATTTAATGAAAAATATTATTTCTAATATATCCTCAAATTAGTTAAATATAAGATAAAACAAGCAAACATATAAGTATATAATCTACTTCCAGCATAGTTAATTAATAATATAATAAAGTCTTTGAGAACATAAAATGATCAATTAAAGTGTCATTTTGAGCACTCGTCATTTCTCCCTCTCCTATTGTCAACCATGTCCTCATGGTTGAGGATCTAGAAAATTCACGTTTTTCCTCACCATCTAATTAACTAAGTCAACCAAATCAACATCTTGTAGCATATATTCCAAGTAGTTCCTAGGATGAGCATACCCATTCAATTTTTCAATTTCTTCCATCCATTCTCTCAGACTCTCCCCTATGAACTATGGTGATGCATCAAATGTAGGTGTAGGAATTATGATCAAGGGTGGTCTGAATCTCATCATAATCCAATTGGCTTGTTGCTCCTCTATGACATCTATCAAAGTTCTCACTCTAGTGAGACTCTAGGTAATGTTTCTTTGTGAGATAGGTTCTCTTCTTCTCAATGGTGTTGGAATACTGCGAAACCTATCTCTTGTTGCAGTCAAAGCTCTGTATGGAAGGTGATCCTAGATATATTTTTTTTAAATAATTCTTTCAGACAGATTCCTCTTGTAAATTGGTGCTACATTCTTTGACATTGCAAAATACCTGAATTTGACCCTGAAAGTTCTTGACCAGGGGGTCTCATCTCTCATAGGCATACCCAACTTCATATGTGCATATTTGAACTGAGATACCCATTTTTCCCATTCAGCTTGATTCTGTAACAATGATATAAAAGACCTGATTTGTAACTCTCCTTTAAAAACATTCAGAAAAGATTGAGGAAAATGACCAAGGAGAAAACCATGTTGAAAATATTCACACATCTAGTTTTGAATAATTGGATGACTATTGTAATAGTCTTTAAGAAATTCATTTTCATCATCATAATCATTTTTTCTCTTTAGAACCAGTTGATTGATTTTCCATTGGAGAAACATTTCTCTCAAAAATAATGCATATAACCCTGATGGTTTTCTCATAGACAATATTGTAGAGGAGAGTTCTACAAATTGTTGAAATCTTTCATTTACTTCATCTCTTTCTTTCTCTAACAATTGATTTTTACTTCTCAACTGATTATTTTCTTTTTTAATTTTCATTGCCGTTAGAGAAAGGTATCTCCTTGGAGAAGACACGGTGGAATCCTCATGAGAATGTAATTTACTCGATTGTTGTCTTCACTGCTCCTCTTTTTGCTCCGATTCTACTCTCAATCTTCCTATTTCCTCTGCACTTAACCTTGTTGTCTCCTCTGCTCAGGCTAATGCTTGTGCACTAGCTTGTTGTAAGGATGTTTCTATTTTGTTTAACTGTCCTTGCAAAATAATTTCTTTCTCTACCATTTTCTTTTCCATTTGTTTTGTGTTATTTACAAATTGCTGCAATTCCTCTTCTTTCCTTTTTAACTTCTCTTCAATAAATTGAATTCTTCTTTTCTATTCCTCTAATTTTGCTTCTATTCTAGATATTTCCATTGCCATTTCTATCTCTTCTTCTTCCTCCATTTACTCTCCTTCCTACATTTGAGGAGATTTTTCCTGTTTGTCCATTAGCTCTTTTCCCTTCCTTCTTTCAAAAACCAACAAATGTGGAGGAGAAGATTCATCCTCCTCATCTTCAAGTTCATCAAAAGCTTATTTTCCCTCCGTTTGGTTATCAAACCCTTCACCAGGGCTATCTTATTTTGGAATATGAGGATATTTTCTCTCATGAGGTGAGTCGTGGGATTCTATAACTGTGGTTATTTTCGGAGATGGAAGTGGGGCTTCAGGAGGACTAACGACTTGTTCAGGAGAACACATAGGGGTTTGAACTTCTTCATAGCTTTCCAAAGTGTCTTGATGAGTTTCAGGGGTTTGTTCTAGAAAATCATCAGGATTTAGAGCTTGGATGTCAAGAGTACTAGGGTTTTCTTGTTGCAACTCATGCTTTTTCCTTTTAAAAGTACAATGGGTTACCCTAAAAATTTCTTGTAGCTTCCTCTTTTTCCTTTTCTAACCTTTTTCAGAAGATTCTCCTTTTTCAACTTTTACCCTTTTTTTTGTGGGTCCCTTCTTGGATTTTATTTCATATTTTACAATGGGGGTTGACAAAAATTCCAACCACCCTTCCCTACTAGACTCTTTTCTCATAAAATGGTGTTTAATTATCAAATGTATTAAACTATGATATGTAATAGATGATGCACCTCGAGATTTTACTCTAGATATCATAGAAGAAATTTGAGAAAATAGAAAGGTAGGAAGGTTGATTTTTATAGAAGGTCTGGTATTACCATACCTTAAATGTGTCAGCATTCACATTCCTGGCCCTAAGATTGTGCCATATTGTCCTTCGCAGGTGAATAACTTCATTAACCACATAACAATGATTTTCTAGGGCTCCTCCAAGCTATTGTGAGCTATTCTCGTCTGACTTCCCTTATGCCACTAAATTTCAGGTCACCTTCCAAGTTCTTCATGAAATGCTGAAACCAACTCTTCAAAACTAATATTCCCTTTATTTACCGGTTCTCCTTCAACTAGAATACCAAAAATTTCACTTATAATAGTAGGACTGGACTCTATTACTTCCCCTCTTACTCTGGTAACATTAACATGAAAATTTGTGACAAATTCCTCAAACAATTCAAGCTCAAAACCCTCATACATTTGAATAAAATCAAGCGACCCAAATTCTCTAAGTAATCTCTCTATCTCTCAGGGTCCAAACCAAAAATTTTAGGCTCTGCATTTCTCTTATTTCTCATTTTTTTCACTTTTGCAACTCAACAGAGAAAATGACAGCCACAAATTGTTTAAACACAACACAGAATGAGCGTTTCTTCACTCAAACACATCAATTTTCAAAAATTGCATGTTGTGTCAAATCATTCATTATTAATTTCTCATTATTCCCTTAGATGATTCACATGCAACCTAAACCCATGAACCAGCATAAGGCTGACTCCTTTAAAGCAGGAGGAAATAGTTTCAACTTTTGGTTATCAACTGTATAATCATGTCTGACATAAAACCTTAAACTCAAAGAGAAATTGGTCAGGGTCCTTAGAATTTTTTCCCCTAAAGGTAGGTAAAACTGAGGGCGAAATATTGTTCATAGGAGGCTCATCAAGTTCTTTGTTTAGATTAATAGGATAGGAAAAGGTCCTATTTGGTGGGGGATCATTTCCTGGTTGGTCACCCATTTCTTCTTCTTGAAAATTTTCCTGATTCTATTCTTGATTTTCAATTTGATGTTATGGAGCTTGTTGTTCTTGATCAAAATCAATATTTTGTGGAAGAAACCATCCTAGATTATCTCTAGTTCATCTCATCCACAAACTAAAATGTATTCCTTATCAACACTAAGGATTCAAACTAAACTTAATTTCTCTTTATTCCCTTCAGATGATTCGCATGCAACAAATTAATCCTTATCTTATTGAATTTTCTGGTCACAATGTGCTTATCATGCCATTCTTTCCTCTACTTCTAGATTATTTATGTGTTTTGAAGAGCTTCCATTCTCATTTCATCCAATTGGTTCAGTTGTAGAATTCTAATTTTCTCTGCTTCAGACAAATCAATACCAATATCTAATGTTGTTTTTAATGTCTGCAACTCAAACTCAATAGGCATGACTGGAGTTTTCCCATACACTAGCTCATATGGAGAGAATCCTGTAGTAGTTTTTCAGGGTGTATTGTAAGCCAAGACTACTTCGTCTAACCTTTCTGCCCAATCTTTTTTCCTCAATGAAAGAGTCTTTGTCAAAATATTTTCCAATTCTTGGTTAGTAACTTCTACTTTCCCATTCACCTAAGGATGATATGGTGTGGATTTTTTGTGTGTCATCTAGCATCTTTGCATAAAAGCTTCCATCATAGCAGACACAAACTATGGTCCTTGGTCTGAAACTATCTCCCTTGGTGCATCAAATATGTGAAGAATACGTTTATATAGAAAATTAGCTGCTTTATCTTCCCTTGCTGCTGGAATAGCTTTCACTTTAGCCCACTTTGTGACATAGTTTTCACAAACTAGAATATAATGTTATCCTCTGGAAGGTGGATCAACAAGTCCCATGAAATTAATTCCCCATTTCTCAAATGGTTCCAAAGCTATCTGAGGTTGTAATGACATCTCCATTTTTGGTGTAGGTCTTCCCATACGATGGCATTCATCGCAATGCTTAACAAAGAACGAAACATCATTTGTCATCGATGGCCAAAAATAACCAGTTCCTAAGATCTTATGAATCGTTCTGATCACTTAATAATGTCCTTCTGGGTCATGATGGCAAGCATGTATAACTTCATAAACATTTATTTCATCAACACACCAATGAAGAACATTATTAGGACACATCTTAAACAACATTGCATTTATCCATTGGAATCTATAACTTTCACGAATTAATCTCCTTTTCTTCTTAGGATTAAAATGATTTGGACACTTCCCCGTTACAAGATAATTTGTGAGATCAAAAAACCACGGAGGATGAATTGATATTGCAAACAAGTGCTCATCTAGAAATGTGTCATCTACTGGCTCTTGATCACCCTACACTATTCTTGAAAGGAAATCAGCAACAACATTATCTTTACTAGGCTTATCTATTATGGTCACATCAAATTATTGCAATAATAATAGCTATCTTATAATTCGTCCACCCACTACAACTTTATTCATCAGATATCTAATAGCAGCATGTTCTATGTGTGAATATTTTGTAACCTCTAATATAATGCCTAAATTTATTAATTGCATATATTATAGCTAAAAACTCTTTTTCAGTTGTTATGTAATTCCTTTCTGTAGGATTCAAATTTTTATTAACATAGTAGATAGCATGCATTGCTTCATTCTCATCTTTTTATCCCAAAACTGCACCAATAGAAAAGTTGGACACATCAATATGTATGTGAAATGGAACTCCCCAAACAAGTCCTTTAATAATCAGAGAAGTAGTTAAGGCATATTTAATTGTTTCAAAATATTTCTGACAATCACTTGTCCATAAAAATTCCACATCTTTCTTGAGCAATGTAAACAAAGGTTCGACAGTTTTACTAAACCCTTTAATAAATCTTCTGTAATACCCAACATGCCCTAGAAAACTACAAACACCAGTTTGATTTTTAGGGATCTCAATCTATTGAATAATTTCTACTTTCTTGGGATCAAATTTGATTCCTTGTTTAGAAATGTGGTGTCCTAGAACAATCCCTTATGTCATCATAAGGGAACACTTTTCATGATTCAAAGATAACCTATGATCCTCACATCTTTGCAAAACCTTTTTCAAACTTTCAAGTGCTTCTTCAAATGTTTGTGCATGAACTATAAAGTCATCCATATATACTTCCACACATGAGGTAGTTAGATCTACAAAAATAGCTAGGAAAGCTCTCTGAAAAGTGGTTGGTGCATTACACAGTCCAAATGGTAGTATTGTATAAGCATACATACCCCAAGGACATGTGAAAGTAGTCTTATCTTGGTCTTCAGGAGCCACTTGGATCTGATTGTACCCACTAAAACCATCTAAGAAAGAGAAATAACTACTGCCAGCTAAGTTATCACTTGTACTTGATCAATAAATGTCAAAGGAAAATGATCCTTTTTAGTGGATTTGTTTAATTCTCTATAATCCACACATACACATCATTTGTCATTTTTCTTGGGAACAATAACCAATGGGAAACCCATTGACTATCAAATATTGGATAAATAAACCCCACTTTCAGTAGTTTTTCTATTTCTTGCTTAACAAGGTCTCAAAGAACAAGATTGATCCTTCTTTGACCTTGACTTACTGGCTTAACATCTTCGGTATAAATATGATGAGGACAAATAGAAGGGTGAATCCCTCTCATGTCTTTATATTCCTAAGAAAATGCTTCAATGTGATCTTCTAGGATTTTCTTTAATTCCTATTCTTGTGAGGAGGATAAGGATGAATTAATGAAGAGAGGCTTATCCACTACTACCGTAATTTATTTGGTCTCATTTTTAGAATCAAGTGGGTCCCCTACAAGTGTATTTAGAGGACAGGGATGCAAATTTTTCTAATGTAACATTCCATGACAATCCTTCCTCTCCTTTACTTGATCAATTTTTTTAGGATTAATACCTTGTTCTTCACATTCCTCAATATGTTCTACCAAAGTAACCATGGCCAATTCTACAATTCCATCTCCTTCTAACTCCATATATTTATCAACCCAAAGTTGAGTATTAGGTTGAATTGGTGGCTGGGCTAGAGGATAAAGTGACAACTCCTTCTACTTCTGACCATTAGAAATTATCATACTTCTTGGTCTACAATCTATTAATGTTGATGTTGTGGCTAACCATGGTCTGCCTAAGATAATTGGATATCTAGAATCATTCTTTCTAGCTTTAAGGAATATAAATTCAATTGGATAATCCCATGTATCAATGGTAACCATGATATCTTCAAGAACACCTTCAGGTTTTGTAGTAGATTGATTTGCCAAATGTAAAACGGTTGTTGTGGGCTGAACGCTTGTCATACCCAACATTTCAACAATGTCTGATGTGATAACATTGATAGCTACTCCCAGATCAATTAACACATTGGTTATCTCAATTCCTCCAATAATCAAAGTCATCGCAGGACTACTAGGATCATTATATTTTTGAGGGAGTAATCTTCTTGACAAAAGATCAGTGAGTTTGGTCCCTATCTATATTGTAGGAGGTAATTTCTTCTCCCCACCTGGCGTTTTCATACAAAAAAACTTCACCAACTGATTCATTTTTGGTATGTCTTTAATGGCCTATAATTATGGTATCTCAATATTAATCTTTTTCAATTCACAAAAAAGTTGAGAAACTACCACATTCATATAATTTGGTTGGGAGCTGTCAGGATCTACTTGTTTTGTTTTCAAGTGCTCTGGATAAGGTGCCTAATTAATTTTTTGTTCATCATCAAATTTCTGATTTTCCTTCGAATACTCTTTTTTCTCTTTCTCACCCTCTTGATCTTTATCATTTGGAATGGATGGGACATTACGATTCCTTAATTGAATATCATTGGCATCAATGGCATTTAGAGTAAGAGGATTTGAATTCGTACGATTTTTTTTTGGATTTGGAACAGGTTGTGCTGGAATCTGAAGCTGGTTTACTTGTTCAGTAACATGATTAGAACCATGGTTTAATTGAGGTGACTATGCCCAGGGATGCCTTGATGCCTAATTTTTCCATGGTTGAAACTGTATTTGATTTTTTTGCCACTATGACTGATTCAACTACCACTATGGTTGATTTGATTTCCACTGTGGTTAATTCCACTGAGGATTCATCCTTTCAGGTTGATCCCATAATGTAGGTGGTAGCTATGTCTAGTAGGGAGGAATCCATTGGTTTGAAATTGTCCAAGGGTTTTGATTCCAATTAGTTCTAGGACCATACTGCCCTTGATTAGCATTATATTCAGTATTTTGATATCTTTTCCCAACATAATTAAGCTCTTCCTCCACTACAGGTGGTTTCTTCAAATGATTATTAATTATAGGTAAGAGGTTACATGAACTTGTTGCATGATGTTTCTCATAGATTTCACAAATATCAATTTGATTCAATGGACACTCTCTCAAAAGATGTTTCCCTCTACATTTGGAACAATAAATGGCTAAAGGCTCAGTAGTCTTCGTATCTCCTTGCATGTTAAGATGAAGGAGTAAATCATTTTTCAAATTAGAAATTTCCTCCATTATTTGAGACACATTTGGAGTGAGAGCTTTGTTTCTTCGGGATCCCCTAGTCCCTACTCTAGTCCTAGAGTAGTTTCTGCATATTTCAATAATATATTCTAAAGAAATCTTATTGATATCTCCTTTCCCCATAAGATTTAAAGACTCTCTAGACTCATCATTAATTCTTTTTAGAAAAATTGTCTTACTAATCTCATTATCCAACCCATTACCACACCTTTTATGGAAAAACTAAAATCTATCAACATAATCTTCCATAATTTCATCTTCCATTTGTCTCATTCAAAATAATTCCTCTTTCCTATCTCCTACTTGGCAATAATCTTGGTATTTATCCAAAAACTCAGTTTCCATTTCATGCCAAGTTGAGATTGTCCCTGCACCTAAACCTATGAACCGACGTAAGATTGACTCATTTAAAGTAGAAGGAAATAATTTAAATTTCTAGTTATCAACTGTATAGTCATTTGTCTAGCCTAAAACCTTAAACTTAGAGAAATTGGTTAGGGTCCTCAAAAGTTTTTCCCCTAAAGGTAGTTAAAATTGAGGGTGAAATATTCTTCATAGGAGGCTCATCAATTTCTCTGTTTAGATTAATAGGATAGTACAAGGTCCTATTTGGCGGGGGATCATTTCCTGGTTGGTCACCCATTTCTTCTTCTTGAGAATGTTCCTGATTCTCTTCTTGATTTTCAATCTGATGTTGCGGAGCTTGTTTTTCTTGATCAAAATCAATATTTCATGGAAGCAACCTTCCTAGATGGTCTTTAGCTTGTCTCATCTGCAAACTAAACCATCTTCCTTATCAACACTAAGGATTCAAACTTAATAGCCAAATCTTTTAATTACTCCCCGATAATGATGCCAAAAATGATGGGCAAGGTCGTTGGTGTCACTTCTTGCATCAATAAATCTTTCAATTATCAAACCGAGTGTGTCTTAGAGTTGTAAGTGATAAGGAAGTCTCCATGGATTGGGGGGGGTTTGTACTATAAATGATGACTTTTGATTTCGGTCCGACTCCTTCAGGAGCTCTCAGGAGTGTAACTCAAGAAACTAATTTCTAAAGACTAAATCTATCTTATCTCTTAACTAATGCTTATTTTGACTTGTTTAGACCCTAATAACTTAGTTCAAACTCCACCTGACTTAATTGTAATTGATTCATGGAAAAAATAGGATATATCTAAATTCACTCTAAATCTAAAATTTAGAATTGAAATTTACTTGGAAAGAGAGTCTATTTACGCTTGCAAGAAAATAAAATTAATCTAGAAAATAGCAACACTAATTTCCATGAATAAATTAAAAATAAGCTTCAGTTTAATCTTCCCATTAGTAATAATTATTACTTCCATTAAAACCACATGCATTTGAAAATAGTTATTAAGTCTGATTCCTATGGACAACGATTAAATCTACAGTAAACAAATGAATGTTAATCTACAGTAAAGCATAATTAGCTATCTTAAGAACACAATGAACTAATCTAAGGGTATACGTAAATGCAGTTACTATCAATGATTAAACAAAGATCAAAATTCTTAACTTTCCAATTGATGCAAACTGAACAAAAATTAACTAAATCAAAAGAACACAACACAAGGTCACCTTCTTTGGTTGAGCAGGCCCTGCTCTTCCTCTGGTGGGACCTTTAATACTGAGATTTGAATTAACTCCTTATTTGCATACAAATTGTCCCAAATAGGTGAGTGTAACAAAAGTGTGTAGTACCAACATTACAATGTTAAGCGAAAGATTATCTAACTCCAGACTAAATATAAGGATGAATATTTATAGGAATATCCCTTATTTGAATTCAAAATCATGGCACTACCTGCCAAGATACAAAGCGAAAAACTAAAACAAAAACAAAATTGAAAGTATCAAAGAGAATTTTGCCTCATAATAGCTAGAACAAGGATTTTCCAAACCGAATAAGGAAGTCAATTCGAAATCATGATGAATTAGTATCCAGTTGGAGCATTCAGGAGTGCAATTGACTCCACATTGTTAAACAAAAAGTTTAACATATACACCTCATGAAGTAAGCGTTTAATCACCTAAAGAAAATCCTCAAAAATAGGATGCTAATATGACAACAAATATTTCAAATTCAATAGTCATTCCATCATTAACATCATTAAAAGAAACACATTTAATGCAAAATATTATTTCTAATATATCCTTAAATTAGTTAAATATAAGATAAAACAATCAAACATATAAGTATATAATCTACCGCCAACATAGTTAAGTAATAATATAATAAAGTCTTTGAGAACATAAAATGATCAAAGTGTCATTTTGAGCACTCATCATAGTGCTAATGGGTTTTTATACTTGAAGATGACATCTAACATCTTATTTTCATCTTCCACCTTGACCATCTTTCTAAAGAAGAGTATTGTGATTGTAAGGAAAAGCAGAGGTGCGAAAACGCTTTCCTAACACTAAAACCACAAAGGAGATGTGAAAAGACCAATTTTAAAACATTAAAACACTTAAGATGAACACATGCGGGGTAACAAGAGTAACAAAAATAAAATGATTTCAGAGCTAACACCAGATTTACGTGGGAAAAATATTTCGAGTAAAAAACCTACCACACCAAGAGAAAGACACTTCTGATTACAATAAGCAAAATATTACATACAAAGTTACAACCCTCACTCTCTGATACTCACAGCAACACTTGAGTTTTTTATGCACTCATTATTACAATGCTTTTTCGGCATACAAGGAATACAAAAACTCTCAACTCTTTTTGTAGTATTCTTCTGCTCAACTTCTACAAAAATATACAATTGATTACATGTCAGAACTGACTATTACAAGTCCCTTTACATCCACCAATTAGGGTGCATTAAATTCAGTTCTTCACTGACACGCCAAATCGATCTCGGATCGGATCCACCTACAAACCTACATCGAGCCACCCCCAAAATAAATTTATTGCAAAGAAAATACAATTTGGGCTCTGTTAATTGCCAAACTCCAATCTCATTTGACTGCATAATATATTGCTTTTCACCAATCCATCTACCAACAATAAATGTTGTTTTGCAACAACGATGGAGAAACAACCGATGAGAAAATTCCACGTGTCGCACTACCATTTGTTTTGCCACTTGACCGAGCAGTGATATGATCAACTATCATGTGGCTCCGAAAACTCTTCACCATCGCTAATAGTTGCATCACATTCCAAGCCGACAATAATCCACTATTGCCAAAACACCGACCGCCACCCCTATCAGGTCCCACAACCCACGTGTTCGCTGCTCAGGAGGTTTCAAGGCATCCAAGAGGGAATCGTGAAGATTCCCATGAGCCCACCTGGAATGAGCTTTCAAAGCTGGCACGTGTCCACCACTCGAGCACTCCGCTTGGTCTTTGTGGAGGTTGTTGGAGCTCTTTCGAGGAATCCCTAGTGGAATCTTCTAGATTCCCCAGGGAACTTCTGAGGCATAGACAAGTGTCCATGGCTAGACAACCCCTCACATAAAGCAACTCGTGGCTCACCATCTATTTGCTATGCTCACCACTTTGACAAGTCACCACACATCATGTGCATAGGTGATTTCGCTCGACGAAAAGGTAAACAATGGTACTTTCCTTTGGATTCCATGGAAAGCAACCGACACCGTTTGATGGAGCTGATAGCAGCCATTGATACTAGGCATCGACACATCTGCGTGACAGAGCGAAACCTCCCATCGATGGGTGGTTGATCCTTCAATAAAGCCGAAGCCTTCAAACAAAAAACCACCAACTCCATGCCCATCAACCCGTTGCTGTGACAACCTTCGGAGCCTCGTTGATTAGACAGAGTCTCAGCGACTAAAGGGTCAAGTCAACCAAATGAGAACACCTTTGTAAATCTATAGGGGCATAAATTTGTCAAGCCTTTCACAGAGGTCCAAGCCAATAAATTGAGGCAAAATTTCCAACAATATCCCACTTGACGAAGACTTACTGGCTTCCTCCAGACTTCAAAATCATTTGCGATCATAGGCCCCAAGGCCCATTGAACTTGCACACCATCTAAATTTTTTTATGCTTACTGATGAGCCTAAAATATGCTCATTATTTGAATATCATGATGTATTTTTGAATACCTTTTACTCTTTCTAATGGTTGTTTTAAACTCTATGATTATAAACTTTTATCTTAAATTGGGTAGTATCCTATGACAATGCATTCCTATATTCTTGTCACTTAATATCTCCATATGTCTATATTTATGGCCTTGTTTGACCTCCCAATTGACTGGTATGATACATGTGGTTTTTGGATAAATGAGATGAATTTAATGTGTGTGATTAATGATAAGTATCGTGCTATTATATGTATGCTTTCTTTCACCTTTTTTGCCATGTGTTCCACAGGTTGTTAAAGATAGTATGAACAAGTCAAGCACGGCGAACCTCGGTTCCTGAAGTGAAGACCATTTCCACCACGACACCAAGGATGTTGTTCCTGCGAAGACGCTCTGTCTAGGTCATCGGGAGGAGATCTAAATGGTCATCAATCTAGGAAGAGTGGAGCATTGGATTCTCTCTGAATCAGTTGGATAGATACACTTTCATTTATGGAAATTTGTTCCTCAAAATTAGGAAGCATCTACATCCGCATCTTTCTCTGTCAAGTTAGTTAGCTATTTTTCTATAAATAAATGTTCCTCCTATGCGAGTGAACAAGAGGAGAGGATTAAAAAAGGGTTAAGGAGATTAGACTAGAGAGTAGAAACATTACAGAGTATGTAAGAGTAGTGCTATAATGATGAATAGAGTTTTGTGTTAGTTTTATTATAAGCAAACCAACCATGTATGTGATTTCGAGTTATGAATAAAAAGCTGATGCAGTTTTGAGTTCAATTCTTGCATAGTTGGTTGATGCTTACTAAGGGGGACCACTTAGTAAGTATCTTTAGTTAGTAGTTTATTTCTTGTTGTTTATCAGTTAGAATTTCATTCTAGGAAGTTTAAGCACAAACTCAGTCTTGTATTGTTCCTGCAACATAAGGCATCCATCCCTGTGTGTGTTCCTACAGCATAAGATCAGTTCATGGTTTGTTTCTCAAAAATAGTTGTTATGATTTCTGCTTTAACTAAGTTATGCTTAGGTTGATAAGACTTTACTTTACGTTCCTATATCAGAAATAGAATTCCTTTCATGCATTTATTTCTAGTAGCTTGTGGCTAAAATCGGTTCTTAGAGCACATACAGTGCCGCTCCATTTCAAGTATACATTCCCTGGTTTGATAAAGTAAATGAATGACCATGAGAAGATGTTAGTCACCTACTAGAATGTCCAATTCCTAGGTTAGGATTTTCCATGACTTTTATATCCTTTTGTGGGCGACAACCATTTTTGGTGCCGTTGTTGGGGATGGTGTCAAGCTAAGAACCTGTCATAGTCATTGTTAGTAGTAGCTTAGTGTGTTTATTCGAGAATTTTCAAATCCTTCAAATTTTCAGTTAAGTCTGTTACTTGCATAGAAGAAGAGACACTCTAGGGATATTCTTACCAAACCCTTCCTTCACTGATAACGATTTTGAACCAGCTTATAATCTATTTGAGGAAGAAGGAAACCAAGATATCAATCCATTTGTTGAAGACCCACTCGCTGAATTTCCCTTTGACCTTGCTGACGAAGAACCCCAAGAGAATTTGTTTGCTTTGATACTTCATCAAGCAGATATGGCACAAAATCCACCTAATCGACCTCATGCTTTTGAATTCCCTATTATAGCTAGCAAGATAATGATAACCTCAAAAATATTCCTTCTTCATTACTTCCCAAGTTCTATGGACTAGTTACAGAGGACCCAAATACTTTCTTGTTTGAGTTCGACATCCTCTATCGAAGTTATGATTATACCACAAATGCTCACAAGCTGAAGTTGTTTACTGATACTTTGAATGAGGGAGCTCTAAGATGGTTCAGGAGTTTGGGGAGGAATGCTGCTGATAGTTGGGCACTCATGCAAACAAAGTTTCTTGATAAATATAAGGAATATTGCAAGAGTGGTAGTAAGGGTGATGATATATTCCAAGTTCAGCAGAAGGAGGATGAAAGCCTGGAAGACTATATCTCAAGGTTTTTGTTTTCCTTGAAAAATAATTCGGACCATACTCTCAATGAAGAATCTCAGAAATTACTTTTGCTGAGAGGAATCAATGATTCCTGTATTGATGCTCTGGATTTAATGGGAGGAGGATATATAACCCAAGTGCCTTGGGATGATATTAAGAACATATGCTACAATTACTCTTGAGCAAGTGTCAAGAAGGGAAGAGGTCATCAAGCCACAATGGGAAAGTCTTCTAATAATGGAGTTTCACAGATGGAGATTTCAAATTTGCTGTCCGATTTTAAGCAAGATATCATAAATAATATGACTACACAGTTGGATACTATGCAAGCTCGAAAGAAACATGAGGAAGCTGAAGCAATCTTGGTTGAGTTCTATCCACATTGTCGAAAAAAGAAGCGTGATTGTAGATGTAAGATGGTGGCTAACATGGAGGCTAAGCAATTACCTACTGATTTTAAGGCAGTAGAAAGTGATGATGACCAAGTATTCTACATTGCACAAAGGTGCCCATGGGCTCAAAGACAAGGTATGCCTCAAGAACTTTTAACTTTTGATAATCCTTACTCTAATTATAGTAACCAATGGCAACCTACATATGGCCTATCACCACCATGGAATACCTCTCAACCACAATGGCTTAACTATCCAAATTCACAATGGCAATCTCCTCAAGGAGGTTGGCAGCACCCACAAGGACAATGGGCTCCACCCCAAGGTAACTGGCAACAGAATTCTCAAAGGAGAGGTTCTCAACAATGGCCAAACCAATACCTTGGCTTTTTGCAGCTTCAACAACCACAATCTCAGGCCCTCATGCCGTCGCCTGCAATACCTGCAACAAATACTAGTCCTCCAAAACAAACACCTATGCTTGCTCAACCATTGCCAAATCCTAATAATAAGCAGCAACAACAATAGCCTATGTATTTTGCAGAAGCCAATCAGTATCCAGTCTATGCTCTGAATATTAATGATATCCATCTCAGGTCTGGAACCACCCTACCTACTCCATAGCCACTAGTAATTACTAAAATTCAAGATCCTCCCACTGTTGGACAACTGACTGGTCCTGTAGAACAAATACCTATATCAGATAATGCCTCTAAGGAGGTTGTCCTGTAGCATCCAATAAAACCACCTTTTCCTCAGAGATTGCAAATCAATACACCTAAGTCTATAGAAAATCTTACCTTTGATATTTTGGATTAGCTAAAAGAATGTACACATTCAAATCCCTCTTTTTCAAGCCATTAAGGAGGCTTGTTTGAAGAAACCTGGAAGAAAGAAAAAGGACCCCCAAACTATCCATGTTCTAGGACATTTGGCAAATATTATGTTAGGGAAGGTAGTCATGCCAGAAATGCTGACCCCAAAAGTCCTGTGGTACAAATCAATATTAATGGCCAGATGGTAAAAAATGTTTAAGTTGAGCTTGGTGCAACCATTAATGTAATGACCAAGCATACTATGGAATATTTGAATATCCTAACCATTAGGTCTACACCTACCATCCTGCAGCTAGCTGATAGTTCCATTGTAACACCTGATGGTATGGTAGAAGATATAATTGTCAACCTTGAGTCTTGGGAATACCCAATAGATTTCACCATATTGTCCACCAAGGAAACTTTGGGAGGATATCCTATCATTCTAAGTAGACTATGGTTAGCCACAACTGATGCTTTTATAGGATGTCATTCAAGAAACATGACAATCTCTGATGGTCAGTCAACAAAGAAATTGGCTTTATACCCACCAGTTCAACCTCAGCCAGATTTGTCTCAGCCAATTTGGTCAGATTTGGGTGAGGAAACAAAAGAAGTCAGTTCATTGGCTCACTTAATGATGCTACAAACTAATCCGTTCTCCCAACTTCAGAGTGAGGATGACCTACTTTTACAAATTTTGCAGTCCAATTCTAACATAAGTAGCCCATCTATTTTAAATAATTGTTCTCAACAGTGCTTCCTGCAGAAGCTAAATCTTCACAAACCACCATTTAAAATCCCTACAGTCTATCAACATTTTCTCCCACAAGAAATATAGAAACCATCTTTTCTAGTAGATTCCATGAATGATCTTACCAAAAAAATTGAGTTGTCTGCAGACCACTATCTGAATATCAACAATCACCTACCTAAATCTCAACAAATTACCCTAGTTAAAATGTTGCAAGATCAACACAAAGCTTTTGCATGGGACTATGGGGATATGAAGGGAATATATCCTCAACTATATACTCATAGGATCTACATTAAAGAAGATTGTTCACCTGTTAGGTAGCCTCATCGAAGGATAAACCCAGAACTCAGGGAAATAGTTAAAAATGAACTCCAAAAGTTGCTTGATGCTGGTTTTATCTACCCTATTTCAGACAGTCAATGAGCATCTCCATTGGTGATTGTTCCTAAAAAAGGTGGGAAATGGCAAGTTTGTGTAGATTACAGGGAGCTGAATACTGCAACTAAAAAGGATCACTTTCCACTACCATTTGTTGATTAAGTACTGGACTCATTGTCTGGTAAAAATTATTTCTCATTTTTAGATGGATATAGTGGGTATAATCAAATTAAAATTGCCCCTAGGGATCAAGACAAAACAACCTTTACTTGTCCATGGGGGAATTTTGCTTACTTTGTCCTACCTTTTGGCCTGTGTAACGCCCCTGCAACATTTCAAAGGGTAGTAATTAGTATTTTTGCTGACATTTTTCATGATTCTATGGAGATCTACATGGATGACTTCACCACTTATGGAGTAACTTATGAAGAAGCATTATCAAATTAGGAGAAAGTGTTGAAAAGGTGTAAGGAGCATAATTTATCTTTAAATAGTGAGAAGTGCTTTATGATGATACAAGAGGGAATTGTTTTAGGCCATCATATCTCTCCAGCAGGAATTTAGGTTGATCCTACAAAAATAGAAGTTATTCTAACTTTGCAAACACCTATGATAAAAAAAGATGTTAAAAGCTTCTTAGAGCATGCTGGATACTATAGAAGATTCATTAAAGATTTCAAAAAAATAGTCAATCCCCTGTATGCCTTATTGACTAAGGATTGTGAATTTAACTGGACTGAGGCCTGTGACAAATCTTTCTTGCAGCTTAAGGACTTGCTTACTAAAGCACCTGTTCTTCAAGGACCAAAGTGGAGTCTACCATTTCATATACACACAGATGCTTCTGATTATGCCATAGGGGCAGTGTTAGGACAAAAAGAGAATTCCATAGAGCATGCCATCTATTTCATCGGCAAAAATCTTCAAGGTCCAGAATTAAACTATACTGTCATAAAGAAAGAATTTCTAGTAATTGTGTATGCTCTGAACAAGTTTCGACATTATGTCACTGGTTACCAAATATTTGTTCATGCAGACCATGTAGCAATAAAGTACCTTATGAATAAGTCTGCCATATCTGGTAGATTAGCAAGGTGGCTACTATTGTTGCAGGAATTTGATATCACAGTTATTGACAAGCCAGGCAGGGCAAATATGGTGGCTGATTTCTTGTCAAGACTTCAAACAGCTACACCTGCCACATCTGAGGTAATTGATGATAACTTTCCTGATGAACATCTATTTTTTATAGCTTCTCAAACACCATGGTATGTGGATATTGCAAATTATTTAGTAGCCAACAAAATACCAGCTCACTTCTCACCAAAGGACAGAAAGCTGTTGATTGAGAAAAGTTTTAACTTTTCATGGATTACAAACTTTTTGTTTTACATAGGTTCTGACCAAGTCATGCGAAGGTGTGTCAGAGAAGATGAAACATGTGAAATTTTGCATGCTTGTCATGATGAGCCATGTGGTGGGCACTTTGCATCTAAAAGAACATTAATGAAAGTGCTTAATACATGGTACTATTGGCCCACATTACACAAGGATGTTGTAGCCTACACCAGAAAATGTGACAGATGTCAAAGAATGGGGAGACCAACAAAGTCTGATGAAATGCCCCTGTATCCACAAGTGGTGGTTAGTCCCTTTGATAAGTGGGGGATGGATTTTGTTGGGCCAATTGATCCTCCATCCAATGGAAAATCCTATATTTTAGTTTGCACTGATTATGTGACCAAATAGGTGGAAGTGAAAGAAATGACACATGCACGTGACAATAAGGTTGCTGAGTTCCTTTATGAACAAATTTTTACTAGATTTGGAGTCCCTAGAGAACTTGTTACTGATCAAGGAGCTCAGTTTACTTCAAACCTGATCACTGCATTGATGAATGACTACAAGATCAGGCACAAAAAATCAAGCTCCTACCACCGTCGAGCCAATGGCCAAGCAGAGGTAACTAACAGAGAAATGGAGGCAATCCTTACAAAAATAGTCCAGTTACACAAGAAAGATTGGAGCAGTCATCTTCCAGAAGTAGTCTAGGCCTATAGGACAACATGGAAAACAACTACAGGGTTTACCCCTTTTGAGTTACTTTATGGCAAAACTGCCATGTTGCCAATAGATTTTGAGCATAAGACCTTACGAACTGCACTTTAGCTTCAAATTGATCTTTCAGAAGCACAAAAGGAATGCCTCCTACAGTTAAATGCATTGGATGAGATGAGGAAAGCTACCCTCCAGCACACTAAAGCAATCCAATAGAAAAGGAAGAAATGGCATGACCACAATATCTACACAAAACATTTCTTCATTGGTGATTGGGCCCTACTCTATGACTCTAGGTATAAAGAGAATCAAGGTAAGCTTACAAAAAGATGGCTTGGTCCATATGAAATTGAAAATGTATTTGATAATGGTTCGGTTCAGTTGGCAACAATCGATCATGTCCGCTTGAAACTGCTGGCTAATGGACACCGTCTTCAGTTGTACCATAAGCCTGCATCAAAAGAACAATTTATAAAATAGTTTGTTTTGGATGTAGCCACTGATCCTCATGTGGAAAAAGGCTTCGATCTTCTTCTTGCAACATCTCTTTGAAAATTATGTTGTACGTCCATAATAAAGGTTTCATTTTCACGAAAACCACTTTCTCCATCACCATCCATCATCATTTATCATTTCATTTTTCTTGTCTACATCACCCATCCATGTCACCCATCATACCGTACCACCATTCATGATCTCTTTTTCAAGCAGTCATTTCCAACATCTGCAAAAATTTACTACAAGGTACGCGATATTATTTTCATTTGTCACATCATTTATTTATTTTATTTATTCATTTATTACAAGTGTCTATCAGTCATTACTGCTCATTCTTCACCTATCCTTTTGCACATGTGAGGAAAATATTAAGTAGGGGGCGGGGATTTTTTGTTTCAAACCTTTTTCTTTTTCCAATGCCACATTTGATAAAAACAATTTTTTTAATTGTTCTTCCCAAGAATGAATTCGAATGAATGCATGATTTTTCCTTATGAGCAAATTAACTTCTTAATTAAGTAGTTTCTAAAAATCATTGCATGCGATTGTCTTTTATATCATTTTCAGAGAAAAGAAAGGAAAACAAACCGAAAAGAAAAGAAACAGAGAAGGAAAGGGGTGTTTTTCAAATTCTCATAAGAGGTTAAGTTTCAGGGATTTTTAGCAGAGTCAGTTTTTGAATATGGGTGGTCAGTTGGTAAGACATGAGCCAGTAGCTCATGAGGCCTTAACACAAGATCCTCAGGGGGTTCAAGCATTCAATATTTTTGGATGTTTGAACTATTTCTTGAGGATATATTATTTCGATGAAGAAGCTGCAGGTGAATTTCTGAGAACTCTTTCAAAAGGAGAGGCTACAATATGGGGTTTAACAGTTGTTGTAACTGAAGAACGAATTGCTAAAGCAACAAGACTTCCAACAGTAGGAGAAAATTTCCCTTCAGGAAGGGATGCTATCTTTTCTAGGGTGGAATTCACATTGCCAGCGGATGGACCCTTGGAGGTTTCAAAGCAAGGATGCAAATGGGTATCATTGCCTTATCCATATTTAGAATACGATTCTTTCATAATTAGGTATTTTACTTGTGAAGGACGCTTCTCTTATTTACATTCCTACCATTTTAAACTGTTAAGTCATATGAGGCATGGGTTAGTTGTCAATGTCCCAAATTTCTTGTTAAATCTTTTGGAGCGTAGGGCCTATGAAACTCAGAAGGGTAAAGATAATTCCATCACCTATCATGCCCTGATCAAATTATTGACTGAGCATTCTTTGAGAGATGTATCACCCTTTCTTGGCAAGAATTTGCTGCCCAGAAAGGACTGCAACCTTCTGAACCTCTGAGAACACTCCTTGCTCAACCCAAGAAAAATAAATTAGAGTCTACAAGTAGGGAAGCAAAGCAAGAATTATCTGCTCCTGCAGTACCTAGTCCTGTATCCAAATAAAAACTAGGTCTGCCACAAGGAAAGAAAAGGGGAAAACAAAAGTAGGTGAACCATCTAGTGCTGAGCATACCCCAAAAGCAAACCCTCAAACAACAAAGCGAAAACGTGCTACCCAGCTTTTTCTTGCAACAACACTTGTAGTCACCACAATTTCGTCATCACCCTCTCCTGCCGAGTCTGACTCCCCTAGGCAAGCTAAAAAGAGAAAAGCTGCAAAAGAACCTCTTGTGCCTACTTCATTGCCTAGAAGGGTTTCAACAAGGAAATAGAGTAAAACTACCTCAACACCCGTCCAACTAGAAATTATAATTATTTCAAAGGAATCTGAGGGGTTTGGTCATGAGGATTCTTAGAGTGTATCTAAGAATGTGAATAACTGTCACTTTGTTATTCTTGAGGAGTTACAAATAGAAATAGAGGAAGTTGAGGAAATGCAGCAAGGTTGCAATGATGAAAAGAGGATGCCAAGCCTTAATGATTTGGCAAAGGCAGTTGAGATAATTTCAAGAAAAGCATAATCCCCTCCTGAGCATCAAGAAAAAAAACCTGAACAAACTAAGTTATTCAACAAAACACCATTGCCCACAGGACCTTGTCGTGCATTGGTTGTGTACAGGAGAACATTACTGATTGAGTACTTAGAATATCTCAAAATTGCCTGGAGGCCTGTAACACTTCAAACTTTGAGTTTCCGTCATCTTGCCAAAACTGAAATGCAACAAAGTTTGTGGGAAGAGGAGAAAAATAAATTGAAGAAAGAAATTGAAAATCAAAGGTAGGAAATATAAGAAATCAAGGGGAAAATGAATGACATGATGAGAGTAGCTGGACAAATAATGGAATGTAGACCACCACCTAGGGTGTATACAATGTGTCTAAAGGAGCAGTTTTTATGGTTTCAATTTATAAGAATTTCCAGAAATTTGGATCCTGTCATTCATTCTGCTAAAGAATTATATGATGCCTATCAGACAACACCTAATTGGCTAAGAAATTCTATGTGTGAATTTTATTTGCATGGTTTATTAATACCTTTTGAAACAAAGTGGAATCCGCTCTTTTACATTGGTGACATTCATTTGAGGTCACTTATGTCCTGGTGGCTAATGAGATCAATTATGGGAAGCAATTAGAGGATTATGAGGAAGCTGAAAGGAAAGAACCAATTCCCCTGAGACCAGAAAGTTTCGATCGTCAAACAGTTCTTAGAAATTGGTTTTCTATTACATATGGGTTTTATGATCCTGTAGCAAGAGTAAGGATATTTGATCTCAGAAAATAGGTATATGATGAATTTAAAGGCCGACCATACTCATTTTGGAAACATTCATCTTCCAGAATCAGAACTAGATGGGAGAAATTGACAATTGGCCTAAGAAAGTCTGAGCCTCATAGTCCTTTGAATTTCAGAGCAGCCATCAGAAGATCAAAAAGATACATACAACTGGGTCTCCAAGAGAGGTTTGAAATGTGGTTGCCATTGAAATTTCACCCCCTGTTTTGATATGGCGATTGTACCCTTATCAGGCCACAAATATTAATGAAACTAATGAAGCTCGTAGGTATGAAAGGTGGCAGAATTACAGAGGCTTCTACTACAAGTTTGGGACTGCAATGCAAGGCCATGCTACTTCTACCAACTTCAGGGAAACAACTAGGAAGGTTAATGCTGGAGGGCCAACATTAGAATAAGTAGGGGGAAAATGATGAGCCTAAAATATGCTCATTATTTGAATATCATGATGTATTTTTGAATACCTTTTACTCTTTCTAATGGTTGTTTTAAATTCTATGATTATAAACTTTTATCTTAAATCGGGTAGTATCCTATGACAATGCATTCCTATATTCCTACTGCTTAATATCTCCATATGTCTCTATTTATGGCCTTGTTTGACCTCCCAATTGATTGATATGATACTTATGGTTTTTGGATAAATGAGATGAATTTAATGTGTGTGATTAATGATAAGTATTGTGCTATTATATGTATGCTTTCTTTCACCTTTGTCGCCATGTGTTCCATAGGTTTTTAAAGATAGTATGAACACATCAAGCGCAGCGAACCTTGGTTCTGAAGTGAAGACCATTTCCACCAGGGCACCAAGGATGTTGTTCCTACGAAGACGCTCCGTGCGGGTCATCGGGAGGAGATCTAAATGGTCATCAATCTAGGAAGAGTGGAGGGTTGGATTCTCTTCGAATCAATTGGATAGATACACTTTCATTTATGGAAATTTTTTCCTCAGAATTAGGAAGCATATACGTCTGCATCTTTCTCTGTCAAGTTAGTTAGTTGTTTTTCTATAAATAAATGTTCCTCCTACGCAAGTGAACAAGAGGAGAGGATGAAAAAAGGGCTAAGGAGATTAGACTAGAGAGTAGAAACATTACAAAGTATGTAAGAGCAGTGCTATAATGATGAATAGATTTTTGTGTTAGTTTTCTTACAAGAAAACCAACCATGTATGTGATTATGAGTTATGAATAAAAAGTTGATGCAGTTTTGAGTTCAATTCTTGCATAGTTGGTTGATGCTTGCTAAGGGGGCTCACTTAGTAAGTATATTTAGTTAGTATTTTATTTCTTGTTGTTTATCAGTTAGAATTTCATTCTAGGAAGTTTAAGCGTGAACTCAGTCTTGTATTGTTCTTGCAGCATAAGGAATCCATCCCTATGTCTGTTCCTGCATCATAAGACCAGTTCATGGTTTGTTTCTCAGAAATAGTTGTTATGGTTTCTGCTTTAACTAAGTTATGCTTAGGTTGATAAGACTTTGCTTTGCGTTCCTATATCAGAAATAGAATTCCTTTCACGCATTTATTTCTAGTAGGTTGTGGCTAAAATCGATTCTTAGTGCACATACAATGCCGCTCCATTTCAAGTATACGTTCCCTGGTTTGATAAAGTAAATGAATGACCATGAGAAGATGTTAGTCACCTGCTGAAATGTCCAATTCCCAGGTTAGGATTTTCCATGAATTTTATATCTTTTTGTGGGCGACAACCACTTACTAGCTTTGTTAATACATCAACAACATTTTTTAGAGTATCCACCTTTTCTAACGAAACCTTTCCATTCTCCACCATATCTCTCACGAAGTGATACTGCACATCGATATGCTTTGTCCTAGCATGGAAAGTTGGATTTTTTGCCAAACAAATGGCACTTTGACTATCACATAAAATATTGATCTTCCCTACATTAAAACCAATATCAAAACATAAGCGGCTGAGCCAAACAACTTCTTTGCAGGCATGAGTCGTTGCCATGTATTCTGCCTCTGTCATGGACAAAGTGACTACGACCTTTCACTTGCTCATCCAACTGATTGCACCTCCATTTAACATGAAAGTATATCCACTGGTGGATCTTTTGTTATCAATATCCCCCACCCAGCCAGAGTCCATATACCCATGAATGTTGAGAATTATTTGTGATGCAACCAAATTTCCATGGTAACTGTCACCGATTTTTTCGCTACAACTCAAATGTTGGAGTTGTTTTAAATATTGTTTATATTTTAAAGTGAAAATTTAGTTATTTCTGAATATACTTGAGTGTTGTTTGCACTTCATTTTATTTCATCAAGTGATAGTTTTGCAAGTGTTTTGAGAAAATTGAGTTTTGAAGTATCATTCATGTTTTTGTATAAATCAAATAGAGTGCAAAACTGAGTATACAAATGATAAATCAAAATGCTTTCATTTATTTCATGAAGTGGTGCATTTTTACATAAGTCATTTGATTGCAAGAATACAAATGTTGGTACGAACTTGTATTTTAATGCTTTTCTTTTGGAATGGAAATGAAAGAACAAAATTAAACATCCACACAAGCCATGGTTTTAACTATTTCCATTCATAACAGGAAAATAAATATACAAATGAAAGTGAAGAAAATAAAGTTAGACATATCCTTCATTTCTTGAGTTGGTCTTCGGTTGGTTTCTCAAGGCTAGCTCCATTCTACTTCCGCTCCATTTTGCTTCCACTCTCGAATGTACCTGCAAATTTTTGAGAAGGGTGTCAATTAAGAGCTCGGGATATGAATAATATTACATTTCGTACTAATAGAAATGTATTTCAATCCTTGCAATGCAAAGAAACAACTAAAGGAAAGAGCAGAAGCATGAACTGAAAAAGAGAAAAAACATCATCATCATTCTTTGTTTTTTTGTGCTATCACTATTTATTTCCTTGTGCAGGTATAGGAAAAGCCATGTAGTTGATTATCTTTTTAAGACCAAGCATGTGGGGAAAAATGGGCTCCCACAAGGGTAGAGCCCGACATGCTACCCTTATATGTTACAAGAGGGCCGAGAGAGAAAAATACCATCACCTTGCTCTTCTAAGATTTACAACTTAAAGAAGTAATCGAACTACCATACATTTATTACAGTCAAATCAACATATTGAAATGAAGGTTACAAATGGATGATACTTTGAGCACTATTTCAGTTGAGTTATCAATCTATTATGTGTTCGGAAAAATTGAACTGTTGTCATATTACTATTTTGTTGTTTAAAGTTTGTTCACATAGTGTTGTTTCATATTTTTTACTTGGAACAATAGTTTTCTATCTCTTAACAATGACAGTGAACAAGCATACATATGCCTCATCAATTGAATATTGATGGATAAAGTAAGCAAGTACATGATACAAAATTTAAATGGAGCATAAAAAGGCATGAAGAGTGCCAGATAGAAGAATGCAACAGGGATTTGAAGTGTTTTGTTGTTTATCATTCAAGTTATTTTTTGTCCTCCATCAGAATCAATGTATATGTCTTATACAGAAGGCAGTTTGTGTTTCATTCAAGGAGTGCATTTTTTTACATAGTGCAAAGTTATGAAAGTTATGCCTTGACAAGTAAGGAAATGAACTGGAAAGTAAATGGAGCAAATTTCACATAGTTACTGTTTCAGAGAATGAAAGGAAGTAGTCAGAACCAAAATGGAGTATGCATAGGAATTCACAATTACCCATATGTTTTTTATCTCAGAAATGTGGTCTCTTTAAAGCAATGGTACCCATTTTGGGTTTTGACAAAATACAGAAAATGGGAGGATTTTTTTCAAGTTTTATAAATACCCATATACAAAATTTTACTCATTTTGTTCATATAAAGAAGTACCCACATGGGGGTTTCATATGGAATGCAGATTTGCCATGTTTTTTTAGAATACCCATATGGGGGTTTTGAAAATAAAATAAAGATAGTTCATTTTCCAGTTTACCCACATTAGGGTTTTTCAACAGAAATACAAAATAAATTATTTTGTGTAGAATCAAGAGATACCCATGAGGGTTTTTAACAAAAATGCCTGATATGCATCATGGGTCGAGCCCAGTATGGAGTTTCAATTACTCTTTCAGGAAAAAATGAGCAGAGCCTTTGCAAGTTTTGCTTCATAGAAGATCAAAATCCGAGCACAAAGAATCAGGAAAACAAGTGTATGAAATGCATATTTTTAATTAGAATCCAGAGCCAAGCATTCATGGCACAACCAGTCTATGGGTCTGTATTATTTTAAGGAAATGATGATCATTATTCTGATAAAATGAGCTTCTAAAGCATTTATTTTAGCAAGGAAAGCAAACAATGAAAAGAGGCTTACCTTTCCTTGTTGTACAAGAACAAATAAAGCTGCACGCAAGCTCATTGGAGCCCTCAAACTAAGGCTCAAGCCCTCCCATGGCAGCCAAGGTGGAGTTAAGAAAAAAAAAAAATTATACAAGAAAAATCATAGATGAGTAAAAGATAAGTCGCGGCCTTAAGAGGCTATTCTTGTTTTCAAAACAATGGAGAGAGATCACAATGCTAAGAAATTAACTTACCACGAGTTGCAGAGAGGGGTCGACTAGAATGGAGGAGAAATATGAAGCCATCAAAGCCTTTCCAAGCTGCAAATCGAGCTCATGCATGGCGGCGCCTTCTTTCCCAGGCAGAGCCAAAGTCTCCATTCTCAAAATGAGAAATGTCAGGGCATTCCTTGTTGGTGGTATAATTAAATGTCTTGTACCTTGTCCTAGGTCATAAAAACACCTTAGTTAAGTTTACTTAGGGACGACATAGGATTTGGAGAATTTCCACCTTTGTTGGACTTATCATCTTTTTACTTTATCACTTCCACCTTTCATGGACACATCATGTGATTAGGTTTCCACCTTTTGTGGGTGATCCACTATTTGTGGTGGTTATCACATTATCACTTTCCACTTTAGGTGGAGTGATAGCTTTTCATTGTTGTCTCATGTCATAAGATTATGACACTTTTCATAATCTTATGCACTCCTATGTTCTCACCTTGGCTATATAACCAAGGGGTCTCTCTCTGTAAAAACAAGAAATATCATATCATTTTCATATTGACATTGAATGCAGTTTATTCTTTTCACTTTATTTTCTCTCTTCTTTGTGCTTTCCATTTGGTCCATAGATCTTGGAATCCATAGCCAATTCTAACATGATATTAGAGCATGTTTGATTCTAACATGGTATTAGAGCGGGTTGGGTGCCATTGGAGAGTCTTTTTCTGAGGATAGATACCAGATTTGGGTAGGTTCCATTTCTGGCTCTCTATTGTAGGTTTATATTGGAGCTTGTTGGTGCAAATATAAGCTCACCATTACATTTGGAACATTCGAGAAAGTCGATTTTTCCTTTTGTTTCATCCAAATCAGACATATGAGGCCACATCTATGAGGGTTTGAAGCTGAATTGTGGTTGCCAGATTCAGAAGGTAGTTGCATTTTTGGAGCATTTTGGGTCAAATCCAACCCTGCCATTGCATCCAAAAGGGCCAAAAATCCTAAGATCGACTGTCCATTCGTCCATTTTGGAGCAAGTCATCCGGTGAGACAAAAAAAAAATCTCGAAGAGCCGTACAACCCCTAGACGTCATAATTACGCAGTCGGTACGATTTTGAGAAATTCATATTTCATTTTAAAATTTTCCGAAATTTTTGAATTTAAAAAAAAAAATCATTTTTCAATCAAATAATATCAAGGGAATTTTTTGATTTGAAAGTTTTTAAAAATAAAAAATAGAGAAGGTAGTCCACAGACGTACTAGTCTACAGACGTACTTGCGTCAGGGTACAAGCCTACCCACTACCCTCTAGTACACGCCACGTGGCGCCCAACAATACGCCATAGTGGGTCCCTCTCCCTCGCACTCCACTCACTCTACGGCCCCACAAGCTTCCACCGACGGATTGTATTCAAAAATCCAATGGTTAAATCACATATACAACAACTTGTACAAATTCTGGCTGGAGAATATTCCAGTGCATCATATCAAAAGATTCTAGACAAAAGTGAGATTCCAGGAATATTCTATCAACGAAAGAGCATATTCCGTAGCTGATTTTTTTTTTTCAACAGGGTATTTGTTTTGGAGACGAGCGTTTAGCCATCAAATTTAAGATAGTTGTTGATGATGTCAACACTTTTCAAAAAAATTCCTCCCCCTCACCATTTGCATTTTGATTTTGGAAGTTGATTTTCAAAGGCTCGTAACTCAGTCATTTTGGCTCCTTTTTTCAAGCAATATTTTTTTATTTGGGCTGATTTTTCGTGATCTACACACTGGTGCAATCAGTTTTAATTTTGGTTTCTGATTTTTCCCAAAATTGCAAATTCTCACAGGTGTTGCTGCTTCGTCATCATTTTCGGAACTTTTGGAGCTCATAACTTGCTCCTACGGTAACATTTTTGGATGATTTTTTTTTGAAAGTGCATGATTTTTTGTGTACTTTCCAGTGGTGTTATTAGATTTATCTCATCTACTATAATTTTTTCACTATGAGCTTGAGGCCTATTTTGGCATCTGCATGTACCAAGATCAAAGTCCACTTTTCTATTTTTGGCAGTGGAAATTGTAAACGCACTAAGTATAAAGTGCCAAATAATATATTGCTTGGGGGGTTTCTTGGTTGAGTGATTTGGAGGGGTAATTTTTCAGTGATTGGTTGCATTCTTTTGCTTGGTTTGTGTTCTTGCAATGGGGAAATCTCAAATTGAACTCCTAACTCCACATAATTATGCTACATGGAGAAAATTAGTATGACACTATCTCATGGGAAAAGTTCTAATACGCTATCTAAAAGAAACCATTTCTCAACCTACTAATGCTAATGAATTGGCAAGATGGGAGATTAATCGTGAGAAAACACTTGGATGCATATGTTCATTAGTCTCATTTGATTTACAATTTCATATTGATTCATGTACAACACCTAAAGAAGCACGGGAGAATTTTGAAAAATTGTATGGTAAAACATATAAGATTAGGGGATATCAGATTGATAATGATTTGATGAATCTTGATCCTAAAAGTTTTGACCACATCCAAGACTACATCTCCAAAATCAAGCAATTAAGAACACAGTTGAAAGAATGCAGTATTGAAAAAGAGGATTTACAATTGATTCTAAATGTGTTATCCAAACATGGTCTTGAGTATTCAGTATTTGTTTCTAGCTTTCATACCCATCAACTTCCTATGGAAGCATCATATGTTGATCCTAAGTTTTATGACTTTGCAAATCTCCTAATCCAAGAGGAAGCTAAGTTAATGAACATGGGTCTAATCAAGTCTTCCAAGCCACATGCATTGGTTTCTAGTGAGTCAAAGGTACAGAAATAATTAGGGAATTTTGATAAGAAGAAAAAGATGAAAAAGAACAAGCCACATAAAGAATCATAATCCACTCATTCAAAAGAAGAATCATCTAAGAAGAAGAGGTCTTTTTGTGCATATTGCAAGAAGGATGGACATGAAGAACACTATTGTTATAAGAAGAATATTGATGAGTTAAAAAATCTTCTAAAAAAGAATCAAATTCATTTGCCTTCTAGAATGTTTGAATCTTCTTATTCTTCTTCAAAACAATCTAAGGGAAAAGTTCATTTGGCATCTACATCAGGATATAAAGGTCAAGCTCTTTGTGCTTCTTCAGGTTCAAGATCGGGTAGATGGCTTCTAGATTCAGGAGCATCACATCATATGGAATCTTCACAATCTATACTCTCTTCATTTCAGCCTTGTTCCATGTCTCCTATCTTGATGGGAAACAATACATACATGAGTGGAATAGGGAAGGGATCTATTAGTTTTGGGGACAACTCTTTTCAGGATGTTTTGTGTGTTCCTTATTTGACAAACAATATTCTTTCCATATATCATATTACACATGGTGGAGATGGGAGAACTGTGGAGTTCACACCTAATTCAATCATCATTCGAGACTTGGAGAGTAGAGAGATCATTGATACTAGGGTGGTTGATCATTCATCTCAGTTGTATACCTTTGCAGATTTTTCTTTTGATGATGACACTATTCCTTCGGCTGTTGATCACACTTCTAGTGTGAACCATAATTCAGAGGAGAATTTTGGCTACTTGAACTTGGGAGTTCTCACATCAGATCTAGTACTTGAGCCATGCATTTCCTCTCCTCCATCTACTGTTGTAGTTTATGCTTGGGATTGCACAATTTTGGTTCCTTGCGATTCAGCGCAACAGGACATACATTGTCTTCCAGATATGGCTACTTTGGATGGCTTCTTGACAGGTATTTCAGACTTATTTGTGGAGTCTCATCTTGCAGATTTGGGGGACATCATTGACGACATTCATCTTCTCTTTGATGAAGATTCTCCTTCTTCAGTTGTTGCGAGGGAACGCTCTGACCCTCTTGTTCATTCTCTACATGATCATTCTTTGTAGTTTGGCATGAGTGTGGATACTTTTGAACAATATTTGGAGGAGGCTTCTTTGTCTTTAGAGGGGATATTTTTCTCTTCGGATCATGTTCTACATTCATCTCTACTAGATGTTGGATTGCACTCTTCAGCAGTGTGGCCTAGAACGCCTATTTGGAGTGTGTCAACTTTCGACAACGACATGGAGACACTTGATCATGCTTCAAAGACATCATACATCATGCATACATCCTTGGTTTTGTTTCTTCCTAAGGGGAGGAATGTTTTTCGGCGAGATTGGATGATTTTCAACATTCAATGTCGAGCTTCTACCATCATTGCAGAAGACTCAACATTGAGGGGGGGCTGCCTTGTCTCTCTTCTACTTCTCTCTTATGGGGGGGGTCTTTTTCCTCACGTGGATTTTTTATCTTCTCATTCATCATTGAGATTATTTCCATTATTGTATTTCATCTCTCTTTTGGGGAGGAGTTTTGTCCCACTAGGGTTTCTCCTTTTCTCCATTTGTGAGATATTGCATTGCATTTGTACATGGGTACCTACCATGGCCTAGTTGTCGGGACCCATCTTGCATTGTTTGATTTTGTGTACATTCTCCCTAAGTTGCACTTAAGGGGGGGCATTGGTGTAATTAAATATCTTGTACCTTGTCCTAGGTCATAATTACACCTTAGTTAGGTTTACTTAGGGACCACATAGGAGTTATTGGAGAATTTCCACCTTTGGTGGACTTATCATCTTATTACTTTATCACTTCCACCTTTCATGGACACATCATGTGATTAGGTTTCCACCTTTTGTGGGTGATCCGCTATTTGTGGTGATTATCACATTATCACTTTCCACTTTAGGTGGAGTGATTGCTTTTCGTTGTTGTCTCATGTCATAAGATTATAACACTTGTCATAATATTATGCACTCATATGTTCTCACCTTGGCTATATAAGCAAGGGGTCTCTCTTTGTAAAAACAAGCAATTTCATATCATTATCATATTGACATTGAATACAGTTTATTCTTGTCACATTATTTTATCTCTTCTTTGTGCTTTCCATTTGGTCCATAGAACTTGGCATCCATAGCCAATTCTAACATGGTATCAGAGCATGTTTGATTCTAACACTTGTGTTTTGTTCATTAGGGTTTCTCTAATCCCTAAGTTGACTTTAGGGGTGTTTGCTTAAGTTTAGAATATTTAGTAATGACGAAGTAATATGCCTATTATGGTCGACTCATATAGTCTAAGGCATTTCATTCTATGTTATACCTTGGTGAAGGCTTCATGCCTTAATTTCATTTTGATTAATTTCTAGGAATTAATTGAAATTTTTTTGCCTTAGTACTATTTATCAAATTGATTTTGGAAAGAATCAATTAATATTGATAGGAGTATGTCTTAGTTTTTATTTATTTTAAATTTTTTAGAGAAAACAATTAAACATGTAATAAGGAGTATTATATTTTTATGATTTTTTATAAAAAAAAATCAAAAGCTATGGTTTGCAAAATATTTTGAAATATTTAATTGCAAAAATATAATAATTGTAAAAATTGCATGTTGTAAAGCAGAAGCAAAGCAATACTTTATAAATTGATTTGTTTTCTTCCTATTTTTAGCAGTTGAACATTGAAATTTCCTCTTGGTCGGAATTGAGTTTTCAGTTGGAGAGATAAGGTGTTTTCCTTGCTTTAAAAGAACTTTCTTTCTATTTTTAGAAGCGTGACAGTTTATGCCTGCAAAAAGTGTGACTTTCCACTTTTGTATTGACTTGTTGAACAGTTTTTGAGACCTTTTCCTTGAGCTTTTTCTTTGAGCTCGGATTAGGGTTTGAGACATATATCTTGGAAGAAAACTTAGGTTTTTCTAGTTTAGTTCTTGTTTTCTTTCTCTTACACATTCTTGAGCTTGTAAAACTATTTTGTACTCAGTTGAGATTTTGGCATACTCCTACAGTTGAATAAAAATAACATTCCTACTTATCATTTTCGGTGTCTACTTGCAGTTTCAGTTTGATGTTATGTTTATGATTTTTGTTTAAGGAGTCCTTGTTATGTCCTAAGACTATAGTTTTGATGCAGAAAATTTCAAGGATACAGGTTGCATGTCATATTTTAAATCAGATCTTCATGCAAAATATTTATGTAAAATTGTTCAGGAGAGGTTGTGAGATTGTGTTTTTTTTTAGCACTGTTTGTGAGGAAAATACAGAATAATCATTAGGTTACCATCAAGTATTGAAAATATATTAAAATAATAGATTTTAATATTCTGTTACTCTCTATCCCTTTTCCCAAGATGAACTTTAGAATAGGATTATCATACGAGGACCAACTCACTGTAGAGATTCTCTTTTCTTATAGATTGCCCACATCTGAAAAGAGTTTCCATGTTGCAACAGATAGTCTAATTTTTGCAAATCTGAAAAGGTGCATATCTGATTGCTAACAATAACACATAGCACATTCTAAGGTACCTCTCAGATATCTAAACACTCTCTTTATAGCATCTCAATGCGTCCTTCCTGGATTTTCCATAAATTGGTTGAGTAATCCCACTGCTTGGCAAATGTTTGGCCTTGTATAGACCATCACATACATTAAACTTCCAACAAAACTCACATAAGGCACTTTGATCATGTCCTCCATCTCAGTAGATGACTTGGGATAGTCTTCAACAGATAGATTCGTTCCCTGCGTAACTGGAACAACTAGCTTCTTGCAATCATTCATATCAAATCTCTCTAGAAAAGTATTGATGTACTTACTTTGGTTGAACCAAATATTTCTGCCATTTCTATCCCTGGTTATCTCAATCCCGAGAATATACCTTGTTGCACCTAGATCTTTCATTTCAAATTTTGCAAACAGCTAAGATTTGAGATAAAAAATCATAAACTTGCTATTTCCTATGAACAATATATCGTGAACGTACAAGGTAATAATAAGCAGACGACCATTTTCAGTTTTAAAATAAACACAATGATCAGATTTTGATCTCACAAATCTCATAGGCAACACAAATGTGTCAAAATTATGGTACCACATTCTAGGAGACTACTTCAAACCATACAAAGATTTCTTTAATTTGGAGACCAGGCTCTCTTTACCTTTTTCAAAAAAGTGCTCAAGTTGGGACATGCAAATTTCTTCTTCCAACTCACCATGGAGAAACATTGTTTTCACATCCATCTGCTCAATCTCTAAGTCATATGTAGCTGCAAGTGACAACAAAAATTTGAGAGATGCCAGCTTAGCTACAGGGGAAAAATATTTCTCCATAATAAATTTTCTCTACATGCGAATACCCCTTTGCAACCAACCTTTCTTTATACTTCTCAACATTACCCTCAAAACTAGTCTTCTTCTTAAATACCCATTTATAGCCAACATACTTTCTTCCTTCAGGAAAAGGTACAAATCCCAGGTTTCATTCTTTTCCAATGATTCCATTTCTTCATTCATGGCTTCCAACCAGGAATTTGCACTAGGCATATTAATTGCCTCTTTAATACTCCTATGCTCCTCAGTACTAGTAATTAAAGCATAGGCATAGTTTGAATCCAAAATGGGGAAACTATACCTGTCAGGTTGTTGTTTTTGACGTGTAGACCTTCTCATTGGCTAAGGTTGTGGTTCTTCCCCTTCATAACTCTCAGAGTTGCTAGAGCTCTCCTCAGTTTCAGGTACACCATGGAGTTGTCCCTTTTCTGGAGTTTGAGGAATCTCAACTGCATCATTTTTATTTTCTCTTTGATCTATCTCTAGCTATGGATCAGTTGTAGAAGGTTTCAACTCATGAAATATTACACTTCTATTGTACAAAACCTTTTCAGTATCAGGATTCCAATTTTTGTATCCCTTCACACCAACACCATAGTCGATGAAGATGCATTTAAAAGCTTTGTTCTCCAACTTAGACCTTTTCTCATTTGGCACATATGCATATGCCTCACAACCAAAGACACAAACATGTCTCAGAGAGGGCTTCTTACCAAACTATGCTTCCAAAGGTGTCTTATCAACAAGAGCAGAGCAAGGAGAGAGATTTACCAGGTAACATGTTGTAGCCATGACCTCAGCCCGAAACATCTGCTCTAGACTAGCACTGATCAACATACTCCTTGCCTTTTCCATAAGCGTCATGTTCAACCTTTCAGAAACTTCATTATGTTGTGGAGTATAAGGTTTAGTTTTATGCCTTTTAATCCCATGGTCTTTACAGTATCCATCAAAATCTACAGAACAAAACTCACCACCATTATCTTTCCTCAAACATTTTATTCTCCTTCCAATCTGATTCTCAACCAAGTTTTTAAACTCTTTAAAACAATTGAACACTTCTTATTTACTTTTAAGAAAGTATATAAGTGCCCTTCTTGAATAGTCATCAATAAAAGAAACATAATATCTAGACTTCGATAACGAAGTAACATTCACTAGACCAAACACATCAAAATGAACATGGTCCAGTACACCAATAGATTTATGAGAACTTGAGGAAAAAAAGACACGTTGTTGCTTTCCATAGATGCAATGTTCGCAGAAATTGAATTCAAGATGACAATCTACAAGCCCTTCTACAAGATTTTTATTCTTCAAGGTTTTTAAACCTTTCTCACCTATTTGATTGATTCTATGATGCCACAACATGGTCTTCTTTATTGGGAGTTTCACCTCCATTGCATTTGCAGCCAGAGAAGCATCTTTATCTTTCTCTATAGGAAAAACTCTTCGACTTTACAGAGGCATTGTTGCAATGAATAGGACATGCATCCAACTTGTACAGAGTGCGTATACATACACCATTGCACCTCGAGCCATCTTACATCCTTTACTTGAGAAAGAAACTTCTACACCAACATCATTTAGCTTAGTGACAAAAAGTAAATTTTGAGCCAAACCTGGTATATGTAGTACGCCACCAATACCTTTGACTCTCTCATCTAGAAAATAAACTTTTGCTCTACCTCGGCCAACAATCTCCAACATTGAATCACTCACCAGGTACACCTTTCCACCAGCATACTTCTTGTACTCGGTGAACCATTCTCTATGAGATGTCATGTGAAAGGATGCACCCAAGTCAACCAGCCAGACATCATCTGATACTTGAGTTGCTAAGGTTGAAATGAAAGCATCTGCATCACTCTGAGAAGAGTCATAGTCTGAAGAGTTACTCTTCTTCTTATTCTCCTTGCAATCCTTTCAGATATGACCAGACTGCCCACAATTCTAGAATTTCACCTTGGAATTTTTACCAGGAGACTTTGATCTCCCTATAGATTTAGATCCGCATCTCTTCAGAAAGCAATAAAGCAACCACATCTTCCATCTTGAAAATAACATTCGTACTTCCAATAGCCATCACCAGATGATCCCAAGTGTCAGGTAACAAACATAATAGGAGCATGCAATGATTCTCCTCCTCAATATTTACACCCACATACGCCAACTGATAAACACTCATATTAATTGAGTTTAGATGGTCTACAACAGATGCATCTTCTTCCATCTTCAAGGAGTACAACTTCTTCCTCAGGAATAACTTATTTACCATAGACTTTCCTTGATAAATATCGCCAAGCTTCTTCCATAACAAAGTTGCAGACTTCTCCTCATGGATATTCAGGAGTATGAAATTGGCCAGACAAAGTCTTATCAGACCTCTCACTTTTCTATTTGTGAGGTCCCATTGTTCTTGCTTCATACCTTGTGGCATAGTTCCAAACACTGCTACCCAGAGGTCTCTATCCACTAACAGGTCTTCCACTTTGAGTTTCCACAACTCAAAGTTGTCGCCGTTGAATTTCTCAATATCAACTCTTCCTGATGTACTCATCATCTTAGACATAAATATGTTCTAACTTTGGAAGACTCCCACTGGAATAATATTAGCACAAAAAACCAGCCCTACTAACAAGGATAACACAATTGTCCAGGCTCTGATACCACTTGTAAGGAAAAGTAGAGGTGCGGAAACGCTTTCCTAACTCTAAAACCACAGAGGAGACTTGCAAAGACTAGTTTTAAAAAACTAAAACACTTAATATGGACAGATGTAGGGTAACAAGAGTAACATAAATAAAATGATTTTAGAGATAACACCAAATTTACGTGGGAAAACTCTTTCGAGTAAAAGACCCACCACACCAAGAGAAAAACACTTTGTATTACAACAAGAAAAATATTACATAAAAAGTTACAACCCTCACTCTCTGATAGTTAGCTCATAGTAGCACTTGAGTTTTTTATGCACTCACTATTACAATGCTATTTCGGTATACAACGAATACAAAAACTCTCAACTCTTTTAAAAGTATTATTTTGCTCAACTTCTACAAAACTATACAGTTGATTACATGTCAGGACCGACTATTACAAGTCCCTTTACAATCACCAATTAGGGTGCATTAAATTCAGTTCTTCACTGAGACACCAAATCGATCTCGGATCGGATCCACCTACAAACCTGCATTGAGCCACCCCCGCAATAAATTCGTTGCAGAGAAAATATAGTTCGGTGTCTACCAATTTCCAAACTTCGATCTCATCTGACTGCATAATATATCTCTTTTCACGAATCCATCTACTGACAATCAATGTTGTTTTGCAACAACGATGCAAAAATAATTGATGAGAAAATGCCACCTGTCACACTACCATTCATTCTGCCACTTGACCGAGCAATGATCCGGTCAACTATCATCGGGCTCTGAAAACCCTTTGCCATCGCTAACAATTGCATCACATTTCGAGCCGAAAATAATCTGCTATCACCAAAACACAAACCGCCAACCCTATTGGGTCCCACAACCCATGTGTCCACCGCTTAGGAAGTTTCAGGGCATCAAGAAGGGAATCACCAAGATTCCCATTAGCCTGCTCGGAATGAGCTTTCGAAGCTGCCACGTGTCCACCACTTAGGCACTCCGCTTGGTCTTCATGGAGGCTACTGGAGCTCCTTTTGGGAATCTCTAGCGGCATCTTCTAGATTCCCTAGGGAACTCTCGAGGCGCAAACAATTGTCCATGATCGGATAACCCCTCACATAAAGAAACTCGGGGCCCACCATCTGTTCGTTGTGCTCACCACTTTGACAAGTTGCCACACGTCATGCGCACAAGAGATTTCACTCGGTGAAAAGGTAAACAATGGTACTTGCCTTTGGATGCCATGGAAAATAGCCAGCACCATCAGATGAAGGTGATAGGATCCATTGATACAAGGCATCGACACATCAGTGTGACAGAGAAAAACCTTCTACCGATGGGCGGTCGATCCTTCGATAAAGTCAAAGCCTTCAAATGAAAACTGCCAACTCCACGCCCGTCAGCCCATCATTGTGACAACCTTCAAAGCCTCACCAATCAGACAAAGTCCCAGTGACCAAAGGGTCAAGCCGACCAAATGATAACACTGCAGTAAAGTGATAGGGGCATAAATTCATCAAGCCTTTCACAGAGGTCCAAGCTAGTAAATTGAGGCACAACTTCCAATAGTGATCTTATAGGAAAAATAAGGAATCAATAAGGGAATTTAAAGCATTGGACCTATGATAGAAACCACGTAGAGCCTTTAATTTATGATAGTTTCAAGAAAAACCATAGATTCTTGAAGATTCTAATTAACAATGGATCAACACCCTATCTTGAGAGGTTAAATGGACATGATAGTCATCTTGCAATTAATTTTACTAAAGGGTGGAACAACATAAATGTTGTGTTATATGGGTTATACTTTAGGTTACTAAGGATTTATTGGTAGAGGTTACATGGATCTCTTTAATGGGGGTGAATACCTTTAAAGATAGGAAAATAGGTGATGATATCATTTCTATTTTTCTAAAGCATGGTGAGAAATCGATAAAATTCTATTTTGGGCATGCCATGAGCTCTTTAAATATCCCTTGGAATGATTTTTCTCACTTATTATGAGGCACATAACATTGGAGGGAATATTTGAGTCTATTTACTACTATCATTTCATTCTATTAAATTATTTTGGGTACAAAAGGCTAGTCTCCTTTCCATTTTACTTGATCTATTCTCTAGAAGTTATACTAAAGACTAAAAATCTATCCTTGGGATGATACCCATTTAGTGGAGGTTCATTTTACTTATTGTGAACTTTTTTAGATTAAATAATCCTAAGACTTGTCACTAGGTTTTAAAAGGAAGGATGAGAAGATGAGAATAGTGGTTGAGTACTTTTATTCCCTTGAGGAAATTTGAAGATACTATGGATGGCACCTAGGAGGCTATTGAGAATGAATTTAATATGGAATAAAAAATTGAGTCATCCTTTTCCAAGGATAATACTAGTCTAATGTACAAGAAGAAATTATTTTGAAAGGAAGTAGATAAATTGGTAGTTTGAGGGGAGGTAAAATGAAGAGGGGGGACTCCATAAAATATAATCCATATTTCCCTATGGTGAAAATAGGTAACACTAAAGAATAAAGGTGAAATAAATCAAGAAATCCAAAATAAAGTGGATGGGATGGATATTAAGAGAAATGAGAAGGCTAAGGCCTTCCTAGAACCCTTTGTTGGGGGTTCATTTCTTAGATTTTTTAATTTTTGTCCTACTATACCAAAGGAGTTATCCTTACTTGTGGCCAACCCCTAATCTTTACAAGAATTTTTTAATATGGTGAATCAAGAGATCCAAAACCTAGGTACCTTGAAAGAGGTTTTTGAGACTTTGGAAATCATCTCCCAAGTAAACAGATTGGTTAAAGAAGAGTTTAAGCAATAACATGACATAAAGACCATCAAGAAAATAATGAATAATGTGATTTATGTCAACAAGTGCACCATAAATAATAGTGTCATGGGGATTAATATCCTCACTAACTAGTTGGAAATATATGTTGAAGATTTTGAGGCTCCTATTTTGGTTGGTAAAGACACTAAATTTGGCTCAAGCTATATTGAGAGTAGCAAAAAGAACTATGAGAGAAAAGAGAGAATTGCAAGATTTTGTTAATTTGTATAAAATCTATCATAAAGAGTTGTAAGTTGATGCATTCACTCTCCCAATGCTCATTGAAGGGAAGTTAAAATTATAATATTCCTTACATACAAAATCAAATTTACAATAGAAAGAAAGATGCTTCCGTTAAATCTTTAACTGAACTTAATTGTTCTAAACCAATATGTGACAAAAATAATATGATGCTCAAGAGGATATCAAGGCTAAATTATTTAGAAATTACATAATTTCATTCACCAATAACATCTGAAATAATATAAATTTGACACAAACAAACATGGCATCAACCAACAAGAGAAATTTACCATATGAATATTTTCCAATCATCGATCTCATAAAATAATACCAAACTATCAAAACTACAAAACATCAACAAAAACTAATTTTGAATTTCTACATACTAATAAAAGTTTCTAAGATAGTTACATTACCAAACTATTTAAATTATTACTCCAAAACCAATTGAAAACGCACAATAACTCTTCTCTCTATTTTTTTCTCACTCTACTCTATTTATTTGCACACATCCTAAATATAAAATATTGGAATCTTGACATAAATGCTACATGATGGACATGACTATATTGTAACACCTATACACAAGCTTCCAATGTTAAAATAGAACACATGCTCTTACACCAAAAATTTCTGATATGTTGAACAAGTTGTAAGTCTTTGTGCTTTTTATGTGTTATTTTGTGTTTTGTGTTTCATTTAATTTTTTATGTAGTTTTGTTATTATTTCATTGTTGTTATTATTTTTTTTGATGTATCTCTATTTGTATTGGGGTTTTATGGTCCATTCAAAACTTATTTTACCCTTTTAATAAAAAATGGACAAATTAAAATAAGAGCTAACAAGACTCTTTAATCAAGAAATGAGAAAATTATGAAATAAAAGTTATAGATCTTGGAATAATTAAATTCATTTAGTTGAATATTCATCCAAAAAAATAAAAGAATTCAAAAATAAAATATGTATTTATTAGCTAATTAGTTCATCAAAAATATTACTTTGGGAAGAAGAACAAAAATAAAGGTATATTAATTATTTATTTTCTTGCATTTAGATAGTTCATGTTTGTTTTGCACACATTAAAAAATGAAAATTGAAACATGAAAAACACAATGGTAGCTCCTTTCACAAGTAGGCTTTAAGGTCTCTTATACGTAGAAAATTAAATAAGCATCTTGCTAATAAGCCAAGATTAGAAAATAATAAAAATCAAGCAATCAAACAATAATAGACAAAACAAATAACCCAAAGCAAATAATCAATACAATAAATCAAAGTCAAGTTGAGATCATTGAAGTCACTCTCCTAAATCTTTCACTTCTCGATATCTCATTGAGAATTTTATGTCCATGTGTCTTGGAGTTAGGGAAGATTGATATAGGTCATCCTAAATAAGATAATGGTGACTCAACTAGCGTAAGAAGTACCTTAACATAGAATAAATTATGAACAAGAAACTACCTTATAAAAAACTCAAGAGGAAAATAATATATGCTACATAAGAGAACTACACTATGTAAAAGAGCTATCCCTTTATAAAGAATTGATTGAATTAGAGTAATTTTGTTTGAACATCTTTCGTGCCTTTACTCAATAGGAACTTTTAGACACCTAAATATTTCCCTACACCCTTATCCTTATTTACCAAACATATCACCTAGAAAAGTCCCCTTCACCTTATGAATCCCACTTAATTAAATAATATTATTTAATTAATCCGCTTTTCTACATCATATCACATAAATAAATAAATTTATTGTTAATGTAACACCTATTTTCCATCTCACGCATAGCTAAAATAATTAAATAATATTATTATTTAATTATGGCTATATTCCCTCCACCAATCCCAAGACACCTAAAAATATGTGTCCTCGTGGTTCCAACATTCTCTCCCATGGCACACCCCATTTTTAAAATAATTAAATTAAATTACATTTACAATACTTATTTTGGATAATTGGGTTATGTAAAATAAATATATGGAATCCTAGAATAGAATATAGTTTCCATATATGTTTAATTTCATATTAAATATAGATGCTAGTTTCAATGATGTGAGAAATTCAAAATATTTTACTTTTTTATTTTTTTTATCATTTGACTATTAATTTGCTTATGGTAAAACTTATGTAAATGTGAATAATGGACTAAATACTCTATGGATGATGAGGTGGATGTAGCATAGTATAATTTCCCCCTCCTAGTCAAGGAGGGAGAGTATCATCAGGGAGAGAGGTACAAATCAAGGTGGCCAACAAACATATCATGTCTTCAATAAAAATCTATTTCAGACACACACATGAGGTTTCATATGTATTTATAGATGTTAGTCTATTAAAATAGTATCCATTTATATCGATTAATATATAGGTATCTATATTGGCATTAGTATTTTAATTGTTAAAAGTCATCTTGTGTTTCGGTTATAGGGTTAGTACGATTTTTTTTTTATTGTATTAGATCTAAGATGTTATTTTCATGATCACCCTACACTTTGGTCATTAAATGGGTAATGTGTAAAGATAAAATATATCCTCTAGTTAGGAGATTTTTTTCCATGTTAAGGGAATTAAAAATTATTTTTTAATTGTTAAGGAATATTTTATTATAGTGGGGCTACCTAATTCCAACTGTCTTGTATGTATGTATGTATGTATGTATGTATGTATAATTTTATAAAATAAATTAAATTCTTAATGCTTGCATGAGAGAATTAATGGTGGTGTACCTAAAAAATAATTAAGTCTCCTCTTAAATTGTTGTCACTCTTCTAATTAACTTCCTAGCAATGAGTAAAGGAAAATAGTTGAGATAAGAGTGATAATTTACTCCAATCAAGTGGAGAGAGGTTTAGTTATGGGATACATCATGATGGAACAATAAAAGAGAAATACAGAAATAGAATTTTGAGAGGATTATTAAGGAAAATCCAAAGGAAAAAGGGGCACAAATTCTTGTTGGGAGCAATTGGGGTTGTGGAAAAGAGGAAAGAGAAGGAAAGGAAAATAAAATTAGAGATAAGTTATTCTCACTAGGTCAAATGTATTTATTATTATTATTATTATTATTATTATTATTGTTAAGAAGTTCACTGGAAATTACAATGAAAAAAATTATACTTTTGAAAAAAAGATAAAAAGTATTTTAGGGAAAGAAGAAAGTTTCTTTCAAGAATATAAATTCAATAACTATTACTCCATTACTAGAACCCATTATATAGGTATTATATATCATTTCATATATTTTTTGTAGCTCAATGTGCATTTTATGGCTCACTCACATATAACTTATGTAGTATGTGTTGGGATTCAAATCCTTTTTCCTTTTCACTTGAATCCCATCCCATATTCATTTCGTAATTCTTCACCCAAATGATAATAAATTATAGAATATCTCACATGGGTCACCTTGCATGAATTGTCCCTTATAAGGCCTAACCAAAGAAAATTCATAAGTTGGCTAAAGTGTTCCCTTTTCAAGCTTTAGGTTTTTGGTTATCTGCATGTTGTCATTAAATTTCTACCATTGCCAAGCTCTAGCTCTACTTCTTTCCCCTTCACAATTCATCCAAATTTCCTTAGTATAATTTTTTTGGGTTTTGGTCCTTAACCTTTATCACTTTCATGTATCATTTTCCCTTCCTTCCACCAATCACTGAAGCTCCAATGGAATGCTTCAAAATATATCCAATCCTTGAAATTTAGGGCTTTGGGGATTCAATATCCTCCCTAATCCTTACCATCCTCTTTGTCAAGAGGTGAGTCTTCTTCCTAATCCCCGACCCCCTATGTCATAGTCTTCGATCATCGAAAATCTAGTCTCTCTCCTACCTTCTTTCTTATTTTATGATAAGGCTTAGTTCTTCCTCCCAATCCCCAATTCCCAATCTATTTCCATCTCCCATAGTCAGAAACCTACCTCAATCTTTTGGGTTTTAGGTCCATAGTATTTCATCTATTCCTTTTTTCTCTTCAAGTATAAGATATGGCTTAAGCTCAAAGGTCGATTCCCAATGACTCGAATGATGATTTTATTAGTCAAATTTTGTGCTTGTTCCTCCTTGTTTTGGGGCCTAATTTTTTAGCAATAGACATTAAGATTAAAGTCCAATGACTGAAAGGGTCAGGCCATTTCAAGGTTGTAATAATTTTAATGTTTCTCTCCTAGGAATAACTTTAGAGAAAAGCCCAATATGCTAACAAGTCTCCCAAAACATGTTTTTTTAACAATGTATTGCACCCACCAATTTGCATTAATGGAAAAGCTTCTCCCAGCTATTTGCATTCAATGTCTAGGATTTCTTATGATCTTAGGCATCTATTTTAGAGTAATTTATTTTTGGTCTTTGATATTTTGTAGCTACAATGATCCTTTTCTAGGGTTTACTCTTTTATGAGTATTTCTAGGGAATGGGTTATCATTTTCAACATGATTGGATAGAAAAGTGAACAAAGAACTTTTTCGGTGAATATTTAGAAGGGTACTCATTAGAATACTAAGCATAGTCAATGGTTTTCAGAGCATGAAATGTTTTAAACTAACATAAAATATTGTAATCATCATTGTTTTTTAGTTTTATGTCTCTAGTTATAGGTATTCTAACTCAAAAAATGTATCAACCTAGACATTTTTTCTTTATCATATTTATTGTTGTGAATGTAATCACTATTAGAGGAATTTGATAGGATTCTAAGTTTTTTATATGATGTTGTAATAACTCTTCAATATGTTTGCATATGAGTTTAAGTGATTTCGTTGGATTATTAAGTAGATGAATCTAAAGGTTAATGTATTATGGCTCTTTGAAAAGTATATCACTTCAATTATGAAGTTCTTCCTTCATCTTTCTTCTTTTTGTTTGACTTTATAGCTCAGGAATAGGTACCAATCTCTCATGTTATTCTAGTAATCATATTAAAACATCAAATATTAAATCTATTATAGTTCAATTCCAATCTATGTGTTCATGATTTCATTATTTATGAGGAAAAAGGAAAATATCTCTTGGAACTCACTCCATCTTGCAAAATTATTGAAGATGTCCTATTACCTATATAAGGGGTTGAAGATAGATAATATGTTTAGTCTAGTGAGAAATTTTAAGCCTAACCAAATAGCTTTTGTTTAGCTATCATCCATTACCATTTTTACCTTCAAATATTTGAATACCTATTCAGGTACAACCCTAGGAACACCCTCTCGAGTCTAAGTTGAGCTCAAAGTGCAAAAGATATAACCCACTCTTGTTGAGTTAGCTTAAAATCCCCCACAAATAAATTGATGAACTATTCTACCCACATGACAATAATCATGGCCTTGTTAGTATTATGTGTTTTAGGAAGTGGGGTAGCTATTTTGAGACCTTACAAAATGGTGTCATTTTTGGGGGCTTGATGAGGTTGTTAAATCACTTCATATCATTTGTGGTAGTCAAAAATTATAAAATTATTTTATAGCCTCTATTTTGAGTTCATCAGGGAGAATAATTCAAATTAAATAGTATATCTCCCTCTAGGAGTGAAAAATATACTAAGAAGGAACTTGGCTTTGAACTATTTTGTCTATAATGGATAGGAGGAGACAAAGAGATGAACGACTTTCACAAAGAAATAATGCAAGAAATATGAGAAACCAATGTGCAAAGTGGAAGGAAAGAGATGAAAATATTCCATATGATTAGAATGATACAAAGGTTGTAGGTAAGCTATATTGAGGTGGTGCTTTCAATGAATTGAGAAACCATAACTAGAATACTTATGATGATTCAACAAACCAACGCCTCAAAAGAATGAATCTTAGTGTTGATGAGTTTGACATGAGAATAAATATAAATGCTACAAGTTGCATAAACATGGATGGTCAAAGAGAGGGTAGGTATCCTTCTCCTATGGGGATTGATATATAGGTTGAATAAGACTTTCCATGATGCTAACGAGTAGATACCTAATGAGGATGGTGAAAGAGAAAGAATAACTCTTGATGAAGAACTTGAGTTGATTGATAGATGTAGGAGAACGATGTCAAAACTCCAAGATAAAATTGACCGATTGAATCAGGCTCATGCTCAAGAAACACAATAGTAGTAGGATCAAAAAATACCTAACCAAAATACACGAGGTAATACTTGTAGGAAAGCTCAAAGGTTCACACCAATTAGGTAGCCTTTGGGAAGTGAAAGGTATAAATAGTTAGATTTCTTGGGGATTCCTGGTCTTCTCAATCTAATTCCCATTAAAATCTAAAGTCCCAAAATTTCTAGGGAATAATGTTGTGATAGGGGAAGAGAACCTAAGATACTTCATTAATATTATAGATGAATATGAGATTGAAGATGAGGACATGATGATGAGATTATTTGTTCATTATTTGGAATATAGTGTCAAAGAGTGGTATAGACACTTGCCTAATAACAATATCTCTTCTTGGTAATAATTTTTGTATATTTTGGTAAGCAATATGGATATAGGATTGATCCTAAGTTTTCTATCCACGAGCTCACCACCATCGAGAAAAAGAATAAATGAGATGATGATTGACTTCAATAGTAGGTTCATCCTCACCATGATAAAGATATCAAAATATATTAAGCAAATGATTCCAAAATTTATTATTACTTGAGATATATAAACTCTCAAGCCATTATGGAGGCATATGTTATAGTAATTAACATTTAAAGTAATATGAGTGCATCTAGTAAGCATCTGAAGAGAGTTGATGTGAAATTGTCACAACCAGATAAGGATATTAATAACAAGCCCCTTTCAAAAAAGGATAAACTAGATAAGTTGATGGGTGCTATGAAATACTTGTCTTATAAGGTGGCATGTAATGAGAAATTATTTTCATCTCAAGTTACATCCACACACTTCAATGAAGGCCAAAGATTGCATAATAAATAGTATAACACGAATTGGTCTAAGAGACCACAACAATAATATAATGAAAGGATTTCTAAAAAAATTTAAAATTTAAAATAGCAAGGTAAAGGTGTGCTTGAACCATTGACCCAGGAAAAATTCAATTTTTAGGATGATAATATGTGGTGTGAGTCTTGTTTCCTTCCTCATGATCCTGTTAATTAGGTTTTTTCTCTTTCTATGGAGAAGAATGATGAAGGTGGCACAAAATAATATGAGGAAAAAATTAACCAATTTGATGAATTGGTCCAATATTACACAAAACATGTTATATACCACAATGGTCCTAACTTGGATGATTATATTCTCCAACTTGAGGTCATTACTCATTTCTCAACCCTATCAACTTCTAGCTCATGATTTTGAGCATATGTGATCTCTTATGCAATAGAGATATAAGTGGACTAGACCTTTAGATGAAGAAATTAAGGCTCTTATTAATGCTACTATTGTACAATTCCAAAGTGGTGAGAAGTTAAGAAATAGAAATGTCCCTTTACAACCACAAAGGATTGGTAATTTGAATAACAACACACAAAATCCTGACATGGATAAACAAATAATTCTTTCTTATGAAAAATAATAGTGTACCAATGAAGATGACCAAAAATAAGAGGAAGAGCCTTGAACCAAAACAAAATAAGAAGTAAACCCCCAAAGTTAATGTAACGCCCTACCAAGGAACCCCAGAGGACAACACAAAACTAGGTCAAATTAATGAAACAATTTTTATTTTATTTTAAAACAACTATAGAATGTATAGCATAACATGATAATCTATCCCTAGGTCCTCTAAGGTTCTTCAACTACATGACTCACAAAATAACAATCAAGATTTACTAGAAACAAAGGTTAAATCAACTACTAAGGTAACATGAGTAATCTAAAATGTAAGGTTCATTTTAAAGCACCGCATTAAATGATTCTACATTACTTACTTCCATAACATGTCAACTGATAATCAACATTAAAGAATCAATTTCTAACTAACTATCATATGAAAGTTGCATTACTTTACAAGATTAAAACATCAATAATTATTACATCATTCTAATAATTACAACAATGTTTCCCCTAGTACATGTGGGAAGTTTACATCAAATTATATTGAGAGATACAATGGAATTACAATTCAATATACAAATACATGATAGGAGATCTTCTTAAACAGGAACATGAACTAGATTCCACAATGAAATGATCAATCTCCACACACACAAAAATGAAACAAGAATACCCGATGGATAAAAAGAACCAGCCTCCTGACCATGTGGAACCTTGAGGTCCATACCCCATACTAGGAGATAACACAAAGTCCCACATCCAATAGACAGTCAAGAAAGCACAGGCTAATATAAACAAGGGCTATACATGACTCCAATACAACACTGCTAAGAACACCACCATCACTTACAACACCTACTTCACTTCTAGAGGCAATCACACAACAAAAAGAGGAAACAAAACTAGAGAATTCTAGACTTCAATAGGGAGGAGTGTCATCACATATTTTGATATGGGTTATCCTAGTAGATCTTCCTAGGCCCTGACCCCCATCTTGGGTTATCCTGGCAACCTCTCTCGATCCTCCCTAATTCATTATTAATGTTATCAATAGATTAAGAAACCCTCCAATGGGTTGTCCTGGACACCACTTTGGTTTCAACCCCCATTGAGAGCCACTCCTCCTTCTTGCAACTAGTAAACCCTACACAAAGCAAGGTATTTCCCATCTTGCACCCTTTCCACAATCACAAGAAACCATACATAGACAAGAGGCAACATCCTTAGAGGTTACATTTCACCAAATACATATGACCTCCAACATAGCCAAACCACTTCCAAGGTAAAACATTCATAAGGACCATTCATACAAATATATACCCCCTCCTAGGCCTCTGGAAACCAACCTTAAACAACTTCACACAAAAAAAACCCCACTTATATCAACTAAAAAATCACCCAATCCCAATAATAAAAACACATTCTTCAATACAACCAATCAATCAAAAAATTATAACCATGAAAATACTCCTTTTAATAAGACATTATTTCCACATTTTTATCACTCATTTAACTTAACCATTAATTCACTTAATAGGTTATTTACCACCATAATTTGAAAATAACTATAATAACAATTACTCTAATTAACCAATTACATAGTAGTTTTAATAATCGCGTTGGGAAATTGTTGCCTCAACATTCTGGTTTCCCTTGAAGACTTGGTTGCTTTCTATGTTGTTCCTTGGTTTTGTTAGAGGCGGAACCGGGATGGAACCTAGCATTGAAATTTTTCTATGTTCCGAGTTCTATCCCCGTTCCCATTCCACTTCCACTTCCTTCTTTTGGTTCTCTTCACTTCACTTTACTTTGTTCTGGCGGAGGCGGAACCGGGTTGGAACTTGGCTTTGAAATTTTGATAAATTCATGTTTTTGTTTCGGCTCCTACTCTGGTCTCCATTTTCTTGGCTGGTTCCCTGTTCCCGTTCTGGCTCCAACTTCGGCTCCAGTCTTTGCATTTGCCTTGGCGGTTACCACCTTACCACAGGTGGTGGGTCCACTCACCGCGGTATCACGGTGGGACCACCTGCAGCTGGGTATGGCGGTTACCACCATACCACGTCCAATCAAATGACTAACCGCGGTGGCCGCAATAAGACCACCAGTGGTCAACTAGGATGGCTTACCGCCATACCATGAGGCATGTTCATCTGGGCTGCGGTAGTGAGGTAGGAGCTCGGATAAGCTCACGGTAGAGTTTGACCGAGTTGGACTCGATGTTAGTGCGATAGACGAATGACCTTTTGGCATGTGGCAGGTTGACTGCATCTGGTTGGCCGAAGGCAATGAAAGGATAGAGCTCGATGGTGGCTTGGGCCAGAGCTCAAAGGAGCTCGGCTAGCTTACCGCCATACTACAAGGTGAGTCAGTCTGGGCAGTGGTAGTGCAGTAGATGGCGGGGTGAGCTTGGGCGAGCTCACCGCCATAATGTAATGGGGTTATTTGAGCTCGACAGTAGTGTGGTGGAGGCAAAATGTGCTCGAGACTTGGTTGACCAAGTTGGACCAATTTGACCTACAGTTAGCAGCGATAGGCGAATGAAATGGCGATACGTGGAAAGTTCTTTGAGATCCCATTGGCCAGAGAGTTATTTCTTGATTACGATAGAGCTGTATTATTGATGGAAGGTTGACGGACGCGTCTGAGCCAAGTTAATGATTTTGTGGCTTGATCCAGTTGTATAAGCGATGCATGTTATCAGGGAATGGTCAGTGCTTGCAGGTAGGAGAGTTATTATCCTATTGACCATTGTAGGTAGGGATGGACTGATCAAGTATGCACACAATATAAGATTATAAATAATCTTGTGTGCAGTTTGAGTCAGATGATGTGCAATATCAGAGAGAGGTTGAGAGTGTTCGAGTTGTTCAATAGTGAACACTTTGACTCTCGGATCTGATAAGATGTGAACCTGTGAGGCCAAGAGGTTGGGATGGCCATGAGGCTGGTTGTGATAATCATTTGAGATGAGTTGAAGGGAATCTATATGGTATGTCATGAGGACATTGTAAATATGTGATGATTCCATTTCTGTGTTGCCAGTATTATTTCTCTAGATGAACAAGATGTAATATCCTGAAGACCATAGCTCTAGTTTTGTATTGTAACCGTTTTAGTTACTGAATAATACAAGTGAGCTAAATGTTTTGGAGGTGGATTTCTTTACCTAAAAAGGTTTTCCCTACATATATCAGTGTGTTCATAGTTTTTTCTTTCATGGTTATCTGTTTGTGTTGAATCTGTTATTTGTTTGCATCCACTTCTCTCAAAGGATCAATGGGGGATCAACTGTGCCCATTTTTGCTTTATGGCATGGTTGGTTGTGTCTTTGTTGTGATTTAGGATTGAAATCACTAAGGAATTATTGTGTTAGATGCATATCTTGATGACAGACCAAATCCTTATCTCCAAAAAGTGGTATCAGAGCATGTTTGAGGGAGGTCGAGGCTTTATGATACCAACCAACGGTATCAAAGTCTTCTCCTAGTTGCTGAAGTTTTGGGTTTCTTCCTGTGAAGATTTCTTAGCTTGGAAAGCTTGAGGAAGTTTGGAGAAATCGGTTGGTGATTGATCCTTCGATGAGTGGAAGTGTGTGCTTCATTGATTCAACACATAGTTTTGAAAGACATTGGAGATTACTGGAGTTGGTCATGTTGTGGAAACATGGTCTGAGGCTCCTGGCTTGCAGCAAAATTCCTGATGCAAAGGGCATGAGGTGTTTTCATGGCTGAGTTGCAGAAAAGCGTGGTGTTCATATTGGGTGTTTGTGTAAGAGGCTCCCTAGCGGTATGGGCTAGCTTGTGTTGTTGTTTTGGCCATGGAAATGGTGTGCTTGTGCTAGGTGTTCTGACTTAGCACTAAAGGAATTTTCTCTGCTACTCTGATTGTATGGAGGCTATGAAGTGACCTTGGTGGTCTACAACTTTGGATAGCCTGGCTCTCTCATTTGCTTTTGCATGACTGTGGCATTGGAACTGGTCTAAAATGGACCTATTGTTCCTATGTGCCTATTTCTTGCACTTGCATGGTTCAGATTCATGTCGTTGGCTCTAGAGGTTTTGTGTAGATTTTCCTAAAAATTCTATGATGCATGTTCATGTTTCTTTTCACTGTTCTGGTTAACTGTGATGGTTTTGTGTAGACTCCTGAGTTGTCCAGATGAGCAGCGAATATGGAGATGTGTGGGTTTTTTATAAACACTGTGGTTTTGTAGGTTTTACATGGTCAAGGAAAACTTGCATTCTATGGAGCTGTTGTTTGCTATTTTCCAGATCCTGGTTTGGGGTGTGACTAGATGAGATAGCTGTAGTTCGACTGGACTTGAGGAGGGTTTCTTCTCTGCATAAGAGTGTTGGTATGTGTTTACTTTCAACATTCTTGTGGTGTTTCTTGTTGGTTCCTAGACTTTGGTGCTTGAATTGTGGACGTGTCTGGAAAATCGGATATGTTGTTGATCTGGTGTTTGAGTCATGCTTGTTTTCTTTAGTTGTTCTCTTTGATTATCTCAGTTTTTCAATTTCCAGTACAATAATAGTTTTTCATTTTTCATTTGGTTGCATCCACGAGTTGTGCAATGTTGTGGGTTGTCCTTACCTATAGGGAAAACTTTAGTAGCGAATTTTTGCCAATTGGCGAATAATTGAAATCGGGACCTCCAGAAATGGTGAATAGTACAAGCTAAAAACGATGTTGAATCACCAGGTTTTTACAAAAAAAAAAAATCATCTCGATTAATTTTCCTATGTATTATATTTTAAATGACACATCATTGAAACTGATTCGCCAACAATTTATACTATAATCACAAATATCGATTATATTCACTAGTAATATTATACTCCTACCATTGATTTTAGGGAAATATCGCCACAATAATAAATGACCATTTAATTTTACAGATATTTTAGCCTTGAATAGGGATTTTATTTATTGCCATCAAATCATTGCTTAAATTTTTAATCCAACGGTTGCAGGTTGATTCCGTGGCCTAATACACACATGCCTTTTAAAAGGCTTATTGAGGCCTGAAATTTGTTTTGGGCCACACAATTAAATCTAATTGTGTGGCCCAAAACAAATTTCAGGCCTCAATAAGCCTTTTAAAAGGCATGTGTGTATTAGGCCACGAAATCAACCTGCAACCGTAAATTCTAATCGATGGTAATATTTAAGCTTTTCATTTATTCTTAATTTTAAAGTGAGATTTAAAAAAAAAACACTTAATTTGTGTGTTCTCCAGACCCCACAAGGGGGAATTGCCCACTCAACCCCCACAAGGGGCCTTGCCCCTTGACCCCACCGATGGTTGCTGCCCCCCGACCCCTACTTCAATATTACAAAAAAGAAAATAATATGGGGGAACTGCGCTGACCAACTATGCAAAGTTTTAAAGGAGAGATTTTCCATTGTAATTAATCTCTTTAGTGAATAGTCACTAGGATTTGCCACTCTGATTATTATTTTTTACCAATTATTCTTTAAGATTCACCAGGATTTTACAAACTTTTTTAATAATGTGCATAGATTCGCCAAAAAAATTAATACTTTTTTTCAAATACAAGAAAAGATTCGCCAGGTTTTTAAACCTTCATCGAGGGGGGGGTTTCTTAAAGTTATCCATGCTCACCTACATGTTTGTTGTGAGACAACTCAAAAGTGGACTATCAATATCCATGAGGTTGTGACTATGTGGTGCAGATTTGTTAGCTGACCTTGTCTGTGGTCACTTGTGCACTGGCATGGTTGTTTTGAGATGAGATGAGAAATGGCGTTTGAGTACCTGAATATTCAGTAATGGGGACCTCAAGCATGTGAATCATGGTGTCATGGAGAGCTTGTTACACTGGCATAGTGTAAGATTTTGAGAGTGATGGAGTGGTCAGTCACGGTGCTTGGAGAGCTCAGTGTCACAATTCAGTGGGAGCTTTAGCAGTGACTGTGGATTCATCACTTGGTGATGAATGGTCTTCTTTGGTTTTGTAGAATTTGCATCTACATGTTCACTATTTGAAGGTATGCAACATCTTGGAGTCATGAAGGACCTTGGTATTCTTTGACTGATATTTTGGTGGTGCTTGACAAGTGATGCTGGTTTAGAGTTTGTTTGCTTTATGTCATGGTATACTCTTGCTTGTGCATTAGATTTTTGGCATGTTGTTTTGCTCGTGATACCATGGATAGTTCACTTGAAGCATGGCATCTCCTAATGGGATGTGTAGATCATGGTGTCATGATATTTTTTTTGAAGCTTTGACAGTGGTCTGGGGTTTCTCTATGTTTTGAGTGCATTGGTCATATTCTATCCAGGACTTCATGTTTATTGCAGAGATGCAGTTTGGAGTTAGCATGAGATGATAGGTTGTTGATACTCATGGATGCATGGAGAATAAGGTGAGGTTGGAATTATTATGAGAATTTTGTTGTTACAGCTGAAAGTCTGAGAAGCCTGCACCTTGGTTGAATGTAAATCCAATAGAGACCTTGAAGGATAATGCTCTTGGGTAAGTCACTTTGGCTTGTATATCTTGGATGAGCATGTTTCTCTTTTCTTCTTGGTCTGCTCGACAGTGGTGTCACTTTGAAAGGTATTTTCCATTATATATTTCAGTTGTGTGTTATGATTTATCTTTCACTGGTGTGAATCTTGAGTTATTTTGAGATTCAGGAGGATTCATAATGGAAGATGGATAGCATTGTGTATCTCCTTGTCCTTTTGAGGACTGATAGGAGATGGTTATATGGGTAAGTATGGTCTTCTTTGAGGTGATTACATCCATGGTTTTGTTGGATGTTGTTAAGGCTTTCCATTTGGGTTGTGAATAAGATCATACTTGCCACAACTTACATTTAGAAATGTGTGTAGAAGAGGGCTACATGGTTTGATTTGCAATTTCTCTCTAATTTTTTCTTGTTCTTCCTGATTGTTCTTTTGAATTTAGATGTGAGTTTCCTATGTGGTATCGAGTTGTTCATAGTTTGTGGTCATGTGTTGTCACTTGGGTGAATACACGAAGGTGCATGTGCTTCTTTTTTCAGTCAGGTTTGGAGGAGTTTGGAAGATCTGTGGAAGGAAGTTGAGAGAAAAGTTTCTTGCAACAGGTGGTTGCAGGTGTTGCAAATTAGTGTGGTTGTTCCTTGGAACTACATGGTTACATTTCTTTGTGTAGGGTTTTGTGGAATTTTTATGCCTAGATCATGTGTAATGGTGCTTTGGTTGCATTCATCTAGATAGTACCCTTGCAGTGGGAGTACCTGGATGTGTTTTTTCTTTTGACTGGTTGACATAGGGTGCTTGTTTGCTGCTGAGATGGGTGGTTTTATGATGACATGAGTTTGTTGTTGGTTTTTCATACCTTTGAGGTATGGGTGATTGGATGGTTTAGCACGATTTTTGGGTGTTGGTTTTCAATCATGTGGTTTGATCAATTGGATGGAGGGCAGTCAATTTTATGGTTGTTGTTCTAGTTGGTTGGTTTCTTGTTTTGGAGAATGGTTTTAGTGTCCACATTGTGTTTTATTGTTGTTGTTTTGGTTCCTCTGCCACTTGAAGGTTTAGATGTTTGTGTTCTGAAGATTGGTGCATATACGCCTTGGCTTGCTCCTTTTCCTATGTTGGATGTTTGGAGTTGTAGCCTAAGATGCTAGACATTTTTTATGTCGTTGCAGGGGTCTTGGTTGGAGCATGCAAGCATGGTTTTGGTCCTTGTTCAAATGTTGGGAGGAAGCCTGAATGTCTTCGTCAAGTGGGAGATTGTTAGGAAATTGTTGCCTCAACATTTTGGTTTCCCTTGAAGAATTGTTTGCTTTCTATGTTGTTCCTTGGTTATGTCGGAGGCAGAACTGGGATGGAACCTGGCATAGAAATTTTTCTATGTTTCGGGTTATGTGCCTATTCCCGTTTCAGTTCCACTTCCTGCTTTTGGTTCTCTTCGCTTCGTTTTCCTTTGTTTTGGTGGAGGCAAAACCGGGTTGGAACTTGGCTCTGAAATTTTGGTAAATTCATGTTTTTGTTCACGCTCCAACTCCAACTCTGGTCTTCGTTTTCTTGGCTGGTTCCCTATTCCCATTCTGGCTTTGGCTCCAGCTTCAGTCTCTACATTTGCCTTGGCAGTTACCGCCTTACCACAGGCGGTGGGTACACTCATCGTGGTAGTGTGGTGGGGCTGCTTGTGGTTGGGTCTAGTTGTTATCGCCATACTGTGGCCAATCAAGTGACTGACCACAGTGGCCACAGTAAGACCGCTAATGACTTGGTTGGCGGTTACCACCATACTGCGACCAGTCAAATGACTGATCACGGTGGCTGCGGTAAGACCGCTAGTGGTCAACCAGGATGGCTTACCACCATACCGTGAGGCGTGTTGGTCTGGGCTGCGATAGCATGATAGCAACTCGGATGAGCTCAAGGCAGAGTTTAAACGAGTTGGACTTGGTGTCAGTGTAATAGGCAAATGACCATTTGACACGTGACAGGTTGACTGCATCTGGTTGGCTGAAGACAATGAAATGACAGAGCTCGATGGTGGCTTGGGACAGAACTCGAAGGAGCTCGGATAGCTTATCGCCATACTGCAAGGTGAGTCAGTCTGGGTAGCGGTAGTGCGGTAGATGGTAGGGTGAGCTCGGGTGAGCTCACCGCTATACCACGATGGGGTTGTTTAAGCATGGCGGTAGCACGGTAGAGGTAGAATGTGCTCGAGACTCAATTGATCAAGTTGGATTGATTTGATCGACAGTTAGCAACAATAGGTGAATGAAATGGTGACATGTGGATAGTTCTTTGAGATCCCATTGGCTAGAGAGTTATTTCTTGATTGTGATAGAGCTGTATTATTGATGGAAGGTTGACAGACGTGTCTGGGCTGAGTTAATGATTGTGTGGCTCGATGCATCTGTATAAGCAATGTACGTTATCAGCGAATGGTCGATTCTTGCAGGTAGGAGAGTTATTATCATGTTGGCCATTACAGGTAGGGATGGGTTGAACAGGTATGTACATGGTATAAGATTATAAATAATCTTATGTGCAGTTTGAGTTAGATGATGAGCGATATTAGAGAGAGGCTAAGAGTGTTCGATTTGTTCAACAGTGAACACTTTGACTCTTGGATCTGATAAGATGTGAACCTATGAGGCCAAGAGGTTGGGCTGGCCATGAGGCTGGCTATGACAGTCATTTGAGAGGAGTTGAAGGGAATCTACACGGTATGTCATGAGGACATTGTAATTGTGTGATGATTCCATTTCTGTGTTGCCAGTATTTTTTCTCCAGATGAACAAGATGTAATATCCTAAAGAGCATATCTCTGGTTTTGTATTGTAACCATTTTAGTTACTGAATAATACAAGTGAACTAAATGTTTTGGAGGTGGGGTTGTTTACCTGAAAAGGTTTTCCCCACGTATATCTATGTGTTCATAGTTTTGTCTTTCATGGTTATCTATTTGTGTTGAGTCTGTTATTTGTTTGCATCCACTTCTCTTAGAGGATCAATGGGGGATCAACTGTGCTTGTTTTCGCTTTATGGCATGGTTGGTTGTGTCTTTTTTGTGATTTAGGATTGAAATAACTAAGGTACTGCTGTCTTAGATGCATATCTTGATGACAAACTGAATCCTTATCCCCAAAAAATCAGCTATTAAATAATTATGAAAGTAATCAACATTCTTTAATTAACAAAAGGTAATCTAAATTGTTTATCATTTAAACTGAGCCATTTAACTAATCACAAATCATTCAATTATTTATGAGTAAATCAATTCACCTTACTTAATTTCCCAACTCGTTTATCTATCATAATTAATTGCTCATTTATGCAATGACTATCTTGTTAAAATATTTTATTAATTACTCTTTTTATTTTTACATTTGATATATAATTTATTACAAACAAAAACATTCTTTTTGCTACTAGTCAGGATATAATATGACATAATATATATACTATTATCAAAATATAATTAACAAAATTCATTGCCTAACTTTTCAATCACATATCAGAAGGATGAAATGTTGCAAGGCAATGCCGATGCAAAAGGAGGGAAGGGCACACAACCCGATGCACATGGTTGGGTTGTGTGCCAAAGATGGAACATAGGCTAGGCATCAAATTGTTTGATAGGAGGCCTCAAGAGATCTCATCTCATGGGTAAATGAAAGTAGGATATGAGCAATTTGGATTTGTTGAAAAGCTTAAGAAGCTTTCAAGAAAATGCAATCGATAGGTGTGAAGCCAAATCCCACATTATATGACTTTGCGCACATGTGTGTATATCATATTTTGTTGTTATAATTGCCCAGATGGACATGTATGCGATAATTGGCAACCAAAATCTTTTACAAAACACCTGAAGAGATGCCAATTCATGGAATGCAATGGTTCTAGTATATGCAAACAACAGATTTGTTGAAACTTTTAAGTAAATGCAATCAACTGGGGGAGGATAGGCAAGGTGTGCAAATGGTTTGACGGAAGGGTCTCAAAGAGATCTTGTCTCATGGATCAAAATGGCAACAGGATGTGTGTAGATTAAATTTGTTGAACAAGCTTAAGAAACTTTCAAGAAAAGGTGTTTGTCTAGTGTAACTAGCCATCATATCATTGAATGCAATGATGGCAGGATATATGCAGAGAGACGCCTAAAGTGCAACGGGTTTAGAGAGTTAAAAAAAATGATGAAATGTAGACAAGAGGAGAGATATGCGCCATAGAGTAAGATATTTGAATTACATAAGATTTTCAAATGCATTTATCATTTTTTTAAATTCAGGAGTAATTAAATAAATGTCTCGACTCCAAGCAAATAAGACAATGTATGAATTTTTTTTTTCAAAGAATAGAGAGGAAGAAACCAAAGGAATTGAATGGACACTCGAAAAAGAAAAATAGAAGATCAAATCCAACCTAGAACCAACGCTTGGCAGGACGGAATTGGTGTTGAGCCCAAACTCTCACTACAATTTTAGTTTCTCTGAATTCGCATTCATAAATTTTCAAAAGCCCCCAATTCCCAGCCAAATCAACAACTAAGAATTGTCAAAGACCATTTTCTCTCCTACTCCCCCTCCCCCCGGAAGAACCAAATGAATTCTTCCCCAAAACCAAAACGCTTTCAGGGTAGGGAAGAATGTGGTTGTATGATAATTCCCAACCAACTCCCTGAACAAAATATAGTTATCTTTTTTTAATTTATTAACTTA